>BTRK01000003.1:23329476-23493184 GCA_036245805.1 Pristionchus mayeri | reverse complement strand
GTCTTGTCCCACTGAGATTGCCAGAGAGCATCACCCTTCGAGTGAGTCCCTCCTTGTCCCACTGAGATTGCCAGAGAGTATCACCCTTCGAGTGAGTCCTCCTTGTCCCACTGAGATTGCCAGAGAGCATCACCCTTCGAGTGAGTCCCTCCTTGTCCCACTGAGATTGCCAGAGAGCATCACCCTTCGAGTGAGTCCCTCCTTGTCCCACTGAGATTGCCAGAGAGTATCACCCTTCGAGTGAGTCCCTCCTTGTCCCACTGAGATTGCCAGAGAGCATCACCCTTCGAGTGAGTCCCTCCTTGTCCCACTGAGATTGCCAGAGAGCATCACCCTTCGAGTGAGTCCCTCCTTGTCCCACTGAGATTGCCAGAGAGCATCACCCTTCGAGTGAGTCCCTCCTTGTCCCACTGAGATTGCCAGAGAGCATCACCCTTCGAGTGAGTCCCTCCTTGTCCCACTGAGATTGCCAGAGAGCATCACCCTTCGAGTGAGTCCCTCCTTGTCCCACTGAGATTGCCAGAGAGTATCACCCTTCGAGTGAGTCCCTCCTTCTCCCACTGAGATTGCCAGAGAGCATCACCCTTCGAGTGAGTCCCTCCTTGTCCCACTGAGATTGCCAGAGAGCATCACCCTTCGAGTGAGTCCCTCCTTGTCCCACTGAGATTGCCAGAGAGTATCACCCTTCGAGTGAGTCCCTCCTTGTCCCACTGAGATTGCCAGAGAGCATCACCCTTCGAGTGAGTCCCTCCTTGTCCCACTGAGATTGCCAGAGAGCATCACCCTTCGAGTGAGTCCCTCCTTGTCCCACTGAGATTGCCAGAGAGTATCACCCTTCGAGTGAGTCCCTCCTTGTCCCACTGAGATTGCCAGAGAGCATCACCCTTCGAGTGAGTCCCTCCTTGTCCCACTGAGATTGCCAGAGAGCATCACCCTTCGAGTGAGTCCCTCCTTGTCCCACTGAGATTGCCAGAGAGCATCACCCTTCGAGTGAGTCCCTCCTTGTCCCACTGAGATTGCCAGAGAGCATCACCCTTCGAGTGAGTCCCTCCTTGTCCCACTGAGATTGCCAGAGAGCATCACCCTTCGAGTGAGTCCCTCCTTGTCCCACTGAGATTGCCAGAGAGTATCACCCTTCGAGTGAGTCCCTCCTTGTCCCACTGAGATTGCCAGAGAGCATCACCCTTCGAGTGAGTCCCTCCTTGTCCCACTGAGATTGCCAGAGAGCATCACCCTTCGAGTGAGTCCCTCCTTGTCCCACTGAGATTGCCAGAGAGTATCACCCTTCGAGTGAGTCCCTCCTTCTCCCACTGAGATTGCCAGAGAGCATCACCCTTCGAGTGAGTCCCTCCTTGTCCCACTGAGATTGCCAGAGAGTATCACCCTTCGAGTGAGTCCCTCCTTGTCCCACTGAGATTGCCAGAGAGCATCACCCTTCGAGTGAGTCCCCTCCTTGTCCCACTGAGATTGCCAGAGAGCATCACCCTTCGAGTGAGTCCCTCCTTGTCCCACTGAGATTGCCAGAGAGCATCACCCTTCGAGTGAGTCCCTCCTTGTCCCACTGAGATTGCCAGAGAGCATCACCCTTCGAGTGAGTCCCTCCTTGTCCCACTGAGATTGCCAGAGAGTATCACCCTTCGAGTGAGTCCCTCCTTGTCCCACTGAGATTGCCAGAGAGCATCACCCTTCGAGTGAGTCCCTCCTTGTCCCACTGAGATTGCCAGAGAGTATCACCCTTCGAGTGAGTCCCTCCTTGTCCCACTGAGATTGCCAGAGAGCATCACCCTTCGAGTGAGTCCCTCCTTGTCCCACTGAGATTTCCAGAGAGCATCACCCTTCGAGTGAGTCCCTCCTTGTCCCACTGAGATTGCCAGAGAGCATCACCCTTCGAGTGAGTCCCTCCTTGTCCCACTGAGATTGCCAGAGAGCATCACCCTTCGAGTGAGTCCCTCCTTGTCCCACTGAGATTGCCAGAGAGCATCACCCTTCGAGTGAGTCCCTCCTTGTCCCACTGAGATTGCCAGAGAGCATCACCCTTCGAGTGAGTCCCTCCTTGTCCCACTGAGATTGCCAGAGAGCATCACCCTTCGAGTGAGACCCTCCTTGTGCCACTGAGATTGCCAGAGAGCATCACCCTTCGAGTGAGTCCCTCCTTGTGCCACTGAGATTGCCAGAGAGCATCACCCTTCGAGTGAGTCCCTCCTTGTGCCACTGAGATTGCCAGAGAGCATCACCCTTCGAGTGAGTCCTTCCTTGTGCCACTGAGATTGCCAGAGAGCATCACCCTTCGAGTGAGTCCCTCCTTGTGCCACTGAGATTGCCAGTGAGCATCACCCTTCGAGTGAGTCCCTCCTTGTCCCACTGAGATTGCCAGAGAGCATCACCCTTCGAGTGAGTCCCTCCTTGTCATCACCATCCTCTATCTAGTCTCATCATTCACACGTCAGCTCGTGAAAGGGAAACATTTCCGGAATTCGTTATCGTTGTAGGGTGTGACCTCCATAACAGGCTTATCTAATCACGAATATCTCGTGAATGACATCACGAGACAGGAGTGAACTAGGGTAGCGGATTTCCGTGTTGTTTACTGTCTTGGACGGCTCATCCGAGAGAGAGGTGTTTACAACCCCTCTCTCCCGATGAGCCGTTTTTCTGCTCCCAAAACGGCTCTTTTTCGACTCTCTTTCTTGTAAGCCTCATCTTTCTCAATTTAACGTAGGCCAAATGGGATAATTTTGACACAATTGAAATCAGCTCATTCTGAGCTCTCAAAATGTGCTCTTTCAATTTGACTCACGACAAATTGAAAAGAAGGTAAATGAGCCGTTTGAGATCCGAAAACGGCTCCCAAACGGCTCTTTTAACTGAGCCATAGGGGAACCGATGAGAGAGGGGAAAACGGATATCCGAGAGCCGTTTTCGCTACCTTAGAGCGAACCATTCGTAGGTAGTGCTCAGAGGAATAAGAGGAAAGAGACTTCTCCCTCGATTCTCCCGCATTTCCATTTTGCGAAATCTAACATTTGCAATCAATCCTGAAGAAAATTTTCTGGCGAATTAGGGAAACAGAGATGAAAAAAGATGGAATATATGCATAACATACATCTGAAACTATCGAAATAAATTGATTTTGCAGGTGACCATAACAAATGGCGAGCCTCAATCATGGAATGGAGATAACTTCCGGCTATCTCTTAAGGTAGTCTCCCTTCTTTCTCCATCCTCCACCTTTCCTCATCAGGTCTCCCAATACGGTAGTCTCGACGGATGCAATTGGACTGATGTGCCTACCTTCGAATCTCTGTGAGATATTCTCTCCTTCAGTTAACCAGTACTCTCATTCAGAGCGGACACTCCAGCATGTCAGAATGGTGTCCCGTGTCCCTTCCCCCTCGGAGACAGTCAGATCACAGTGAGGACTGATCTGTCCTCCTTCAAGGTACTCCCTCATCCATCTAGGTGGTCAATCCTTCACTCCTTACAGCCAGTGATCGACCTCCTCAAGAACGACTCCCCGTACCAGTTTGTGTACACCTTTTCGGACCAATCCACCAGCCGAAGCTTCGCCTTTACTCTTCAGGCGAGAGCACTCACCAAGTGATGCGTCGTACATTCATAACTTATGAATAAAAGATTTATCGTTAACTCAGCAAACTTGAAAGTACAGAAGCGTGCGCGTACACTAGTATAACATTTATAACAAGTCGAAAGATGGTTGAAGGGTCTACTGTTGAGCACAAGAGAACGTGCGATATTGTGAAGATCTGACGATCAAACTACAGTAAGATGGAAAGTTGGATACACGCAGGAATGAGACCACGACGGAAAAAAAGAACGGGAAACAGGGTACAATAGAGGGGAGGCTTGGACTCACTACGGTTTATCCACTCTTGAAGAGAAGAATGGCGACCTGTCCGAGATAGAAGTAGATGAAGTGCTTCGTCTCATGGGTCACGTAACTGCCGAAGTTGCGGCCGACGATGCAATGCCTGCAGTGTACATCCATGAGAGAGACCAAGGGAAGCCAATGATTAGGGCAGTTGACACTCACCACGTTGGGTTGTACTTCTTGTCGAATTCCTTCTTGATGTAGGCAGCGATGTCCTTCTCGATGTTGTACCTGCAGAGAACAGCCATTTATAGATACTCGATACTCACATAAATTACATTTCGAAATTCGGTGGAAAATCATAGGATACAGGTTTTTTACATATCCAAAATCACAATGTTTGTTTGCGTTATTACGCAAGTGCGCACTTAGCCGTGAGCTAGCCAGTCAATTGTTTGAGAGGAAGAAGTGAAGAAGAGTGCGATGAGAGCGGACCATCAGAGAATTTTTCTGGGCACACTCATTCTCTCCATTACTATATAGGTTAGGGCAAGAGCATTCCTTCTCGTAATTTAGTTTCAACCGTTATCATAACATGCACTGATTGATGATAAGACTGCGGGAATGATAAGAACGTAGAAATATCGTCAAACAGCACACTCTAGCTCTAAACCCACTTATCGTTAAGAGCGCTCTTGAAATGAAACGAGTACTTATTCAAGGTTCATTCCAAGAATGTTTCACAATGAGACAATAAGCAAAAAAAGTAATCCGTAAAAAATGCTTTCGCTTCTAGAAAGTTCTCTCCACTCACTTCTCAAGTGCCTGGGTGGCACAATCAATCGCGTCTTGTTGCATGTCTTCGCTCATGTCGGCGTTCTTGATCACGGCTTTGCGGTCAGTCATCTTGAGACTTGGACGCTGCGAAACAATTATTAGAGAATACTTTTCACTGATGCACAAAGGAAACGACATGGTAGTAATAATGACTAGACCTAAAGATAGAAACAATGCCCGCAGTGCAGTGAATAAAATATTATATAGGAGTGAGAATTGAATGGGAAACACCAAATATGCATATATATGATGAGCTGCTTGGAAATGGCGGGAGGTCTACTGATGCCGCAAGAGAAGATGAGAGAAATGAAGAAGAAAGTGAGCATCGCTCAATACCACGGCGGCATCGCTCGGCGATACTCAGCGATGCGGCTATTCGACTCCGCCCACTTTTCCTTCTCTCTTTCTCTGCCGATCTCTACAATACACTGGGATTCACGACACAAACTATTTAGAGTGCAGGATGAGAAGATATTCCCTTTAATTTCGTTATCATTATGGAAAAGCGACGTGTCCTCTCACGGCGTAGGATTCCCTAACATTTCCAAGGTTCTCACAGGGTTTCGCGAATCTTTCAATATTAAAAGTATTTATATGGTGGTTATGATAAAGGAGAAGTAAAAATAAGCACTCAGAAAATCAAATCAATAATGCAGTATACTAGCATTGAGAAAATACACAAAAACCTATCGCGTACAGCGTTGCCTGCCATAAAAAGGCAGCCCGGTTCCTCAATTGATGTGATTTCATTTTTGTATTCCTACTGGTAAAATCACCTAAATAAAATGGAACTGACAATTTGTGAACACAAAAATTAGCCTCAAGATGTGAACGATTACTTACGATTACAGTTGAACTTCAAAGAATTAGCGCGTTCAATAACAAATTTGTTCATCTATATAGATCTAACATTCAGATTAATAGTAATCAAGCACACGAGCAGAAACAATTAAAACAAATACACCTTTCTTTTAAAAAAAGGATGACGCGCATCACGATGCAATGGAACGGCAGTAGATCGGTTATAGGAATGTACAGTAGGAAAATTCGTTTCAAAAGTCTCACTAGTTTATATCTCATTGTCTGAGTACAGGAATGTAAAATTTATTGATTTATGCGATATCGTAATTTCGCGTATAACAATCTATTGATAGATTTAGCAGTTAAGTTGATTAAGAGTTAGAAGTGCCTAACCAGTTGTTCGATAAGAGACAGAAAGTCATGTAACATGAGGGTGGTATATCTTGATTCAAGAGAGTGCATTACATCACTAGCAGACTTAGTGTGATATGGAAGGTAAGGAAGGCAGAGGGCGAACGGGAGGGGTTGGATGTCGGGAATGAACTAAATAGTGTAAGGGTCACTCGAGATCCTAATGCACTTCCTAATCGATGCACATCCATCAATCAATAATCAAGGCATATACATGAAACAAGTGGAAGGGAACACCGACGAGTGCCATTTATACGGGACCAATCGGTATTTGGGAGGGGTTTCGATAGCCATCATGGGCACTTAGAGGAGGCAAGATTGGGCGATCATTCCAGTCACAGCGTACGGATCGCAGTTCGAAGAGGGACGACGGTCTTCGAAGTATCCCTTCAAAGGATAAAATGGCCATGGTCATTGGGTTACTACTCTACCTTGCCCTCTTCAGCCACACTTCGAGGAATTCGGACAGAGCAGCCACGGTTGGCGACTCCCCAAGAGAATCTCAATCAAGCCATTCATTCCATGCCTTCTCCTCTCCTTCTAACTTATCGGCACTGCTCGTCTCCAATCTTCCAGTCAGTCTCTTCAGATTGTCCCTTCCTCCATTCGGGTCGTACATTCTCATGTGCTCCAGATGCTTCGGTTCCATTCGTTTCACTGCCTGCAATGACATCTCTTCCTCTCCCCTCTCCTCTCTCATCACTCACAGCCTCGATGTACTTCATCCCTCCTGGATTTCTCATTGCCTGAGTGGAGAAGTTCGTGTGGCATCCGGCGCCATTCCACTCTCCCATCGTGATCTGCAGGGGCAACTCTTCTCTCCTTCACTACTCTATTCGTCACTCACGGCAGGTTTGGGATCGAAGGTGACGATGACTCCGAACTGCTCAGCCACTCGATGAAGGAGAAATCGTGCCATCCACAACTCGTCCCCCATCGAGATTCCCTCGCAGCATCCGATCTGGAACTCCCACTGACCGGGAGTCACTTCTGCAATCATCTACTTCCTTCCCCCCCTCCTCCCTCCTTCTCACCTGCATTCGTTCCGAATATCTTGAGACCAGCATGGAGACAGGCTCTGTAGTGAGTCTCAATGATCTCTCGTCCCACCACTTTGTTCGCTCCCACTCCGCAGTAGTACGGTCCTCAATTCGTTCAATTACCGTACTCCTGACTACGGAATAGTACCCTGGGGCGCAGGGAATCCGTTCTTGGGCCATCCTAGGGGGTAGCCATCACGATCGAGGAGAAGGTACTCCTGCAAAGAAAAGAAGAGTACTGTGAGTGGGTGTGGTAATGCAAGTACCTGTTCCATTCCGAACCATGGCTCATGATGGGCGATCTGTTTCATGACGGCTGCAGACTTGGCCCGATGATTCGTCGCTGCAGAGGGGAAGGGACTAGTCTACCTCATCCACTCCCAATTACCTGTCGGCTTCATGTCCTTGTCGAAGGTCTCGCACATCACCAGCCTGTTCTGCCCTCCGAGGAAGGGATCGGGGTAGTGGGCTACTGCCTGCAACCAACCATTAGTGACACACGGATCAACAAGTAACCTTGAGATACGTGTCTGAGTCCCTTCCGACGGCTTGTCCAGTCGAACTTCCATCATAGTTCCAGAGGGGGTATTCTAAAAAGATCAGATATCAATCCCCTTCCCCACTTCCTCTTTCTCACGTTCGACCGAGGATGGAGCTGTGTCCATTGTTCTTGTTTTGCATCGTAGGTTCTCACCCGTTCCATCGATCCAGATGTATGTAGCCTGAGATAAAGAATAACCAGTAAAGAATGTAGCCAATCTTAATTGTACCCCGTAGTCTCAATTTTAAACTTGGGCAACGATTTTATAAGCTACGAAAGTATCATCCTTCTCTGAGTAGAACTAATAAGAAGAAAGATAAGCCACGCTATGGACCTTGGATTACTTTCAAAACACCCTAATTCCAAGGGGATTAGAAGGGACGAAGCACTCTCACGTGAGAATGAGTACACACAAATCATTCTAGTCCACGAAGGTACCGTACTCAGGCTGCTACAGTACCTGGCACTTGGTGGGATGGGGCTGCAGACCGAGGAATTGATCGACTACGGCTGTCCCGAGAGGAATTCGAGCGTGAAATTGTTCGTGGGTCATTCTGCAATTCGAACATCTACCGTAGTTTTCGAGTGAGTGACCATAAAATACAAGGATTTTCATCTTCGAAAATAGAACGAACCTCAGAGCAAGCGACCGAGTCGCGCGAGTAGAAGGTATGAGAAATGAACGGATGAAGGTGAGTGACGTCGCCATCGAATCTGATTCAATTATCCATCACAAGGGGATTATCGATTGGTCGAAACTCTCTCTTCTGCCTGTTCTCTCACTCGAGTAATAGACAAATGAGAGGAGAGAACAAATCGCCATCACAAAGTATCCAGAGAAGCATTTCACGTCAAGTGGTAATCAAACAGATAAGGATGGCCAATGACGGTTCAAAGGATAAAGAACGACATTGCCCTTAGTATGAAAACATACTACATCTGCATAAACAAACGCACATACGTAAAACTATGGTACAAGAGAGGGCCATTCGAATGGAATATTCGAGACGCTACATAGGACGCCACTTATTTTCGAATACTGCCAGAGGACGAGGGAAACTTGATGAGTGTGATCTTCCGCCATAAAATGTATGGAGAGCGGTCAAGGGGATTCGAATGGTGAGAACGCGTACGGGAATCCGTTATCACTTGCTATCACGGAGGAGACTCGACGGAGGGGAGGAGTAAGAGATAAGGTGGAAGGGAATGGAGCACGATAGAGATGGAAAAGAAGGACTTGAAAAATGACCAAGACCCAGCCAAAGGTTACTTTACACTGTGATGGAGTGATCCGGAAGCAACCAACGGATGAAAATAGTGCAGAGCACTCAAGAGAACAACCGCTCCGAGTGAGATAGAAATGCAAAAGTGAGCAGCATTTGCATAGATGGGAGACTCAAATGTAAGCAACAGACTGAAAAAATTTATGTACTGGAATCTGAATCTAGCAACAACGAGAAAGCGGGAAGGAGTTCGAAGGACGCAGACAGAGAGAGAGGTGAACGACGTTGATAGAAAGAGAGGGAGGGAGATAAGCAATTCCTTCTCGCACGAGAAGTGAGGAAGGAACACTACAGGCGATAGGAGTAAACAACGCAAAAGGGCAAAAGGGCAATAATTTCCCCGTCCAAGAGTAGAGCGCGAATCGATACGGTAGATCAGTGGAAGGACCGAGATAGGAAGGGACTGAAGTCATTCAATAATCGACCTCTCAATTTACAGTGAGGCATCTAGCTTTTTTCCCACAATTATAAAGCATTATTTCATAGCTTGCGTTTTTTTAGTAATTATTTAACGCCACGGTCTTAGTTACTAAATAACTAGTTCTTGAGCGCGCTTTCGCAGCCTGGATCAAGCAAAAAGATAGTTCATACGATACCCCATCTGGGCTGTTATTTCCTGAATTTTAGATCAACCGCAGTTCAATCTGAAAAATGTCCAGAGTTGTCATTTGTTGTTACTTATTAAGTGATATTTAGATGAGATGCGTTCGAAAGCGTTTTCCATATCGATCGACAATATTTCGGAAAAATAACACATGTAGTAAATTTTCTAAGACATCAGTTTTACTTCGATATGACTAACTTATTCTGTCGACCTCACAGGCCTTCGTTTATGGACGAAGAGCAAGAGCTGCAGCTGCAACGACAGGAAGAACTGTCTCCGGAAGCAGAGAGAAGACCCATCCGCTACAACCTCAACACACCACGCCCTCCGTCAAAGTCAGTCAATCAGCAAAATAAATGAATATGTATATGTACATGGTTCCTATAGAAATCGGGTCGGAAAAATATGAAAAAAATACTCGCAGAAGTGATAAGTATGCGCTTACTCTAAAATTTCCACAACAACCGTATTTTAAAAAATACTGTATTTACCATATTTTAAAATTGCTGTATTTTGTGATCATTTTTCACCTTCATTACTCATAAATTATTTAAACTCACCCGTGATTAAATACTTGTAAAGGGAGTTTCTCTTATCAACACTTCGTGGTTCCTGAGTTTATCACGATTTGCGGCAAAATTTCATGAACTTTTCACAGCTCAACTTCTGTCACCGTGGTCAGCCTGAACGTCAGCTGAACAGAATTTAGACCAAATGCATAATAATTCGTAGCATCACTTCAGCGAAATTTATTCGTTTGGTGACCATAATTCTCAATTAAATGACGATAAGTAGATTATTTGCTTGACCCATCGAACTACCGGAGCAGTCCATTGCCACATGATGATTTCCAGGATTGCTCTAAATGTTGTATTATTTTATTAGTTTTTACTTTCTAGGCTACAATACTATAGCCCTGTTATCTTTACCAGTTGTCCCAATCAGCTTGCACTACCAATTAAATAGGTAGAGGGCATTAGTCTCTAGGAAATGTGAGATCTGACCTTCACGCACCCTTGTTTTCACTTTGTCGTGTTTCATTCACTCTGCCTGCGCCTTTCCTCGCCTTGTCTGATCATGGTCCACTATTGAACCAATCTATTGCATCCCATTCACTTGGTCCCTTTCAGTTGAAGTTCTGACGACTGTTCAGGAAACGAGGACAGGAAAAGGAGTCACCACAATCTTCGGGCACTTCCTCCAAGCCTTCCGTGGTTCTTCAGGCTTACATTCCTATTGGCTCTCCCTCCCCCGTACTCAAGGGAACCATGTACTCCCTTCGCCCAAAAGCAATCGACTTTGACTCCGTCAGTTAGCTAACTGTTATCTTATTGTTCTACCATAACTCGAATCCTGATGATGTGCCGTTAATATCAAGATATTTATCACGGGTTTTCCGTAAGAATGCAGGAACGTCTGCCACCAGAAAAAAGTCATAGCCACGGATTTCGATGAAACTTAGTTTATGGATACTATTGGGGGTCTAAAGAAGGTATGTCCACTTGGTTTGGTCAATTTCGGACATTATCGTTTTTTTTGTGATCTACCCTTTGGGATAGCGTAAATCGGCCAATTTTGATCGTACAGCCTACTTCTTTTTTTCCATTTTACGCAGAATTTCGAGATCTACAAATTCGTCTTCACTCCCCTCAACCGGGAAGGCCGGCTTCGGGGACTTTTGGCCAAAAAACCTGTTTTTGGACCATGTTTATCGATTTTTTTCTTCATTCCCCTTCGATATTATTTTTGCATTCGATTCTCCAAACAAAATTGGTAGGGGTCCATGTTGACCATCTTTCATATAACGAGGACTGTTATGTCGAAATAGTAAGTGGAGTCCCGGACTTGGTCGATTTTTTTCAAAATTTTGGTTTTTTGGCCGTTTCTCAGTTCTAAATGGTCCAATCTACACATTTTAAAAAGAAATCGATAACTCTCGATGAGTAGAATAACTTTTACGAAGGTGGTCGAAACTCTAAAATGACTGGTTTTCGAGATATTTAAGAAATAAGCTCAGAAAAGCTAAAAATGCCAGGTTTTCACCATGTATGACGATATATTTCATCATTTAGCAACTTTCTTCAGTCACAAATGTGTTTTATGATAATCATCATTAACAATTCTTGACTATGAGGACGATGAGTACATAATCTCTACGTTTCGTAGTTTCCTTCTTTATATCCCCTAGAAAATTGAAATCAACATTTAAACAGTTTTCGAGCAAATTCGCATTGCACCTAGTGCCTTAACTTGATAAGATGTGACCAAATAAACTATATGGGCCGATAGTGTATGAACAGTTACCTGGAGAAGCGAAAAATGAGCTTGGTATCTCAATTTGGAAGGACGATAAGCCATCAACAAAGTCCGACGTGAGACTGCGACCGGTGCAGCAACTCGAAGAGGGATGGTCGTGAAGACTTTTCCTATTGTGGGGGACTTAGTTGGACATAGGGAAGCCCAAAACCATTGAAAACATGAATGCCGAAAATGGCCCTGTCCCACAGTCAGCTCGAATCTCTCGTGGGAGGCGTGATATCTAGTCAGTGTGCGAACGCATGAAATTATTCAAGATGACACTTGGGAATATATAGAAGGAAACCACGAAACGTAGAGATTATGTACTGATCGTCCTCATAGTCAAGAATTGTTAATGATGATTATCATAAAACACATTTGTGACTGAAGAAAGTTGCTAAATGATGAAATATATCGTCATACATGGTGAAAACCTGGCATTTTTAGCTTTTCTGAGCTTATTTCTTAAATATCTCGAAAACCAGTCATTTTAGAGTTTCGACCACCTTCGTAAAAGTTATTCTACTCATCGAGAGTTATCGATTTCTTTTTTATAATGTGTAGATTGGACCATTTAGAACTGAGAAACGGCCAAAAAACCAAAATTTTGAAAAAAATCGACCAAGTCCGGGACTCCACTTACTATTTCGACATAACAGTCCTCGTTATATGAAAGATGGTCAACATGGACCCCTACCAATTTTGTTTGGAGAATCGAATGCAAAAATAATATCGAAGGGGAATGAAGAAAAAAATCGATAAACATGGTCCAAAAACAGGTTTTTTGGCCAAAAGTCCCCGAAGCCGGCCTTCCCGGTTGAGGGGAGTGAAGACGAATTTGTAGATCTCGAAATTCTGCGTAAAATGGAAAAAAAGAAGTAGGCTGTACGATCAAAATTGGCCGATTTACGCTATCCCAAAGGGTAGATCACAAAAAAAACGATAATGTCCGAAATTGACCAAACCAAGTGGACATACCTTCTTTAGACCCCCAATAGTATCCATAAACTAAGTTTCATCGAAATCCGTGGCTATGACTTTTTTCTGGTGGCAAAAGGGGCTCGTTTTCCTGCATTCTTACAGAAGACCCGTGTTATATGAATATATTCAGATGTGGGGCAGTCTCGAGCCGAGCATAATCGATATTATCATGCTGAAGCCGATTACGAATAAGCAGTGGAATTTCATGTTCGGGTGAGATATCCTCTGCTTTTATCCATCAACTGTATGCTGTTAGTTAATTAGATGCGGAGTTCTACATTACTAAAGTATTTAAAATGAATAAACGTAAGTTAAATTTTAGTGACATCTACGAGATCTGCGTGGCCATTCCTGATCCGCTCACGGACAAGTTGTACAGTGCAGTGAAGGCAGCACTCGAGAAACACGCGAACACCCAGTACGAGGTCGGACAGAGGCTAAATATTGGCACTATTTGCATCGTGATTGTAAAGTTATTTTTAAAAAATAGAACTAGGCAAATCAGTAATCGGTGTTTGATTAATAGTTGTTTATGAATCCAGTTTTAACCATTTCTTAAGTGGATGTCTCTGCAGAAGCTTTCGGACGTTCCCTCTGCTCAGCTGCTCAACGAGTACCATCGACTGTGGAAGGTGTACCACGCAGGAGCCAGATATGTGCACAGTCTATTCAGGTCGGTTGAGATAGAGCTGGAATAAACTCTAGAGGGGGGTATTGCAGATATCTCAATTGTCAATTCGCGAAGTCTCGTAAAACAGCAGATGTGAACACGATGCCCGACTACCAGAACTTCGCCATGTACATACAGGAACCGGAGACGAAGGAGATCGGATCGGTTCGTCTCCTGCCAATATCAAGTCCCATTCAAACGAACCATGCTATACTGCTTGAGATGAATGTCCTTGTTTGAGTTGGCTCTGGAGATCTGGCGTACCCGAGTGATGGTCCCCCTCCTCCAGTCCCTCACTTCCCTCCTTCTCGCTGCTATAGCAGACGACAGAGAGGGGAAATCTGTCGGAGATCCAGGAATCGTCTCGGGAGTTATACAGTCATTCGTCCAGGTTAAATCTTTCTCTCGTATTCTCGGAACACTAGATTCAGAAAGATTACCAGGGAGTAGGTGGGTAGCACGCACTAGGTTTTATCAAATGACACACGGTAGTAGTCAAGTTGTGGATTGCGATGGAGAATTAGTAATATACGCAAGGATAAATAGTTTAAAAAGCAGTTGAAGGTGGAGGAGAGCTACGGGTCTGACTTCGTGGCTATCATCCCTCAAGATAAACCAAAGATCAACTATGAATTCTACAGGTAAAGACACCCGAGCTTCAATTATTTTATACTTATGATGATTATGATGAAGATGTTTGCAGGCAATCATTCGAGAATAGATTCCTCGAGAACACGAAGGTTTTCTACAGTCAATTGGCTGATAGACTACTCGAGAAAATGGACTGCAGTCAGTATATGAAAACGGTGGGTGGGAAGAGGGAGGGAGAGAGAGAGAAAATGTGAAGAATGAAATGCTCGCAGGTAATAGGGAAGTTGGAAGAAGAGGAGAAGCGAACTCATAGATTCTGTCCTACTATCACTCTCGCCCACTGCACCAAGATATGCCAGGAGGTTAACTAATCATACTTACCATTTTCCAGTAAATTTAATTTGGTCGTTGAAATCTTAAATAAAAATATTTTGAACAAATACATTGAGAATGGGAGTAAAATCATTCATCGATTCCATTAAGTGGAATGCCTGTAAATGAACACGTGCCAAATAGGAGGGGGCACAGTTGGAGTAGAGTAATGATTGATTTTAGGTGATGATCGAGCGACACAAAGAGAGACTGCATGCAGTGGCCCCCGAGATGATCGAGAACGAGAAGATGGATGGTGAGAGAGGGAGAGACTTCCTCTCTACTCTAATCCCCTCTCTCCAGATCTCCGTAACATGTTCCTCCTTCTGAAACCTCTCCCCTCTGGTCTCTCTCTGCTCGTAGCTGAGTTCGAGAAGTATGTGAAGAGGAAGGGACACGAGGCAGTACGTTGCTTTTCCCCTTGATCCACCCCTATTCCAGATGTGGTTGAACACAAATGATGAATCTTCCTTTATTGTGATGAGAAAATGATTGGAGGTGTGAAGTGTAGAATGGAATTGTTGCAGGTGGGGGCCCTCCAAGGAGACACCATCCCTCAACAATTTGTGGAGAGAGTACTCGCAGTGAGTGATCGAGATTATTAGTCTTCTCCTTTCCAAGAAGGCGTCATGAGTAGTGATGCATGCTATTAAGTACGCCTTGACTATTGAGGTGCACGAGAAATACGCTGCGATGAAGGACCAGGTGTTCATGCAGAATCCCGAATTCTCCGGAGCTCTCGACAAGGCTCTCCAGGTATACTGTAGAGTAGAAAATAGAAGACCCATTGAGAAGTAATTATAAATCGTACTTTTTTCTTTAGGCAGTGGTGAATGTGCGTGAAGACAACAAGAAGGGACCACCCAAAGCGTCGGAAAGGGTACTATCCATTAATGATGTTATTTTCTTAGTTGTGAATTAACTTATTTTTTTTTTCTGATATGTAGCAGTTCCATCACAATAGAGCGGTATCGTCTTACAATTCTGCATCCTTGGCATGGTAATTGTTCGTTCAGTTGGCTCGATACACGGATCTTCTTCTGCGGAAGTCAGTGAAGGGACTGACTGACCCCGAGATGGAATCGAGTCTCTCCAAGGCCATCATCATATTCCGATACATCGAAGACAAGGACGTCTTCCAGAAGGTTTCTCTTTCTCCATGTCATATCTGATCACTGAACACTAGAATATGGACCCGAAATAGTGTCTTACTTGCAGTACTATCAGAAGATGCTCTCACAGCGACTGATCCTCTCGCTCTCGGTGAGCATGGATGCAGAGGAGATGATGATCACCAAACTGAAGGTACGGCATTCACGATCAATTGATCCGTCCTCAATGGTTAATCACGGTCTCTTGAGAATGCGTGCGGGTACGAGTTCACGTCGAAGCTGAACAGAATGTTCACGGATATCGGATTGAGCAAGGATCTGGGAACGAAGTGAGGAGAGGGGAGACTGCAGGGATGGGAGAATGAGGGGAACTCATCTCTCTTCAGATTCAAGGAGTATCTCGTGGAGAAGGACATCAAGGCCAATCCCACCATGACTCCCTTCGTCCTGCAGGTAACCAAGACTACAGTATTCTTACACGTAGCACGGCATCTCACGAATAGCCAACCGGTCCCCCAGAATGTCCTCTGGTTCCATCAACCCAGTAATGTTTAAGAAATTATTAATCAGTTATGAACGATGGCTCCTGCAAAATGTAGCAAATCACACTTGAAAAAAAAGTTTCAAATTAATTAAGGAGCTAAAGTAGTTGCATGATTCAGGCAGGTGCATGGCCCATCGCCGCCACTCCCAATGCACCCATCCCTGCCAACAACGAGGAGGTACGAGACTCACTCCCCTTCTACCTTCTCAATGAGTGCTCTCTCTTCAGGGCAACCACCCGCAACTGTCCTTCGTCGTACCTTCTCTACTGGCAGACAGCGCCCAGGCATTCCAAGTGAGAGCAATGAGTAACGGGAATGACAACCTCATTTCACATCGTACCATGTAGCTATATCGGTCGATTGAATGTGTGAAATGATACCAATGACTTGCATTTTAAAAGTGGTGAATAAAGGGGGAGTGAGGAATATATAATAGTAGCTAGAGGGAAGAACGGCACCATATCGGATGAGAAGGATGACGTCAGGCCGCCTGTGATATATCAAAAGCGGCATGCCGTCATAGTTGTCATCCGACGTAGTGCCGGTAGAACTCTTCTCCTTCCAGTCCTTCTACGTGAACAACCACAACGGAAGGAAGCTCACGTGGCTGTGGCATCTCTCTAATGGTGAGAAGATGGGGACCACTGGGATGGAGTAATCTACTCGACTGCTTACCAAGGATGCCCTAGTCATGGACGTCCCTTGAGTACTCCTCATTGCAGTGGACGTGAAACTGACGTACGCAGACAAGCAGTACATCGCAGTGATGACTGTCCATCAGATGGCTCTGCTCTACTGCTTCTCCGATGTCGACTCGTTGACGATGGAGAGTCTAGAGGTAGAGCTCCCCCTCTCCCCATTGACAAACGGGGATTGCAGGAACAGACGAAGTTGACGGGAGAACTACTGCAGAGGAATGTGAAGGCACTCACGGAGAGTGGACTGCTGTCGATGGAGAAGAAGGTGAGAGGGGGAGGGAGAGGGAGGGGGGAAGAGAGAGGTTGCAGGTGGCAGTGACTGAACAGCTCCCTGCCTCCACTCTCCTCACTCTCAACAAGGGAATCACGAACAAGAAGATCAAGTTCAAGGTGAGTGCAGGATGGAAGAGGGGAGAGGGGGAATGCCTCTATGCAGGTGTCAGTGCCCCAGATGCAGAGACAGCAGGAGAAGGAATCGGAGCACGTACGTTTATCCCTTCTCAATTGAATGGATGGATGATCTCTATGGATTGCAGGTGAACACTACGGTGCACCAGGACAGGAAGTACTACATGGAATGCGCCATCGTGAGGATAATGAAGACGAGGAAGGTACTCAGACACGCTGCACTCGTCCAGGAGGTGAGGGAGGGGGGAGGGGGGTGGGGGGAGGTGGATGAGTGGTTGTGTGGCAGGTGATCGAGCAGACGCGTTCTCGGTTCTCTCCCGATATCCCCTTCATCAAGAAGAGCATCGAGGATCTCATCGAGAAGATGTATCTCACTCGAACAGATACTCACGATGAGTACCAGTATCTCGCTTAAGTCCTCTCCCTTCCTCTCTCCGTTTCACTCCTCGTTGACTTACCATTCATCGTTCTTTCCTTCTCCAGAATGTGCCGTATTTGTACTCTTATCTAGTTGTCTAGTCCCGTCTCACTGCTTTTCGTAGCTCAAGTATCACGCTATCTATCTTCTTTCACCATACTAGTAACCTAAACGACTGTAACTAATTCCGGCGTAATACTCATTTGCGTGATATTACTGGCAGCGTCTTCTACAATACTTGTGTCCCTCCCCTGATATTATTATCCAATATTTCGTCCCCCAGACTACCGTAGTCTCAGTGTCTGTACACAGAACCTGTACAAGCTCCTTCGTCCCGCTGCGTAATCTCAAGAAACTGGCGAAAATGTATTGATTTCCTGGTGCAGCACCACTACCCTAATTATCATCTTGCTCCATGCAGTGCGCATTATGTATAACTGTATCTAAAGACGTGTTGGTTAATTAGGTCTATCCTTCTTCCTACCTTAATTATCATACTCTGGAAAGAGGGAAGAGTACAATGCCCACCCGATTGATGCGATTCAAGATAGTTGTATTGTGACCATCCAGGACTGACTCCCTTCTGCCTTATCATATCCACCCAATACACCTGAATATATTAGTTTAAAGAGTTTTACCTTCACTGAACAGAATGATGTTTGACATGAAAAGAGGTTGATTACCTCGATATATCTCACGGTGATTTGAATGGGAGGGAGATGGTGATCGATGGTCTTTGAAGGATGGATTCAGTGTTTCCCGCTATGGAGACACTACGGAGTCGTCAGATTGGTTAGTGGAGGGGGGGGGGAGAGTGTTACCCGGGTATGGCTAATGAGAGCATAAGTGGGATGGTTCAGCTGCCCTCCGTGCGATGATCAATCTGAATCAGCCTGCAGTGAATACTCTGGTGGCTGAGCCAGTGTGGAAGGTGAGAGGAGGAGGAGAAAGATGAGGAAGGGAAGAATGGATGAGCAGGTGCTCGTGATGGACAAGTACGGGCAGGAGATCATCTCGCCCCTCCTTCCAGTCAAGCAGTTGAGGGAACTGGGAGTGACTCTCCATCTGTCAGTCTCCCTCTCCCTTCCACTCCATTGAATGCTTCTCTTGCAGTCTTTTGCAGCGGAAGAGAGAAGCACTGCCTGATGTGCCCGCAGTCTACTTCGTATCGCCAACTGACGAGAATATCGCAGTCTTAGAGGTACGGTAGCCCACTTCATTGATCCATTGCTCTTTATCCATTAATAGGAGGATCTCAAATGTGCTCTCTACGGCTCCTTCTTCATAAACACGATTTCTCCCCTTCCTCGAGTGAGATTGGAGAGACTCGCGACTGCTGCATACCAAGGATCAACAATTCAAAGGGTCGAGAAGGTCAGATAGGCCCTCCTTTTATGAGTATTACCTAATTACGTTTATTTTTGCGCTTTTGATTTGAAAAGTGTACATTGCAAGAGTGTTATCTCTTGTCGAGTCTGTTCGTAATGGGGCATTAAGGTGGTGGATCAGTACCTCAATTTCATCTCTCTGGAAGATGATCTGTTCGTGCTTCGTCCCTTCAATGCGAACACGAACACTCCGTACCACGTGATCAACGACCACACCACATCGGGTACTCATAGCACTACTCTCTTTGTCTTTACAGTATCTCCTACCATATGAGCCCATTCGCCTAAGAATCGAGCAGATTCGACAGGTTCAGGGACAGCAAAAAAAAACTCGATTTTCTGTAACAATGTGTTTTGGGGTAATCGAAGGCGCTGAAAACGGTGGGCTCATTCATTTTATTCTCAGAGTCGTCGATTGCTCCAGAAGTCGTCACGCCGAAAACGAGTTTTCGCGTATATCGTCTCTCCGGAAAGTGCTAAAATTACGCTAATTTGGTTTCCTGGGTAGAATTGCATGCTGGTTATGCCTGTCCACTTCATGTTTCACGAATAATTTTTAAAAATTCAATTTTTCGAAGACTCAATTTCGAGACGAGTGAGTTATATGGTTGGAATCGCCGTGACGAGCGGATTCAGAATCCCAATTTTTATTCATTTCACCTTGCGGTTTTCGAGATTGGAGTGAAAACGTCCCTTCAAATGGGCGAGCAATGGGGCGAGAAAGTGGGATGGTGTGAAAGAACTGCCAGGGGGAAACAGATAGGGGAGGGGAGGGATGGAGATGAAGAGAGAAGCGAGGGAGCTCTTAGTTCACCCCTTCTCTAGAATCACCTTTTTACTCCAATCTCGAAAACCGCAAGGTGAAAATGGATAAAAATTGGGATTCTGAATCCGCTCGTCACGGCGGTTCCAACCATATAATTCACTCGTCTCGAAATTGAGTCTTGGAAAAGTTGAATTTTTAAAAATTATTTTAATAATTCGTGAAAAATGAAGTGGACAGGCGTAACCAGCATGAAATTCTACCCCGGAAATCAAATTAGCGTAATTTTAGCACTTTCCGAAGAGACGATATACGCGAAAACCCGTTTTCGACGTGACGACTTCTGGAGCCAACGACGATTCTGAGAGCAAAATGAACGAGTCCGCCGTTTTCAGCGCCTTCGATTACCCCAATACACATTGTTACAGAAAATCGAGTTTTTTTGCTGTCCCTGCCTTTGCTCGATTCTTAGACAAACGGGCTCATATATTTCATACCCGTAATCTTTACAATGAGAGGTGTGGTGGGGTGGTAGAGGCCTTCTCCTGATTGAATCCCTTGCAGAGGAGGAGATCAAATCGCTGCTCGATTCGATCGCCGATGGTCTCTTCTCCGTGTGTGCTACTCTAGGAGTTGTACCCATCATTCGATGTCCCACTGGAAATGCAGCTGAACAAGTGGCTGAGGTGAGAGAGGGGAGAGGGGAAGGGAGTGATGGAATGAGTGCAGAGAGTGGAGGCCAAGATTCGAGACAACCTTCGAGATGCACGCAACAATCTCTTCGTGGGAGATTCGATGAGGAGTGGACAACTCTCCTCCTCCAGGTAGATCCCCTTCCCATTAGATGATGGAGGAAGGAGGAAGTGCAGGCCACTCCTTCTCATAGCTGACAGAAGTGCTGATCTGACGACCATGCTGCATCACACGTGGAGCTACCAGGCACTCGTCCATGATGTCCTGGTTAGTAGAGGGGGGAAGGGGAGGGGAGGGGAGGGGAGGGTAGGAGTGGAGGGGAGGGGAGGGAAGGAGTGGAGTGATGCAGGAACTGGAGCAGAATCGAGTGAGGATGAAGGATGCGAATGGGAGGATGAAGGAGTACGATCTATCCACTGGAGGTGCGGAGTGAGGAGAGAGGGAGGGATAAGTGAGTATGTTGAGGACGGGACGAATTGTGGTCGAAGCACAAGGGGGCGGCATTCCCTGTGGTGGCAGAGGCCATTCAATTGGAGGTCGAGGAGTACAAGGGGAAGGAGGAGGAGATCAAGAGACTCAAGCAGAACTTCGTATGTTGCCCATCCTGCAGACAGTGGAGGATAGAGGAAGGGAGGGAAGGAGTGAGGGGGTATTACAGGCGATGGGAGAGGGATCGGAGATGGACACTGTCATGGGATCTCTCCTCACTGATGCAACTAGCAAGTTGGGCAGCACCGTGACCAGTCTGCCGCAGTTGCTGGAGAGGAAGAAGTTCATCGACCAGGTAGATATTGAGAGGGGCTGCACCCTCCTCATTCCTTTCCCATTTCACAATTAATTGTGCCTTTTTAAATTTCAATTTTTTAAATTTTTTTCGTTTTTTTTTCACATGCAAATATGTAGTTTCTCTGATCAGAAAACGTTCGTAATTGTGTGTTCGTGGGGAGAATGTGGATTGCAGCACACTACAGTGGCGACTTCCCTGCTGGAGGCGATCAAGGAGAGGAGACTGGACACCCTATTCGAGACGGAACAGAAGATGATGCAGAGAGCACAATTGGGTGAGGAGGAGGGAGGGGGAAGGGAAGAGAGGGAGGATGGGGGGAAGGAGGGAGACTTTGCAGATAAACCTCTCGTGGACGAGATATCTTTACTCACCAATGGAGACGACGTGTTGAGGGTGAGTGGACAGGGAAAGGTTAGAGAATGATGAGTGACGATGATTGAAGGTGGTGGTGATCTACCTGCTATGCCATCCTTCCCTCCCTCGTGCAGAGAAGGAAGAAGTGATGAGAGTAGTGAGGGAGAAGGAATTGGATGAGAGTGCACTACTCTTCATCGAAAGAATCAAGTTAGTTGTGGATGGGGCCTTCCTTTATCCATCCCTTCATCCCCTCCTTCCCTTCCCTTCCCTTCCAGAGGAGTCTCTGATCTCACTCGAGCACTCGACAATTCAGCACAAGCAGAGGCAGGAGGGACGAAGAGCATGTTCAGGTGAGAGAGAGAGAGAGAGAGAGAGAGAGAGAGAGAGAGAGAGAGAGAAGGGGAGAAGGAGGGAAGAGGAAGGGAGGGATTGCAGCAAGTTCATCTCTCACGGGTCAAATCTCTTCATGGAGGGAGTGAAACAACTGATTCCCAAGAAGAGGAACACAGTCATCACTCAGGTGAGCAGAGGGAAGGAGGAGGGGGAGGGGGGGAGTGATCACCAATGGAATATTCCTTCAGATGGTTGAGTCCATCATCGCAGCTTCGACTCCTTCAGCAATCGGAGTTCCCATGACGACGGCCTCCTCCCATTCAGGTATCAGGAGAAGGAAGGGGAGTTGGTAGGGTACAGTATTCTTGGCTGCTTATTTGTTGCTCATCATTCACATTTCAGAAGCGGATTCCCTCAGACTGTTCGATCCGAAGATGATGAATTCGAATATGAGCAGGGAGTGAGTCTCCCCCCCTTCCCTTCCTCATCTCCTCCCTCCCTTCCCTCCTCATCTCCTCCTCCCTCAGGGCAGGGGCAGCTCGTGCCCGTCAACTGCCTCCTCCACAGGATGTCATCGTATTCGTAGTCGGAGGAGGGAACTACGTGGAGTATCAGAATCTAGTGAGTGATTGTGGAGAGGAGAGAGAGAGAGAGAGAGGTGATGTGCAGGTGGAGTACGGTAAGAGCAAGCAAGGAGTCGCTAGAGTCACCTATGGAACCACGGAATTGATGAATCCCAAGCAGTTCCTCGATCAGGTAAAAGAGCTCATACAAATTAATGTAATTCTTCGTAGAAAAATTTAGTCTAAGAATCGAGCAAATCCGGTTGGATATGACACAGTAAAAATAATGATTTTCTGATATTGTGTGTTCTGGGATTCTTAAGGAAGCTGATGACGATAAGCATATTCATTTTACATGTGACGTTGCATCGAAATACTATTTTCTATAACTGCTCTCCTGAGATTGCTAAAATTGCGTGAAAATTATGTATGGCATATATAAAATGGCAGGGAACACGACTGTCCACTTCTTTTATCTAAAATTTCATTCATAAAAATTAATAGCCATTTAAAATGTAACTTTTGTATTTGTGAGTTCAGAGCTTAGCAAATAGGACCGCCTCATCGCGGCGGTTCTATCGATTCAATTTGCTAAGCTCAGAACTCACTAATAAAACAGTAACAATTTTCTTGGTTACTATTTTTGATAAATAAAGAGGATAGGCGTGATCATCGCCATGTTAACACCAGAAATAATTTACACGTACTTTTAGCAATTGCAGAAGATTAATTATTCAGGAAAATGTGTCGACGCAACGTCATTTATAGCGCACGGGACCTCAACATGTACAATGTCTATCGTCATCTGCATCTTTGAGAACCCCTAAACACACAAATTCAGAAAATATATTTTTTACCTTTCCAGTCTGATAGATTCTTTGACAAACGGCCTCATGATTTTTCTTTCTAGATGTCACGTCTCGGTAAACTCGGCAGTCGGTGATTGAAGAGAATTCATACCCTCCCCTTAAATTGTGGGTTGTTGCTAATGTATCTAATAATTATGAGGTCGCACAGCTAATGAATAGATGCATTATTTATTTTCATAATCAATGTATTCATTTTTTTTGTATAGCTAGAATATAATTAATACTATACCACTTGTTCCGACTGTGATCATTTTGCCTATCGTAACCTTTCCATTTACTTGTTTTGTATGTATTGCTATTGTGTTAACGATGCCTTTGGATTGATGGGAATGTGTTTGATGAAGCTGGTTTTCCCTTTATCTCACGTGCTAAGACATTGAAGTGCATCGAGAATGGGCCAGGCTTCGCTCACTTAGTCGATGAAACATCGAAGATGGAGTTGTACTAGAGGTGCTAAGTGGACTGGACTGGGATGGACACGAGGGAGTCGATGTGCACATCCTCAATTGGTGGCTGTCCATCCATCTGTCAGAGAGTGTCACTCCCACTCCCACTCGCTGTCCACGAAGGGAGGAGTAGGAAACTGCCAGCAGATGAGAAGAGAGAGAGAGAGAGATCAAGGATGAATTCATTCCACACATACATCGGTTGTTCTACTTTGTTGGCCCTGCTTCTTATTCCAAAAAAATCGTAATCTTTGATCTCCATATTCCTCATTCACTCGTCCTTCCTTTCTTGGACCATATTCTTATGTTGATTTTCCATTAATCTCCATTGTTATTCCAATCCGTCTTTCCCTCATTCCCTTCCCACATTTTCCGTTAGTTTGCTTTTTTTCGTTCTCTCGTCGAAAACAATCTGGAGGGTCGAAGTGAGAGAGTAGAAGGGAGCTAATTGGCTATAGAGGCGAGAGGGGAAGCATTGAGGGTGAGGATCACTCGGAGAAGGAACCAACAAACACATTAAATGGATACTTCCGTTGTAAAATGGTTGGAAGCGGGATTCGTTAGCAGCGATTCGAGCATCAGAAGAATCTGAAGTCAGAGTGGTTGTTGTGCTTCCTCTCGCGATCTCCTCTGAATACTATCCAAGTTGTTCCACTTGGCAGATTAATCAAATGATGCACTTGCACATATTTATATCCTCTTCTTTTGTTGCTCTCGAAATAGAATTGGAGGATGGAGGAAGCGAGGGAAGGGAGGGATTCACGCATCCCATTCCTCTTATTCCCATCCCAATTGTATATGATAATTTTCTCGAGAAACTTTCGCTCTACATTTTTCCACGTCTTTTTTATCGGGATTAGAAAGATAATGGAGGGACGGTGGATGGAATCTGAATGTGATAATCAATGATCTCGTTGCAACTCCTCTTATTGCTGACCTAACTTGGACAGATCAAAGCTATGGAAGAAAGTGATGAATGGAGACCGTAGACTACGAATGAGATTCCCCCCTCACCTTTCTCTCCTCTCTTTTCTTCCCCCTCTGATTACACCGGAAATTAAGAAATTATGTAGATGAAGAGAAGAGAATGGAGTGACGAGATGTCATCCTCTAAGAATGAGGATTGAGTCCCGTGGCACTGTAAAATGATACTCGAGAATAATGCGATCTCCTCGGGAAGTTTTGTCCCCTCGAACTCTCGATCCTCTTCTTCTTTCATTCACTGTTCATATCTTTCGTAGTCCATCTCTTCTCCTTCCCTCCATCATCACGCAATCTCCTCCTCCTGCTCTTCCTCTTGCTCTCCCCACCCTCCTTCCCTCTTCCTTCTCTTCGATGAAATCATTCTATCTACATTCGCATCCTCTGTCTTCTTCCCATCCAAAAGCACATTCCATCAATCTTCGCAACCTCACCATTTTCACCTCTTTCCCATCGCATCTCCTTTTTCTGATGTTTCGCTACACGATTTCCTTCGGCCCCAATTTTCTTCAAGTCTCGGTTGATTCATTGAATAAGAGAGATCTCGAACTCTCGTTGATTATTGAATGGAAGGAAGAAATGGAAGGAAGTGGAAGAGGGGAGGTTGCGAGATTGGTCGTGAGGGAAGAGTTATGATCCGTCGAAGAGACACTGCACTCCTCTCCCCTTCTTAATCTCTCCCCTCTTATGACATCACTCGACCAATCACATGAATCGAGAAAGAGGCGGAGTCACGACTCCGCCTTCTTTTGATTGCTGGAGTAGAAAAGAAAGTAAAAGCTGGCTGAGGACTCTTGAGTCTTCCATTCTACGAGGGGGCGAACTTATTGAGATGCTCGGGAGTGAGTTAGTCTCTCTTCGATTCTCCTCCATTCGATCATCCATCTCCGCAGTTGTTCCTCCCTTTCCTTGCAACTTCTCACATACTTTTCTCATTTGTCAACAAATACGCTGGTCTTGCGTGGGAAATGGGAGAGATTGGATGAGAGGAGGTATAGTCTTCGGCCCCTCCTCCTCTTCCTCCTCCTCCTCCTCCTCTTCCTCCTCCTCTCCCCCCTCCTCCATGTACTGTCTGGTCTAGATGGAGCTAGACGTGTCTTCCCTCTGCTCAATCCTCTCCGTACCCATCCTCCATCTACTAATTCCTCACTACTTTTGTCTTCTCTCTCTAATCTCTTCCTCTCCTCTGAATACTCTCAAGTGCCACTTCCACACTGTCTACTAGAGATGTACTCACAAGAAGAAAGGGAAGCATGAGTTTCGTCCCTCCTCATCTGTCCTCTCTTCCTACGACATCCTCTCATCCACACCTTATTCTTCCACTCGATCGATCTCCTCTTTTACCGTATCCTCTCTACTCTTTCCTCTACCGTACTTTCTCTTTTCACTCTTCATGGTGGACTTTGATGGTTCTCCATCATTCTTGTCATCGTCTCCTCTCCCCTCTTTGAATATCTTCTTCCTTCTTCCCTTCTTCACTTCCAACCTCTTCTTTCCACTTCTCAATTTCTCCAAAATTTAATAAAAAGAGTGCTGCACTACATAGATTGGGAGTTCTCGTTAGTGGAAGAGTTACAGTGATGGAACAGGAAAGAGAGCGAGAGGGAGAAAGAATGGGAGATAGAGATAATGAAGATTCCTTCATCTCATCTCCTAGCTGATGATCCCAGCTCCTTATTCTTCGTCTTTAACTCCTGGTTTTTCATCTCCTCCATGGGAATTCGAAATGGGTGAAAGGAGGACTGCTTAGCTACGACTGAGTCCCTCCCCTCTTTCCCTCATCATGAGTGGCAACCTCTTCTCACCCATTGTTCTAGAGTACTTTTATGGTAGTTGAAGAGTGACGAATCAGTCTCTCCACTTCCTCTCCCTCCTCACTCTCACAAATCAGTGTGTTCATCTTCCTTCTTCCCAGTTACTCTTCTCTCTCTCTCTCTCGGGGGTCATTTAGTCTCTCCTTCTCTTCGACCATCGTCGCATATCAATCACTCCCTCATTTCGACTCTCTTTCTCTTCGAGTGACCTATCCGTGATTCCATCACATCTTCTTCCACTCCTTCCTCATTCGACAATTTTTTTTGCTTGCTTTGGCCTCTCATTGCTTCAGTGGTATTCCATATATACATCATAACACTTTATGAGTTCCCTCTCTTCTCTTCTGTCCATCCATCTTCTCCCTCCTCCCATCCCATCCCTCCAAAATAAAGAATCTGAGTCTCCAATTGGGCATAATTCGCCCTTCGACCCATTCTAACCTCAGAAAGACAGCGAAGGGGCGAAGAACGAACTAGTGTGAAATAAGATTCGAACTGATCTTGCAAGTGACGTCATTCGGAGATGAATGCTCTCAATGGAGAATCGTTCGGAAGGAGTAGTGAACAGGGAGACGTGCCTATCTCTTCCCTCTCTCTCTCCTTCTCTCCATTCGAAGAGAGAACGAGGCAATGGAGAGGACCTTCTAACATACTTTGTCTCTCTCCTCCATTAGATTTCCGTATTGTGCAGGATGAGATGGATTTGCTCCTCTCCCTCTCTCTCTCTCCTCTCCCCAGATGACCTCTCCCTCTGATCTCTCCGACCTACCCTTCCCTCGTCATCCATGGTCACTCCATAATCGTTCGTGCATCGTAGGTGTGAAGAAGGGAGGTTTTCTTCAGTGAGCTACTGCCTCTAGACTCCGCCCACTCTCGAGGATTCTCCTCCTTCCCTCCACTTTCCTCCTCTCAGCCTTCTCTCCTCCAACATTTGGAATAGGGTCCATCCAGTGTCAGTTGGCTTTTCAATTGAGCACCTCACCTTCTTCTTGTCTATCTTCACCTATCACTGTTTCCGGTCATTCTTCCTCCTTTCCTCTCTTTCCTCACCATCTTCCCTATCGGAGATGCTCTCATTTCAACTGACGATGATGGTGCGAGAGTTCATCGGAGGGAGTGGCGATGAATCATCCTTTTCTCTCACCCCCATTGAATATCCCTCCCCTGATCTTCCTCCGTTCCTCTCTCACCCCCATTGAATATCCCTCCCCTGATCTTCCTCCGTTCCTCTCTCAGTCCCCTTCGAACATCTCTTCTCTTTACACTCATCGACGTGTTTTCTTTCCACTAACTTCGCACTCTCAGTCGTGTAAAGGGAGAGACTCTTCGATTGGAGTATGCACTCGATCAGAGGATGAAGAAGAGAAAGGTATTCCTCCCTCCCTCTCCATTCATCATGATCTCTTCAGTCCCGATGTCTTCTCTCCTCCTCCCTCTTCCTTCTTCTCTCCATCGGTAGCAATGCCCAATACTCCGAGGATGAATCGTGAGTCTTCCTTCCCTCCTTCCCTCCATCTTTCTCTCCTTCAGTCCCACGACTCACAAACCGCCAATCGAGACAGATCGGTTATCGGCTGTTCTCGATCGACTCATCAACAAGACCACCTACGACAAACGACTCCGTCCAATGTGAGTGTCTGACCCATCGACTGACCAATACTCCTGGTATGATACTGTAGTCTATAGGCGAGGGAAGGGTCACGCGACATGCTCGAAGTTGTTTCACATGAGTCCTCTTGCCTGATCCCTCTCGCTTCCTCCACTGTTCAGTTGTTTGACAACAGATGAGAGGGGGATCGATTGATCCCTTATCGACTAGGCAAGAGGAGGAAGGGAGGGGAAGACTAGAGGCAGTGGCTCCTATTTCCCCTCCTGAAATACAATGCACCCTAGCCTAGGTAGATACACTGATCGATATTCTCCTCATTGTGGTCATTGGAGGTACGGTAGCAGTCCCGTCGACGTGGGAATCACCATCCACGTGTCTTCCATCTCAGCAGTCTCTGAAGTGGACATGGTGAGTGATGCTCTCTCTCTCTCTCCCTTTGATCTCTGGCTGTTGTCTTCCTTCGACCATGATCTCCCCCAGGAGCAACGAGGGGTTCACAACACTCATTCCCCCCCTCCCCCCACCCCCTCCCTCCCCTCCCCCCTCCCTCCCCTCCCTCCTCATCGTCACTTCACTTCCTCACTTGTCCTTCCCCCGCTGGTCATTCCTCCCTCTGTCCAACTGACTCCTCTCTCTCTCTCTCTCTTCTGACACATTTTCTCATGTCTCGAGGGATGAAGTGGGCACTGGAATGACTAGTCCGAGTACTTCCTCATCCACTCCATTCTATCTTCTGATATCTGATTATGAATCCACTGGTTGAGAAGAGAAGGGAAGGCGTGGAGATAGTTGGTTGACAAGGCTATCTCCTTCCCCTCGATAAGGTGTTGAGTAGTGGGCTGATCCCATGGGAGAAGAAGGGAAAGGGAGGAGAAGGAGACCCGACTAGGAGAGGAAAGAGTCTTCGTTCGTTTTCTTGATCATCAAGTGGAGATATGAGATGCCATTCCATTCCAGGACTTCACTCTCGATTTCTACATGAGACAGACGTGGAAAGATCCTCGACTCGCATTTCAAGACTCGAATGTAGATGGGAACAAGATTGGTTCGTTGACGGTGAGTGAATGAGTGAAGGAGAAGGAGGAGGAGAGAGTAATGGAGGGGAAGGAGGAGGAGGAGACTTATGGAGGGTGAGGAGATTACAGGTGGGAGTGGACTACCTCGATAAACTGTGGAAGCCGGACACTTTCTTTCCCAACGAGAAAAAGAGTTTCTTCCATACTGCGACAACTCACAACTCGTTCCTTCGGATAGATCCAGATGGGACAGTATTCACTAGTCAGAGGTAAGAATCCTTCGAATTCGTGTGGCTCAGAGGAAGGAAGGGGGAGATTTATCCACTCCCATCCCATCTCCCATTCCTCCTCCTCTCCCTCCGTAATCTCTTGCGTGCACAATTCATCTTGGATTGTCCACTTGGAGTGACGCGAATCTGAGAGAGGATTACTGTGATGAGTGAGAGGAAGAGGAAGAGCACTGAGGAGACCGTTTACTCCAGGGGCTTAGAAGGGAGTAGTGAGGAGACCCCCCACACTCACCACCACAGTTCTATTCAGGGGTCTATCGAGGGACACATCTCAGCAGGGGTTCTTTATGCATGGGGACTTCTAATTGAATCTGTACACCTCCTTCCTCCCTAAGGGATGAAGAAGGGGAAGTTACGGGAGGTGAGAACGGTAATAGAATTGGGAGGAGAAGAGAGGGAGAGATTCACTTATCGCCCTTCCTATACACTCACAATGCAGAATGAAAGAAAGGAAGAGTTCTGGAGGGGAAGATCAAAGATCATTCATTGCAGACTCACCGTCACTGCCACTTGCCCCATGAAACTGCAAGTGAGTACCAAGAGAAGACGAGATCAAAGATCATCCCTCCATTTCAGTTGTTCCCCATGGACTCGCAACGATGCCGACTGGAGATCGAAAGTTGTGAGTGTCTAACCAGTTATCGATTGGTGGTTCCTATCTACCGTACTCCGCCGTGCGTAGAGCGTGCGGTGGTTGGGGCACTGAGGGCGACTAGCGTCCTCTCTTTCTCTTCGAAGGAGTCCACTCCTTCTCACTCTCTTGTCTATTCCTCTCTCTCTTCTTGCGCGATTTATCGATTGATTGAGACACCAGATGCAATCACTACTTGACTGACCCACTTTCAATTATCGATGTGACCCAATCGTACTACCGTATGACCAGAGTAGATCGTTGCCCCTCATCCTTGTACCTTTGTACCCCATACTCGATCATCAATAAAGAGGGGTGGGTCTCGATGGGAAGGGGGGATACGGTAAGTGTTTCTTCGGCAAGGTGAGTCACTTTCCTTCCTCAACCCTAACTGCTTCCTTCTCACTTCTCACTTCTCTTCTCATGCTCTCTCTCCCTCCTCGTTGTCGTCAGTCCGTCGTGTGCATGAACTTCCGACCTTTCTCACCACTCGACTACCGTAATCTGCACCGAGCGCAGACGGCACACCGTGGTCACACTAACCCTTCTGTAGCATGTTCTATAACGTCGCAGTGCGCAGACACTGACCCCTTCCTTCAGCTTCGCACGCGATCAATACAGTAACCAGGGGAATCGGGTCGAGACCAGGATCATTTCAGATGGATACGCAGTGAAGGACATCAACTATCACTTCATTGAGAAGGTGAAGAACGAGAACTTCACTCTCCCTCAATTCCAATTGCTGGAAGTATCGAATGCGACTAGAGTGGAGGAACTCAGTTCGGGTGAGAGACCCTTGCCCTTCCTACGGGGCAGTATCCATATTGACTGATAGGAGTGATTAGCGAGTAGAATCTCACGAGATCTCCCCACTCCAATTTGTCAGAGTGAGTGATCTACATGTGGAGAGAGCAAATTTAGATCGGGGAGAGGCGATGGGAGGAGGAGAGGAAGAGAGGAGGAGGAGGAGAGAGAGGGGGTAACAAATGTTTCCTAGCGAGGGACAGTTGTTAGACATGACTCTGTTGCGAATCCCGAAGCACATAAAATGAGGGATGAGAGGAAGAGCGTTGAAAGTGCGAGAGGAAGGAGTTAGTAGGGATGAAGGAAGGAAGGGGAGATCATTGTTGGTCCCGTCTCTCTCTCTTGTTTTGAGAGGAGTAGACAAAAGTAATGGAAAGTGACAGGAGAAGTAGAGGGGATACAATGATGGAGTGGAGTAGAGGGGGGCTTATGACTGCTGATAGAGTAAACACTTCTTCCCATTGGAACAACCAAAGATCAGAGATTGGCTGTTATCCTATCCGATCAACGAAAGGAGAGAAGGGGGGGGGAGGGAGGGGGTGAAATGGGAGTGGGATGGAGACTGACGTCGTCTATCAACAGGTGGAGAAGGAAGAGATGAGTCTATTGCAGGGAAGTACGTACGATTGATCGCCTTCTTCCTATTCAAGAGAAGCATCGGATTCTATATCATACAGGTATCAGAGGGAGGGGAGGGGGGAGGGGGAGGAACTCCGTTGAGATCTATCTTCCCTCCATTCTCATCGTCGTGATCTCGTGGGTTTCCTTCTGGTTGAGTAGAGACGCGACGCCTGCTCGAATCGGATTGGGTCAGATTGATTACTCCCCCCCCCCTTCAACTCCCCTCTGCAGGAGTGACCACTGTGCTGACGATGACCACTCTGATGACTACTACCAACGTGAGTCCCTCTCCACCTCCCCCCTCCCTCCCCCCTCCCCCTCCCTCCCCTCCTCTCTCGATCAATTGCATCTGACCCACTTCGAAATAATAAATGGGATCTACATATCTCTCTGTTATTCCCCCCAGGGAGAATGAATTACTTTCCTTGCAGGCAGCGATGCCCAAGGTATCCTACGTCAAGTCCATCGACATCTTTCTCGGTGAGTCCCTCCCCCCTCTCACCCCGCTCCCCCCTCCCCCATCTGCTTCTGGTTATGAACCCCTGTGGTTCTTCGATGCCTCTCCGTGTAGTGGGGATAACAAGGTGGGAGAGTGGCAAATTGGAGGGGGAGAGGAGAAGACTGCTTGGAAACACTTGCACATCATGAGGAAGAGAGAGAAGGGAAGGAAGAGGAGTCGTGTTGTGGATGAGAAAGAGAACAAGTGGTAGTATGAGGGAAGAAGTGAGGGGTACCTCCTATTCATCATTCTGACGTCAATCTGGTATTTTGAGATCTATCATCGATGGGGTGATAGAGGGGGAAGGGGAGAGGGGAGATTCCTTCCTTCCAGGGGTCTCCTTCCTCATGGTCTTCGCTTCTCTCGTTGAATACGCTGCAGTGGGATACATCACGAAGAGACACAAATTGATCGTGAAGAGGAAACAATCGAGGTGAGCAATCTCTTCTTCCTGCTCCTCACTGAATCTCTCTTGAGAGCTCTTTCGATTGCTCCTCAATCGCCCGATCTTCCCCATCAGAGATCAGTCTCTGTCCCTGCATACTACAACACTGGTCAGTTTCCATTTCAGTGATTAGGGGGAGGAAGAGAAGCGAGGTCTGCATGTATGTTGAGGCTAAGCTTCGATCTTTCAGCGTATCGTCCCTTCTACTCTTCGACTGATCGATCCTCTAATCTCTACATCGATTCGAACACTCGACCTCCCATTGCAGTGACTGGCCAATGTGAGTTGTGATTGAATGTGATGAATGGTCGATTGTCTAGGGGAGGATGTCTCTACTCTCATTCATCAGAGGTAACCTGTACTTACAGTGGATCGTCCGTGTCTGTGTCCTCCTTCAATCCCCGATGTGACGACTCCCCTCCTCTCCGTCCCCAAATCAACTCGAGCTCTCTCCATGTCCAGGGAATCTGTGGTCGTGTTCGACATGGTGAGAGAATCTCATATTGACACGACAACAAAACTGGGATCTCTGACTTCGAATTCATTTTGGAATCTCAAACAAGATGAATATGAAGAATAGCTGCTAGGTCTTTTTCACATGGATCTCATTGTAGGAGAGAATAGAAGAGGAGGATGAGAATCCCCGTGGAAGTCGCCTTCCTCCTCGATTGATTCGCTACGCAACCAGGATAAAAAGGGCATTCCGCCCTTCCAATATCGACAAGCACTCTCGATCGATATTCCCCACGGTATTTACAGGATGAAAGAGCAGATAATTGATTGACTCTTCAGGTTTTCATCGTATTCAATGCCATCTACTGGACTTATTTCCTACGAATTTCACAGATCGAAGCACAACTCAACAAAGAGCAGACATAACCCTTCTCTTTGACTCCCTTTACTCCTCTCGTTATGATCCCCCTTCCTCCCTTCTCAGGAATAGTCAAGTAGTGGTTGTAACCCGACAAAAACACTCCGGTAGATCAATAAACACGGGCCCTCTCACATTGCATTGTCTCATCCATCGTCTCTCTTTCTTCATGGTGTGCCTACCGTATCTCTTGTCTCTGCGCCCTTTCTCAATCGTCGTCTCAGATGGGTACACTCGGGCGGAGATCGATTACTACTGGGGGAAGACGAAGGACGACGCGAAGAGACACGAGGCAGTTGCATTCGACACTTTCATCCTCCCTCAGTTCAACACTACTCGATTCCTCGTCAATTCATCCGAAGCTGTCACCTCTTCCGGTCGGTTGAAGGCAATCAATTATCCCCTTTGAATAGATGGAAGATTAATCAGATGAAGTAGAAGAGAAAGTGTCTAGATGGTAGTGGACTCATCTCAGGTCGATACGTCCGTCTGTACGTGGAGGTTCTCCTCGTAAGGAACATGGGATTCTACTCGATGAACATCGTCATTCCTTCCATGCTCATCGTAACCATCTCATGGGTCTCATTCTGGCTCAATCGAGAGGTGAGAAGAGAGAGAAAGAGAAAGAAGGATGATCTTTGATCTTTGAGGCAAGTCCAGCAAGAGTGGGATTGGGGGTGACTACTGTGCTTACCATGACCACTCTCATCACAACCACCAATGTGAGATAGTTCTTTCGTTAGGAACACACCCTTCTATCCTTTCGCAATGAGTTCATTCCAGAATTCGATGCCTAAAGTGTCGTACATCAAAGGACTCGACGTCTTCCTCAATTTCTGGTGAGTGCTCGAAAGTGGATCTCTAACTGGTTCCCTCCTTCAGTTTCGTCATGGTCTTCGCTTCTCTTGTCGAGTACGCCGTTGTATCGTACATGAACAAGCGGATAGTACTGAAGAGACAAAAGAGGCAGAAGGTACGGTAGAGGAACCCCGTTCTATCGACTACTGACCTTTAGGCACAGGAACAACAGCAGAGACAGGAACGACCAATGTTCGCCAATTCAGCCAAACCGAATAATAATGTGAGTATAGAGATGAAAAAAGAAGAAAGAGAGAGAGAGGGGGGCACCTGAATGACATTGGATTGCATTCAATGAGGACGTAGATAACGACCCCATCGAGAAGAGTGAGAAGAGACTCATTCTCACTCATTCAAGAAGAATAGAGAGCAATCCAAGTGGAATAAGCATGGAATGAGGGATGTGAGATGGACCCTTTCTAGTCTTACGAAATGACGCTTCTGTCCCAACCATCGACTCCTGCCAAAGTGGCCAGTGCACAGGTCTGGATACTGTAATCCCATCGATCGATTGGCTGATTCCCTGCACTGTTCAGTTATCCCCCACAGAAAAGTGTTGAGGCACTCGTGTCTTTGGGTATTCGCAAGCGAGCGTGGTGTTAGTGGTGGTGTGGTTGTGGTACGGTAGTCGATGTGTCTACTTCTCATCATTGAATGGAACACCTTTGCAGGTGGATGCATTCTACATGGGCGCCCATCACTCGTCGATGGTACGGTAGATACCCATCAGTTGTCAATTCGAATTCCATCTCTTGCAGCATCAATTGATGGAGATTCCTCCCGATTGCGACTGCCGGACTATCCCCCTGCAGCAGCATCCACGATTGGTGAGGAGAGAGAGAGAGAGAGAGAGAGAGAGAGAGAGAGAGAGAGAGAGAGAGAGGGAGAGAGAGAGAGAGAGAGAGAGAGGGAGATAGAGAGAGAGAGAGAGAGAGAGAGAGAGAGAGAGAGAGAGAGAGAGAGAGAGAGAGAGGGAGAGAGAGATCAAAGATCAAGGGGTCAAATTGTAGACAGCGGAGCCGTCGTCTCCGTTGTGGCCAGCTCCCTTCGGAAGGGCAAAGAGGGCTACACGCACCTGTTCCAATATCACCCCTGCCAAAATAGACGTAACCTCCCCTATTTTTATATTTAAATTGTATATTTATTTTTAGAAATGCTCACGCTATGCCTTTCCATTAATTTTCGGAGGATTCAACAGTGAGTCATTTCCTCGATCCGTTGAACTACACCACAGCGAGTATTTAAAAAAAAAATTCGACTAGTTCTCTCATAATTCAGAAATATCCAATGGATTTCCTTCCCTTTCCATTCGATTCTTCCACTCTTCAGTTCTCTACTGGACTATCATGACTGTCCTCTCCTCAATGAGTGAATCTACTGAGATCGAAGGATGGCATGACATCAGCAGATGAACCCCTTCCCCCCTCCTCCCCGCTCCTTCCTCCATTCTCCTCCTCCTTTCCTATCCATCCTTTCCATCCCTGTTCTGTGATTGCATCTGGTGTATCTCTCAACATACGCGTCATCTTTATTCATCCTATCTGTTTAATCCCAATGAATCGATTTCCCGCTAGTACTACCGTACTCATCCCATTCGTGTCAAGACTCAGCTGCACTCAATCGCTTCTCTCCTGTATATATCGTTAAACTTTCCTCCTCTTTCTATCGCCTCTCACCTCTTCTCGTATCATCCCTATATCATCCATACTATTATGCGAAGAAATTGATGAATAAACATCAACAAGACTCCGTCCATTCTCTCTGCCACTCTTTAGCTCAGTCTCTGGGGGAAGGGGCGGAGCCATGAGGGAGAGAGGGAAATGGATGGAGTCTTGTTTAGATGGATACGACACCAATTCGATCATGTACACGTGGTGCAAGAAGGAGGAGCATGGACAATGCGAGCACGGAGGAGTTAAGGTGAGACCCCCCCCCCCTTCCCCCTCCCCCTCCACTCGACTAGTCCTTTGCAGGTAGAACAAGTCGAACTGCCCACGTATTCATTCGCTAAACGATGTCCTTTCAACAGGACTGCAGTCACTCTATCAGGTATATTTCAAGAGAACGAAATATGCTTGTGGCCGATGGTGGAAAGTGGGCCGGGCTAACCAAGAGGGCAGAGCTTGCAATAACAAAGGGCGGAGCTTAGGCGCGTACGATCGATTGGGCGTGACGTTCGTGCTGGATCGATCGTCTGGCTTCTACATGCTGCAGATCTTCGTGCCTGCTGGTGAGCTTGGGCGACGTTTACTAACCAATTCGCTTCCGCTGTCGAAATCCCGACAAGCGACGATTACTAGTACGTTGTGTGGCAGGTCTGGTGGTGGCGATATCGTGGGTGTCGTTCTGGATCTCACGAGATTCTCCTCCCTCTCGCACTGTAATCGGAGTGATGACTGTACTGACTGAGACCCATCTGATGACTGGCACCAATAGGAGACTCCCTCCTGTCGCATATGTCAAGGTGAGAGGAGTGGTGTGGTGCAGAGTGCAGCGAGTGCATTCAGGCAGTCGACGTATACCTCGGATTCTGCTATCTTCTCGTCGTACTCGCTCTGATTGAATACGCTTGTGTTGCTTATTCGAAGGTGAGTCTGAGAAGGAAAGAAGGGGGAGAAAGAATGACTGCAGAAGAAGAATGAAGACAGGAAGAGGAGGGAGAGTAAGCTGAAGAAAGGACCTCCCTCTCCCCCACAACCTGATCTCATACAGGGTACCGTAATCACTCATTCGCTCATAATCAATCGATAATTGAGATGCTCGACTAGCTCGCTGCACGTGTGCTGACCCCCACGAGCCTACGGTACTCGCCGTGGTGAGACAACCATTCAAGGTACCATCCATCGATTGAGCTCCCCTTCACCTTCTCTCTTGCAGTGGCAGTTCTGTCTCAAGCATTCTCACATAGATATGGCTAGCAGGTAGGGACAATTCAATTCAATGCAATCACTTCTTCTTCTTCTTGCAGGTTGCTCTTCCCCTCATCGGTCAGTTATCTTCCCTTCTTCATAATAAAGATGCAGATAGAAATTAAGAGAGAGGGGGGGGGGGGGTGGGGTGAAAGAAGACAAGTAGAGCTTCCATTTCTCAAAGAACGAGAAAGGTGGAAAACAGAAACTTGAACTCCTCCAAAGTTGTGTGTTTCCACATTTTCCATCTCCACCCTGAATGCATGCTGCCTCCTCCTGAGTGATCTTTGATCTCTTTCTCAGTTCTTCCTCTTCAACATAATCTTCTGGCTGGTTCTCCTCCACAAGGCTGAACGACTCTCCTTCTTCTCTTCTGCAGTGATCGATAGATGTTCCCCATCTCTCAATTGACCACTTCATTCACTGGTTCTCTCCTCCGACCATCCATGACTTCCCCTCTACAGAGTATCCATCCATCCATTCAGAGTATCACTCTACACTACACTGGTTTACATCTATTTTCATGACCATCAATTGCTATCTGTAATTTATAGTTCTGACGATAAAGCTCATAATTTCGATGTCTATCTCATATCTCAGTTCCTTGTCCCTTTCATCCTACTGTATCCCCTTCAAATGCCTGTAGCACGAGAATAAACTCTCTCCTCCGGGATAAAGAGGGGCAGTTTCCACTCGAATTCACTCATTCGTCTCTCGATCTCTCTCTTGTTCTACTCCTTCTACTGGCTCCATCTTCTCGACCACTCGTCGCTAACCGCAGGAAGTGAATAGATTGGAATCGGAGTAAGCACGAGGAACTAGGCTATCACGTATCGACTACAGTCTCTACTCTTCCCCTTCATTTCATTCTGTGATCCACTGCTTGTTTAGATGCCTTTCCATTCTTTCCCGTCCCCTCATATGATTTTCGTTCCCCTCTCTTTCACCTTCCGTATCTCTTCCTTTCTCTCTCTCTATCCATCTCATTCAATCACTTTTCTTCCTCCATCAGATTCTTATTCAGGTTTATATTATTCAGGTTTCTCTTGCATTTTATTGCTAATTTCGTACCTTTGCGCACTGTCGTTATCAATTTCACAACCAAACAACACGAGGGGATGAGTAACAGATAGTATCGGAAACTCACTCATTCTCTTCTATACGCGAAAAGAGAAGGAAATGGAAAAAAAGGTCTGACGAGCGGGTAGAGTAGAGAGAAGAGAAGGGGAGTGATAGATAGGTGAAGGGAACGATGGAAACTATTCCAAGTGAGAAACTGCGACCCCTTCTCTCTCCTGACCCGCTCATTCCCCATGTCTTCAATGGTCTATCATTCCTCTCCACTTCCGAATCACTTCGTCTCTCCTCTATCTCCAATCTCCCTCTGTATCTTCTAACCAATCCTTCTGTTTTCACTTCATCTTCATATCTGAACCCCTTCGTGTCTCCCTTCTTCGAATCTTCACCATTTTTCTTTCTTGGTTCGAAGAAGTGGAGATCTCTTTTTCATCCTTCACATACGGGTCCTTTCCACTCTCATTCCCTTCACTGCTGTGCCTTCGTCCTATTTATTCTCACTGGCCATTCTCCATTCCTTCTCATCCTTCCTTTCAGTATGGCAGATATCAACATTCAATTCGACAATTCCTATGGTGTATTCGTGCCAGGATACGAGGTGAGGACAGGGAGATCCTCCCTTCGAATGACTCTTCCCTCTCCAGATCACGGGGTCGATCGTGTTCACGGTGGCCGAGTCTCCCCTCAAGGCACGTGCCGTACTCATCTCCGTGCATGGACAAGGAAGGTTCGTCTCCCCTCTCTTCACTCCTCTCTCTTTCTTTGCAGGACCCATTGGACTGTCTCTGAAAGACACACGAAGTGAGTCTCCTTTAGAGATCGCCCCTCGAGAATACCTAGGCCCATTCCATTAGCCTTCGTTCTTTGCTCCACCCTCGCTCTCCCCCTCCCTCCCTAATCTCTTTGTTTCCAGTGGCCTGGGAGTAAAAGGGTGAGTCTCCCTGAATTACAAATGCTTTCGATAGAAGCACACGCTAGTGTATTATCTGACGCACCTTTTCCTCTGGATGAGCAGGAGATCTCTCGAAGGGAGAGACGAGAGATCTCTTTCCTCCTCTCTTCTCTTGCAGTACTCAATCGCAGACTACTCATCGAACAGTCACATACGCGGCCACGTGCCCCTATGCAGAGGGGGAAGCAGTAGTATGGGCTCCCTCTCCAGGAGATCCCACTGGATACATTCCCATTGGCACCCATAAGTTCCCATTCAAGTGAGTCAACGATGGAAAGGGAGAGGGGACAACAAATGATTCACCCCTTGCTCTTCTCCTCATTCTTCCATTGAGATTCCTTCTTCCCTCGAACTGCGCCCCTTCTTTCGAGGGAACTAATGGATACATCCGATACTTCTGCAAGGCGAAGATCGATAGACCGTGGAAGTTCGACCACACAACGAAGCAGGTAGACACTCGTGCACTCCTCTGAATACGAATGGTTGAAGGTGTTCACAGTGGTGCCTACCTTCGACCTCAATCTCATCCCCAATGCGAGTCTCCCAGTGCAGATGACTCAGTCCAAGGACACTGGCTTCCTCTTCTTCAAGAGTGGAGACATCCAACTGACTGTGAGACGAGATATCCTCTTCCCATGAGGAGATCCATCTGGCAGGCTCGTCTACACAAGGGAGGATTCGTCCCTGGAGAGAGCATCGCCCTACACACTTACATCCAGAACCATTCCTCCAAGAGCATCAACAAGGTTGCCCCCTCCCCTCCTCTCTCGCCCCCCTTCATGCCACTGCAGATCGAGGTGAAACTAGTGGAGGTCTCTCACTACACTGCGTATCGGAATGGCCAGGTGCACCCCCTCCCCCTACCCTCTCCCCTTCTCATTCCGTCATTGCATGGCAGACTGTGACTGAAGGGATTCCCGTCTCTCGCTCATCGCAACAGAGAATCCACAAGAGAACAGTGAACCAATTGGAAGAAGTGATCTCTCCTTTCCTTCCCCTACACTCATTCATTCCTTCAGAGACTCGACATCGAAAAGGGATCGGATCTCGACTTCCCCCTCCTCCTTCCCATTCCACCCGTCGTTCCCACATTCAACATCTGCCCCATAATCACTGTTGAATACTTCCTCAAGGTACTTCACTATTCCTTCCCGAATTCCCCCTCTCGTAGGTGAAAGCTACAACGAGTGGTGCAATTGGATCGAAGGTGTCAACAGAAGTGCCCGTCCTTGTGGGCACTATCCCCATCCGGTACTACTTTCCTTCATTCCCCTCTTCTTACATCATTATTATCTTCCAGTAATGTTTCCCCATGGACTCCTTCTTCCTCCATTCCTCCAGGCGTTCCCTCTCCTCAACCAGTTCCATCTTCACAAGGTCAGTAATTCCATCGAGAGAACCATTCCCTAAGTGATGGCAGAATTGTCGGATGCTCCTCCCAGCTACGAAGAGTCTTGCTTCGGGGCAGGAACCATCAAGGACGAGGAAGATAATAAAGTCAGTTATTGATCCACAAGTCTTTCTAATGGGGTACTGTAGGGATTCGCTCCTCGATACGTCTTCTATCCGAACATCAGTCCGAGTGCACCTCCCCTCGAGAAGTGACTCTCCCTCCTCTTCCCTCGATCTCACTCTCCTCTTGCCCATGTTGTCATTAATTCACATTCAATTATCTTTTTTTCGGTTTTATCACGTTTTTTAAACACTTATAAAGAAACTAGGCAACTTGTAAGGAAATCGACCGATACAATTACCAAACTGAATTCGCAATTCAAAGGTACTGCATGCTCCTTCTCACATAATCTACTCCGATTTCTTCGAACATCAACTGAAAAAAGGTGTGGTCGATGTATAAGAGAGGCTTTTTAAGTCAGTGAACATATGATTGGCACTTGCGAAAAATGGAATTTCTCGAACATGTGCACCGTGGTAGTACTCGTTGAGCATATCTTAGGCGTAGTGTACCTATTTCGTATCCTAGACCCATGAGGAATGAGCTGAACTTTAGTCCAGAAATTTCGATTAACGAATTTTGCCATTACACAGTCGATCAGTACTGTTGATATATCTAAAAATGCGCAATATTCAGTTGATCGTACCTACGAAATTTTAGATGAGTTGATCCGAAAGTGATCGAGAACAAACAATTTATCTTGAAACTGTTTGGGAAAATTATATTGTGAATTATCAATTTGTTGATTTAAAGTTACCGGACGAGGACGATTCCCTGATCTGACCCTGATCTCGTCGCTTGTACGAGAGAGTATGCAAAAGTGAGAGAGCGCGGGATTACGCTGATCATTTCCGGCTTTCCCTTGAGGCTATTATTGATTTTTAACATTTTTGTATATTCATTCTCAACTAATTCAGCCACCGGCTATTCGATGGAGGACAAAAAATAGGGGGTCAATTTTGTCATCGTCCGGTAACTTTAAATATTTGTTTAGCGCTTTCTGTTATGCGGATATATACGTTTTTTAAATGCTTGGTTTGTAGCGTAGCAATCATCGAACGCTACAAACCAAACACGTTAAAAACCCTTCATAACAGCATAACTGAGAGAGCTTTGAACTATTTAAATCGAAAATGGATTTTATCATCATCTCAAAATTCGCGGCCCTTGGTCGGATGAGAACCCACCGGATGAGAACCAAAAAAATACCCTTCTTCAGCATGTTCACAGTTCCCAAAGTGCCAAAAATGCGTATGTGAAAGTCCTACAGAAGGGTCCAATTGTTTGGGGGTTTCATCCTTTGGGTTCTGATCTGACGGTTCTCATCCGGTGTAGATCCAAATTCGCAGGTACGATCAGCTGAATATTGCGCATTTTAGAGATTTCAACCATATTGATCTATGAGTAATGGCAAAATTTGTAATTGAAAATTTTCGACTAAAGTGCGGCACTCCTTAGCGAAGGATTTATAACTCTAGATAAATAAGCCTGCTGTGATACACTCACCGAGTACTACTTGTGTGCAGATTTTGGAGGATTTCAGTTTCCACAAGAATGCTCACTGACTCGAAAAGTCTCTCATAATAGTTTCATACCTCAGTCTGAAGGTAGATCCTCTCTGAATGCTCATAGTCAACGATACATGCGAAGCTAATCTTACACGGTGTGCTATAATTCCCAAATAATTCAAATGTTCAAATGTTTTAATTTTTTTATATAAATATATAGAATGAAATTTACATTTGACTTGACAATCTCTTGCTTCACTTCTCATGGAATAGTTCACGGAATCTGCTTGATATCGTAGACATATACTGCAAATGATTTGTGTCCAGGGACGTTCTCAAGTAGTACTGATGTCACCTACTCATTCACACGAAACTCCCCCCCCCCCACCCCCAGAATGAAGAATGCATCGGAGAAAGAAGAACAAGCATCGAATTCGAACGAAGAACCCTTCTTCATATTTTTCTTTTCTTTTTTCTGACTGCTCAATCACTGTGCCATAAATTTCAAACTGGATTGGCAATTTTGTCTATCAGGCAGTGTGATCATCACTCCTTTTATATCCCAGTCTTGATGCTACCGTCGAGGAAGATGTGCCCCCGTGAGTAGATATGAAGAAGAAGGGATTGGTAGACGGCAATCCTTCTTCCTATTCATCCACTCCTCGAGTATACTTAGATATTGATAGAGAAAAAAGTGTTCGGGTTCTCGGATAAGAAATCAATTGTGATCAATCGGGAAAGAAAGAAGGAACAACTGGCAATCTCAATATCTCATTCCCTTCCTCTCTTCAATTGCTCATATTCATACTCGATGAAATCACTCTCGTGAATACTTCTGCACTCCATTCCAAACTCTATTGATAGCCAAAGAGAAGGATAGATACGGAGGTACTCTTCGACATTGTCATTCACTTCTTAATCACCAACTGAGTAATTTCAAGAGAATTGCATCTAGCAATAATAGCAGATCGTTGACCATCACAATCCTCCTAAGAAAGTGACTGAGAGCAGCCAATTGAAATGAACCCTCGGATCAGTTGAGACTAAGAGGGGGTTTGGGGGGGGGGGGGGTATCGCTGCTCAACTCCGAGAACATTTGAATGAACAACTATTCAACAGCATTTGTTGATACATTTTTAACAAGCTTCCACTTTTCCTACTTTTACTTCTCTAATCTAAAAGGCGGATGAACCCTTGCGCGCGCTTTCACATGGTTCGTGCAGAAAAGCATTTGTTGTTCTAGTTGTCATTCAAATATTCTCGAATTTATCGTCAGTAAGTCAGTAGTATTGCCTTTGTTGCAATTGATGAAAAAATTATTGTGGAATGAATTCATCGCTTTGAGCTCGTTTATTCATTTTCTTTGATTAATATATTCTAAGTAATACAATTTTCTCTGGAATCGTTATTAATTGGAATCGTTATTTTTTAAATTAAATCAAATTCGTCAGATGCCTCCCAAAACAAAGAAAGCGTCGACCGCCAAGAAGAGAAGTGAGATAATAAATGTTCATTTGATTGGCTCGATCACTTCTCTCTCGGTCTTCCTCCATTCACACTCTTCCAGACAAAAGTCAGTCGGAGTCCTCTTCTTCCTCTGAGGTCGTCAACGACGAAGAAGAAAGAAAGATCGAGGCTCCCGTCGTATCAAGGCCCACCCCCACACGACACTCTGCTAGAGCTTGCATGGTAACAGACACTGTCACCATCCTTTTCAGATTAAACATTACTGAACAAGACTTAAGACTTGTAAGACTTGTTTAGCAATATACCTAGGTGCGGCAAGTAGCCTCACGCCGGCTAAACTTTGAGACGGACTAACCCCTTCAAAATGTATATTTTTGTTGCTATTTTTGGTTGTGGGTTTCTCTCATTATTATTAATCAATCTGTGAAATTTGCTTTTGAATAGATTGATTTTGAATATGTCTAAAGGGGTGTTCATTCTTGTCTCTCTCCTCCCCTCTCCTCATATCCCTACGGCACCGCTCTTTCGATAGGCGGAGATTGGGAATGAAAAGGTGTAGGTAATTGAGGGGAGAGGAGGAGAAAGAGACTCGAATGAACTCCCCTCTGGAGATAGTTCAAAATCAATAATTCCGAAAGAAAATTTCGCAGATTGATGAGCAATGATGAGAGTATCCCACAGCCAAACATAGCCTGAAAAATATACATTTTGAAGAGGTTACGGCTGCCTTTATTAAAGTTCCTAACACCCGACATTGAATCCCGTTTCAGGCGAAAAATCTGGCGGATTCTAAAAAGGAGCGAGAATTGGCTGCTCGAAGAGAACCGGTTGGTCTCAACTTCTTTGAAAGATCACACTGATTCGTTCAGAAAAAAAGAAAGATCAACTTTGACTACGATAAACTACGCACGGACAAAGCTTACGACAATCCCCATATGTACAGAAAAATGAAGCCTGAAGGTGAGCACGAAGTTTCTCCCATTGAAATTAAGTATGATCATTATTGCGGCACTTTGTGCTGCAGATTCCTGAATACGACTAGAAACCATAAATAAATGAGTCTATCATTTACATGAACTAGGTTTGATCCACGGATTCTTGCTGATGAAGATTGAAATCCAAGCTGGACCAGAAATAATATAACATTTTTGAGTATGAATAAATTAATAATATTTAAAATGCAGAATTCACTCTGGAGTATTACAATCGAACGGGCCTCAACGAAGTTCTCATATTCGACTGTCCGCCCACTTTACTGGGAATGAAGTGAGAGACTAGTTCACAGTTGCAACCGAGAGTGGGTCGTTTCAGGATGGTAGATGATGATTTCGGAGTGAGAGACGTAGAGAGACTCGTCGGGAGTAACAAGGTGATCGCCTCTACTATCTAGATATACTGTATGAATAGTTCAGATGATCACAGTAGTGAAGGTGTCCACTCAAGGTTCAGTCGAGATGCCACTCAAGGAGTTCGTCGACTATTACTGGTCAGTTGTTCAATTCCTTCCCTTCTCATTCATTGGTGGATTCAGTGCTCCTTCGGACGGGTCGAAGAGCGAACTCTACAATGTTCTCTCCCTCGAATTCAGCAATTCCGGCCTCGCTGATCTCGTGAGTTCAATACAATCATATAGTTGTTGAGTGAGTCCTTAACTTTTACCCTATTGAGGTCCAATCTCCTAGTCTGGTCCGCCAGATCGACTGGGCTTCGTCTTGGCCTGATGAAAGGAAGACCAGATCGATTCTGTTCGACAAGAATGGATACTTCACTGTCCTCAATAACTTCCCGAGAGTAGAAAAGTGAGTGATGTACACGTTGAACATGCTTTCCTAAGTTATTGCATTGCATACTCTGCAATTTTTTTTTCAGTCTTTCATAAAGTGCTGTTTGAGTGACAGGGTGGAGTGAGGATGAGATTTCATTGCAGCTACTGTCTGATGAGTAAGACACAGTGCTACACGGACTTCCATGTTGACTTCCATGGGACGAGTGTGTGGTACCATGTGAAAAAGGGAATGAAGGTGAGGAGGAAGGAAGAGAGAAGGAACGACCAACGAATACTTTGAGATCTTCTGGATCGTAGAGCCAACAGAGCAGAATCTGAAGATGTACGAGGAATATCTGAGGAGTCCCGAGAACAATGCATTCTTCGGAGACATTGTGGAGAAGTGAGTGAAGAGGGTAGAGGAGGGGGAGTGGGAGGGGGGAGGAGAGGGAGAGGGGAGGAGTGGAAGACAGGGAGTGAGACTGTGATTGCAGATGTGCGCGAGTGGAGGTCCATCCAGGCAACACACTCATCATTCCCTCTGGTGAGTAGGAGAGAGAGAGAGAGAGAGAGAGAGAGAGAGAGAGAGAGAGAGAGAGAGATTGCATTGAATCAACTCTTGTTTAGTTTTATTTGCCAATAGATGTTAGAATGGGAAGGGCGTGGCTGGATTGGGTGGTGGAAGGGGGATGAGTGAGTTCAGGATGGATCCACGGTGTGTTCACTCCTGAGGACAGTCTGGTCTTCGGGGGGAATTTCCTCCATTCGAGACAGGCGATGATGCAGTTGAATGTGCTGCAGGGAGAGAAGAGAATCGGAGTGAGTCAAGGGAGGAAAATCATCACTATGAATTACATGTGATCGTGGATTCTTTATTGCGTATTCAGTACTACAAAACTAGCAAGATTTACTTAATATTTTCTACAATTTTTTAAGTGATTTTATGCTTCCAAATTCGGATCGTATGTAGATAAAAGAAACTCTAGTGAATAATGTATATTCAGATAAACAAGAAGTACCGTTACCCCTACTCGGAGGAGACTGTCTTCTTCCATCTCGCAAAGATCATCAAGGTACATTCATTCACTTTTATTAGGTTGAACAGAAAGTCTTTATAAACTGTTTTGCTCGATCACTGCTCAGTGCACGAGACCTTTGGTGTTCCCTCGCCTCTAGTGAATAACACATGACAAAGGGACTATGTGGTCAACAACTCCCCATTCCACGCCTTTCATTCTGCCACTAGTAAGACCTCGATGTTTGTTTCCACGGCCTTGCACATCGCAACGTTCTGTTATTCGTATTCCTCTCTCACACTACAATGAAGGAATAGGAACGTCAGTTGGCTGAAGTGTACGATTCATATGCCACTCACTACCAGACCATGCGCAATTGGTACCAACTCTTCGAGAAGGGGGACTTTTCCATGGATGATCATGACCGGTCTGGGAGGCCACACGAGCTGGATTTGGATGCGCTACGGATCGTAGTGGAATTGGATCCTTTCCAAATACCCGCGACATGGCAGCCACACTTGGGGTATCGCAAAGCACCATCGTAAAATGATTGGTCTCCATTGGCAAGAGGAAGAAGCTAGGCCGTTTCATACCCCACAAATTGACCCAAGACCAGTTCGACCACCGTGTCGACGATTCCCCTTTCTCTACTCACTCTTCACGCTGGAGATCGATGGTTGGGCCGTCTCATAACAGGGGTCGAGAAGTGGGTCTGCTATGAGAATCACCATAGGAGGGCACAGTGGGTGGATGCCAATGAGACCCCACAGGACGTCGCAAAGCCTGACCTTCACCCTATGAAAATCTGCTCTCTGCCTGGTGGGGAGTGGATGGCCTCATTTACTGGGAGCTCCTACCCGAGAAGCGGATAATTACTGGATATGTCTACACTAAACAACTACGGAATCTCAAGAAGAAATTCGCACAATCTGCCCTGAACGGCAAGAAAGTGTACTATCAACACGATAACGCCCGACCCCATGTTGCACGGCAGGTCAAGCAGGAGCTGTCCAAATATTGCTGGATGGTTCTCCCTCATACACCGTATTCTCCTGACTTGGCCCCTTCGGATTATTGGTTGTTCTCGGATCTAGCCCGTCATTTCGAGCAGAGATCCTTCACTTCCCGTGGGGCGATCGAGGCCGCACTCAAGCAATATTTTGATTCGCGCCGAGATGGGTTCTACAAGGAGGGAATCCATAAGTTGCCTGAACGTTGGAGATTTGTCGTAGATAACAATGGTGCATACGTTTGATTTCGCTCTTGCGCTTTATTGTCAGAAGAAGGGAAATAAAAAGTTTATAAAGACTTTCTGTTCAACCTAATACATTATGTTTAGTTTGTCAGGGATATCACCGAGACAGAGTTAGAGAGGAGGGAGAGGAGAGAAGATTGGGAGGAGTTGTTATTGCAGGCGGTGACGGGACGGTCGTATATCAGACCCACGTCGAAGAATCTCCAGTTGGGATACATCGAGTACATCGGAGAACTATTCGAGAAGGAGAAGGGCCATCAAAGAGTGGTCAGTCCCCCCCCCCTCCCCTCCCTCTCAATACGGAATGAGTGATTGCAGCCGCATGAACCGGATTACGAGGACGATGGAGTAGTATGGCAGCCAATCTGGAGTACGTTCAGATAGGGAAGAGAAGAAGAGTCTATTGGGATGAGTGGTGAATGGGTGGGATGGAAGCATTTGTTGCAGAAGAATCTGATGAGTACTTGGAGAGCAAGAAGAAGTTGGCAAGATGGGATGGAATGGACGAGGAGATGAAGGAAGAAGACGGTGAAGGGGAGGGAAATGGAAAGGAGGAGATGAAAGGTGAGTTGGTTGTCAATGAGGCGAAGGAGTAACAAGTGAATGATGCAGATGAGGAAGGAAGTGTGAGTGGAGCGACGTCCAGTCTGAATGCAGAGAAGGAGATTAAGGTATGGATAAAGGATGAGTGAGAGGAAAGAGAAAATGATTCAGAAGGAGAATGGGAGAGATGGGACAGGAACGGAGGGGACATCTTCCGAGAAGGTGAGTAGAGAGAGAGTGGAGAGGGAGGGAGGGAGTACATTCAGCCATTGCTGGGTGGCCACGATGATCTCTTCATCGACAACTACACCTTCTACCATCCCATCTCGGTGAGTCCCCTCCCCTCCCTTCCCTCTCTCTCTCTCTGATTCAGTGTAATCTGGACGCGGGAACGGGAGCGACAGCAATGCACACTCTGCCCCTCTCGGAGAACGAGCCAGCCATCACAGTGGACGAGGGTCAGTCAAGTGTCCCCTCCCCATCGACCCCTTCCCTTGCAGATGCACTCAGGAGGGAGATCCATCCATTGGATGTCCCTGAACTGGAAGGACTCATTGCACAGATCCTCAAGAGATCGAGAGTTGATCTTCCATGGGGACTCACTCGTCCCAACTCGCTCCTCTCTGCATTCTGTGTAAGTGAAGGGAAGGGGGGGGGGGAGGAAGGGAGTGGAGGGGGGTGGGGGGGCAGAGGAGGGAGTGAATGGATGGTTGCAGTATCTTCTGCGTGAACGTCGTCGTCTGGCAGGGGAAGAGGAAGGGGAAGTCTTCTCCCTCCCTCCGTGCATCCTCCCTGATAAGGAAGGCCATCTGAGACTACTGGAGAAGCAGAAGGCTGATGCTGCTGAGAGGAAGAGGAAGTATGAGGAGAAGAAGGCCAAGGAGGCAGAGGGAGAGTTCCAGGTGAGGGAGGGAGGGGGGGGAAGGGAGAGGGAAGAGACACTTGGCAGGATGCTGATTGGACTCCCGATGAGCCGAAGAAGAAGAAGGGGAGGAAGAGTGGAGGACAGGAGGCAGGGAAGACGGGTGAGTGGGGGAGGGAGAGGGGGGGAGCGAGGATAGAAAGAAATTCAGAAATGGTAACTCGAAGTATGGCGAGAGCCGCTAGTGAAGCTAGTGGACTCAATCGTGAAAATGTGAAGAGAAAATCTGAAATTGACAAAGAAACGGTCGCCCCGAAGGCTTGATCGACAACAAAGAAATTGTTATGAAGAAACTAACCCCATTCGTCCCGAAATACTCGAAACTATTCGAAGTGTTTAAAGAATGTTTCCGTAACTATGATTGCATTGCACAACCAAACACAAACCATGGAGAGAGTGGCAAGAAAGGGCGAAGGGATGAGTACAGACTGTAATTGACTGTGATGATTATCGATTCAGCTCCTTTGTCGACTGGTCACATGAAGAAGGAGAATGGAATGGAGTGTGAAGAGATCGACCCCAAGAATAAGTGGTAAGTCATTGTCAGTCTTCTTCCTATCCCCCTATCGGCCATCATGAGGAACAATGATGTCACTTCCAGGAATGTTGCCTTCGGGGTTTGGTACACGGAACAGAAGGAATTGCGGTGAGAACATCTTACCCCCTTTCCCCATCCCCCCTCCTCTCCTCCCCCCCCCCCCTCCCCTCTCTCCCTCCTCGCATCCCTTTCCACTCAATGGCATATTTGTAGCGAGAAGCACAAAGATATGGGGAAAGGGAAGAGAGACTTCGTCAGGAAGACTTACTTCACTCCGATGCCTATTGAAGAGAGAAAAGAATGGCTGTAAGAGGAGATTGTAGTAGACAGAGTAGATTGAGAGAGGGAATCTTGCAGGGATAAGGCAATCAAGATAGCGAAGGCACGACATGAGGCCATGGCCGCGTCCACTTCAACCCCCTCCTCCTCCACCCCCTCCACCTCCGCCCCCTCTACTTCCACTCCCTCCTCTCCCATCTGCACTCCCAATCGACCCATTAGGAAGAAGAAGACTCCTCTTCATCTCACTCTCGATGGAGAATGGGGTGAAGATGGTATGGAGATGGATGGAGAGTCAGAATCATTCCCCTCTCCTTCCCCTCTCTCCCTCCTTCTTCGATGACTCCTTCTGATCCAGTGTGTCAGGTGAGTCTCCCTTGTCTCTTCCAGTCTCTCTCTCCTTTGTAGGATCTTCAGTCACTTCTCCCATCAACCTCAATCCGAACCTCGAGGGGTCAGATCTTTACTTCACTTATCACCCTTCTCCTTCCATCACTTGTCCTTAACAATAACTATTATTGTCTCCATTTACCTTCCGATTCTTATTTCCTCGTCCCTTTCCCTCCCCAACTTTCCCTCCCCCCGTGTGTATTGCAGGGAGAGTGCGGAGTTGGATGCAGCATGGACTGCCTTCTCGAATGCTCATCGAGAACAGATAACAGCGGCGGATACGAAAGTGCAGAAGAAGCACTTCGCGAAGAAATGGGCTGAGATGACTTCGAAGGGCAAGGAGACATTCTTGTACGCACTTATTCTCATTCTTGTGTCCATGCATGTTTGTGAGGGGATAGAGGGAGAGGGTAGAAGGAGAGGGAGAGGGATCCAATCATTCAATGATCACTTTGGCAGTGCAAAATTCGGAATGGCGAGTGGGGCGAGAAGTGGATCAATGGAGAGAAGCACTCCTGTTGTCGCCCTCGTGACAACACCCAAGGACGACATGGTTAAGATGATGAGGAACCATCTGATGAAGACGGACGATCGCCCATCTACTGGGTAACATTACATCTCGAGAGTATCAAAGTGTCATATGCAAGCAAATCGGATTGATCACGACCTAGTCGTTGTTAGTCATTCTACAATGCTCTCCCTTGAGGTCGACTGTGATGACAGCCGAAGTCTCCAAGTATATCGTGGATTCTCTCGTGTCCCTCAATCCTCTCTATCCCACTCTCGTCGACTTGATCAGCACTCAATGGCATTCGGATGAGAAGAAGAAAGGTGAGTGTATAACCCCCCCCCCCCCCTCATGGGAAGTGATGAGTGTTGCAGTGGAGATAGAGAAGGGACTGAATCATCTGGTCTCCATCACCAATACAATCCACAAGAGGGAATTGACGACGGAGCACATTGTGCATCACATCCAAGAACTGGTGAGAACTTCTCTTCCACTTTTCTCCCATCTAATCACAAATATCGAAAGCCATTGATTGCAGAAGAAGTTGGCGATTGAACTAGTGAACTCGACTGGGCGGAATATTGAGACTGTGTGAGTGAATGAATCCATGGGAATCCATCCAGAGAAGGGATTGCAGGTACGGGGAATCAGTGAAGAAAGTGATGGTGGAGATAGCCAAGAAGCAGAACAGAGCAGCACAGAGAGTCAACAGGTATACTGTAGTATCAAAGGAGTGTCTCCCTCGGTCACGTCCATGACCACCCATCTCATTACTTGCAGCACTCCCTTTTTGGATGTGATCTCTGTGAAGCCCGTGGACCAGTCCCTCCTCATTGTTCAGCCTCCGAAGGTATGGTAAAGCGCATTGGCAGATTAATTAATAGGGCCATCATGATTTTGTCGTTTGTAGGAATCTTCGATGGAGAGCAAGAGTGAATTGGAGAAGAAAGTGAATGAAAAGAGCGAGGAACTGAAGGAGAAGGAGAAGGGAGAGAATGAAAATGAGGGAGAAGTACTCGATAAGCAGTCGGGTTTTCACGAGGCCAGAGCGGAACCGAAGCCACCTGAAGAAGAGACTGAAGAAGGAAGAGATGAGGTGATGACCTCGGGAGATTCCATCTTCTCCCCTTCGATCTCCCATTGGAGAAGTGGAGGAATGAAGACAGAGGAACTACTCAGACCATACAAGAGGAGACAAAAAACAGAAGTGAGCATGGGAAGGAAGGAAGGAGTCTCATCGAATGATGGAGAGAGATGGACTATCTGGGGGAAGGGGATATTGGAATGAGAGTGAGGGATCTCAGATCTGATTGGAACCCTTTAGTCATTGTCTTCTCGTGGGTCGATGAAGGAATGGAGGAAGGAAGAGGAGACGGAAGAGGATTTCACCTCGATTGATGAACGGAGTGGAGGGAGAAAGGGAAGGTGAGGGGGAGAAGAAAGGGAGGGAGGGATGATATTAGTTGCAGAGAGAACCACTGGATGGCAATGAAGAGAGCACAGAAAAATGTGAGATTGAACAGATACAATGAGAAGCCCGAGGATTGGACTCCCTTCGATGTCTACCTCAAGAAGGAATACAAAAGGTAGAATGAAGAGAAGAAGAAGAAGAAGAAGGCGATAGCCATGATTGCAGTTGGTGTGAGGAGTATGGAGAGGAGCCGAGCAATGCACTCGCTCTCACTATCAAGAGAGAATACTGGAGTAGAGAAGTGAGGATGGAAGAATGGAGAGAATGCTCATCAATGGTTGTTTCAGGGGAAGTTTTACTGGGAGAGACGAGCAGCGAGATACAGAAGAGAAGGAAGGAAGCGAATTTACTGGGGAAGCGAGGTTTGCACTTATTCTGCTTTCATTGTCCATTTATATCACTCATAATACCATATATCTGTCTTTTAGTGACTATTTGTATTAATAATATAAATTTCTTGTTATGTTGATATTGTTACATTTTTCACCCTTCTTACTGTATCAATTCATTTTTCTGTTCCACTCGTAGCTAAAAATTCCGCCTGTCCTTCAACTTGTGCAATATATCGACTTCAAACTACAAGCCGTGTTTTGATTTTTCTTGTTTTTATTTGATTCAGTTGATACGCCGTTATGTTATCTATTTTTTAAATGTCAGTATAGGAAACGTCAAGTAACTGTGTCTCCTTCCAGTCTTGTGCTAGTGCTCGTCATTCTTGCAATACCTTCAAAAGCAAATCCTATATTCGCTTAAATTTTGTTCGTCTCTATTCTTTGTTCATATGCCTACTCATCATCTCGCATTCTCTAATCAATGCTTAGCATCGTTAGACCAAATGAGTTTTCGCATGATATTTCTTGTATTATCTCTCTCGTGCCTCTAAGCGTAGTGTCGTAGTTGTCGATGGTGTCAACTCGTCGATCGGCTGCTGCTATCGAGAAGGGCGACCCGACCACGGCGTCTGAGGTCTCATGCCTGTCGCTGTTGTAAATATACTATTTGCTCAAATATCTTAATTTTGTTCAACTACATCGAGCTGTTTTTAATATATTTGTACTTCAATTTTGTAAAATATAATACACAGAGTTTTTTTGTGGACTAAATTCAATAACTTTATAATAATTGGAAGGGGGTGGTTGATATGCTATCTTTGTTGCAGACGGTGATTGAACAAGAGGATCGGGCTGTCGAGGACAAGGGACTGAAAGTAGTCCCACTCGGAGGAGAAGAGAAGGTCAAGCAAGGTACGCAATCTTTTCCCATTGCGTATGCATCCTCTTGATACAAGTTTGTTGTGTAATGCTAAAGGGGAATGAAGGTTTTTTTCTAGCGAATGGGGCGGAAATCGCAAAAATAGTTCTGACCACGGCCCATACATTTTCATACCCTCGGACTCCGAGGGTACCCACTTTAACATAATTTAGTCTGCCCGATCTAGGAGTAGGTTCAAAAGATGCGCTGTGGGGTGCCGATAACAAATCACCTCATTGGTAGCCACTTATATTGCCATCCAAGTGAACGGTGGGCACTTATATGTAAATACAGTAATTTTTGGCATTTTTCCAACTAAGTCCTATAGACTCGGGAGTGGGCTCTCTGGTTTTATAGGGTAATATTACAGTAAGTATAAAAAGTAAACTACTTCGAGTACTGTTGTAAGTTGCATCAATTACTACTTTTTAATTGAGTAACAATGTTGTAGTGAAAAAGTAAGTAGCAGGCAAATGACTTAAAGTGATTAGTAACTTACTTTTTCTGGACCGATTTTTCGCGCAAAAAAAGTAAATTACATGTTAGATTGCTCAAACCCTACCTTCAAAAAGTAATTTACCTCAGTACTCGAAGTAGTTTACTTTTTCAGAAGAATACTTACTGTTATATTACCCTACATTTTCAGAGCTCACAAGATGCGCCGTAATGTGCAGATAACAAATAACATCCTTGGGAGCCACTTATATTGCCATCCCAGGGAGTGGGACCCACTTATATTGTTTCACCGAGGTTAATGAAAATGTATGCCACGGCCCGTTAGAGCCTCCGGGGTCAGAGCCGCTAAACGCGTTAGAGATGCGCGCGGAGTTCGGTGGAGCGAGACAATAAAATATAAGAAGGGATATTAGATGACCGTTCTATTTTAGCTTTAAATATATTATTTATTTATGAGTGGAATCGCGAGAGAATCGACCACGCCGCGGCGGTAGGAATCAAGTGTGTCCTATCCTGAAACAAATTTGGTTACAAGTACTTCAAATGATGCTCTTTCAATCTGCGTCGTCAGAATTTTGATATCTATCGTCATCGTCGAGATTCAGAAGGCCAAAGATGGTACTATCACTTTTCGACAGTAAAATCGGCCTCACTTAACTGATCATAACTTCTTTCAAAATAAAGATAGAAAGCCGTTCTTTGCTTAGAAAGAAAGCTATCATCATGCCCTACAACTTTCTTGTCAAGGTCATCATTCCTGGCCCTCATCCCGGTTTGGGGTGGTCGAGTGAACCAAAAGTGCTGTAACTTTTGAAATCGGAAATTAGTTTTGAGTTATCATGTTTAAGTTGTAGTACGTGTATGTGTCTCACTTTACGCCAAAAATTGTGGAAATCGAGAGATGGACAAAAAAAGGCGCTCACTTTTGTGCGGCGAGCTGAAAATGAGTTCCGGACAAGAGTACTTCCGCACCTTCAATTGTCCCCATTAAGGCTCAAAATCGTTCAAAAACATCTAAAACAACATTATAAGTTCTTTCCCCCATGGTACAGCACTTCCATTGGTCATAAAAGGTCACAAGACCGAAAATTTGAAAATCGAAATTTCGACCGTTTTCAACTTGCGGGATGTGCCCAAATGCACTACATGGGTTTCAAATAATGTACATACATCCCTCGAGGCAGCTCAAAGAAAGGGCGCACCTTTGAACATGAAATTTCACACTTGGAATCCAACGAAAGGCGCAAAACTGCACTTTAGGTAAAAATAGGCAAAATTACCTGAACTATGGCTAGAAATGTAGAGAATGATGAGCTGAACATTTTATCCGTTGAAAGTCAGTTTCTATCTTTTCGTTGAAGCCCGCTACAACGCTTAGAAGTTGGGCGGAAACGGGCAAAAATCACCCGAAAGCGCGCGCTCTAACCGTCTGGAGCTCTCGCCGTCTGACCTCCCCCTACCTCCCCTCTATTTAGCGCTCTCCCGGGTGCGTTTCCAGTCGTTTTTTGCCTACTTACAGGGTCCGTAGAGCGCTTCAACGAAAAGATAGAAACTGACTTTCAACGGATAAAATGTTCAGCTCATCATTCTCTACATTTCTAGCCATAGTTCAGGTAATTTTGCCTATTTTTACCTAAAGTGCAGTTTTGCGCCTTTCGTTGGATTCCAAGTGTGAAATTTCATGTTCAAAGGTGCGCCTTTTCTTTGAGCTGCCTCGAGGGATGTATGTACATTATTTGAAACCCATGTAGTGCATTTGGGCACATCCCGCAAGTTGAAAACGGTCGAAATTTCGATTTTCAAATTTTCGGGCTTGTGACCTTTTATGACCAATGGAAGTGCTGTACCATGGGGGGGGGGAACTTATAATGTTGTTTTAGATGTTTTTGAACGATTTTGAGCCTTAATGGGGACAATTGAAGGTGCGGAAGTACTCTTGTCCGGAACTCATTTTCAGCTCGCCGCACAAAAGTGAGCGCCTTTTTTTTGTCCATCTCTCGATTTCCACAATCTTTGGCGTAAAGTGAGATACATACACGTACTACAACTTAAACATGATAACTCAAAACTAATTTCCGATTTCAAAAGTTACAGCACTTTTGGTTCACTCGACCACCCCAAACCGGGATGAGGGCCAGGAATGATGACCTTGACAAGAAAGTTGTAGGGCATGATGACAGCTTTCTTTCTAAGCAAAGAACGGCTTTCTATCTTTATTTTGAAAGAAGTTATGATCAGTTAAGTGAGGCCGATTTTACTGTCGAAAAGTGATAGTACCATCTATGGCCTTCTGAATCTCGACGATGACGATAAATATCAAAATTCTGACGACGCAGTTTGAAAGAGCATCATTTGAAGTATTTGTAACCAAATTTGTTTCATGATAGGACACACTTGATTCCTACCGCCGCTCACCCACCACAAATGGTCGATTCTCTCGCGATTTCTCTTTTGTATAATATGTTCTGGATATGCGTAGAGAATATCAATATCAGAAAAAAGTAATAGTTAAACCGCATAATACGAAATAAAAGGGCAAAACTAAATGTAGCTCCATCCTACTCACGACTCAAGAAAGGCTATTCCTCGTGCATTTTTCGACATAAATAAGTTTTTTTTTCGTAATGGATGCTCAAACACATGTACTACAAATGTTGTGGTAGTACAGGTCGATAAACTAAAAGGCACGCCAATAAAGTGCATTGAAATGTCGTTTTCGGCAGAATTAGTCGATTTTTAAGAAACCCTATTCCTCATAAATTAGGAGAAATTGAGCTTAAATGATCATACTAATACATGCAGAACGCAAGTCTCTATTATTGTTGTGCCAGTATATAAATTAAAATTACTTAATTTTTTAATTAAAAATCGAAAATTTCCAAAAGATTAGAAGTCCATGTGCAGAGCCGGCACATGTTTTGGTAAAATGCTTACAAATTCTACCGTATTTTCTGCACCCCTAACAAAAAATTTCTATTGCGTATTTTATGCGTCACGGCCGCAACGCGGTTGTCTGACCGGACTCTTTTTCCACTGTTTAACGGGCCGTGCTGACAAGTTTTGGGCACCTTGAGGCATCCTTAACACCCCCCCCCCCCCCAAAGTCTCATTGTCATACATCATTTTGGGGCTCCATGCATCATGTCCGATATCTGCAGCTCACTCTTTGAGCACACGTATCGCGGTTATACTGAGAGATAGAGCAAAATGGACCTCTCAGTGACCCCCACTCATTTTTCGAGCCCTATTGATCTATATAGTGCATTTCCCCGTAAATTACAATGTTAAGCATTCATCATTCCCACCGAGATATCTGAAAATTGTTCACAAACACTCAAGGTTTTTTCGTTGCAGTTTGTAGAGCCGATCGAGATCTATCGAATGAGTGGTTTGCGCCAAAAATACAGGAAGGCCTGCTCGAGTTATGTGCTTTTAAAGTTTTCTTACAGTTTGAAGAAATTTTATTCCACTCCACACCGCGCGATTTCGAGCGCCAGGAGTGGAATGATTAAATTATCTCTCCTCATTCCATTGTTTATTCGGAGTGTAGTGGACTAATGTAAAATGACTTCAAACGATCAGAAAACTTTAAATTCATACAACTCGTGCAGGCCTTCCTGTATTTTCGGCGCAAACCACTCATTCGATAGCTCGATCAAATCTACCAACTGCATAGAAAAGATCCTTCGTGTTTTTGTACAAATATAAGATATCTGGGTGGGAATGATGCATTCATAAATTTGAAATTTATGGGAAATGGACTATATAGATCGATAGAGCTCGAAAAATGAGTGGGAGTTACTCCGAGGTCAATTTTGCTCTATCACAGTATATGCGCGATACGAGCACTCACAGAGAGAGAGAGCTGCAGATATCGGACATGATGCAGGGTGCCCCAAAATGAAGTATGCACAATGATGCTTTGGGGGAGTGTTAGGGGCGCCTCAAGGTGCCCAAAACATTCCAGAACCATTGCGATTTCCGCTCCATTCCCTAGAATAGCTCGATTCTCGTATGAGAGGCGTGATCAGTGAATTACAGAACATCCTCGGGACGAGAAGGGGAATCTCGTGAGCAAGAACGAGGATGAGTATCTGGCAGAGGATGAAGAGACAGTGGTGACTGAGCAATCGAGATCTTCCCAAGACGACGAGATGATCGATGTAGAAGGGGTGAGGATAGAGGAGAGATGAGATTGAATTGAGAGAAGGACTGCAGATGGAGGAGGAGACACCTCCCATCGAAACGACAACCACCGAGACTGAAATGATGAAGGAAGAGAGCACGGGATTGGAAGAACCTCCCAAGAAGAAGGTGGAACACTCATTAGACTGCTCATACACTGCTCATCCGAAAGAGTCGTCAATCATCATTTTGTAGAACAAAGGTGGTCGTCCTAAAAAGGAGCCGTTAGTTGATAAGAAGAAGAGGGCATCATTACGAGAAGAGAACGAGGACTTCATGCAGAGTGGTTCGAGTGAGTGGAGTAGGGAGAGGAGGGGACAGGGATGGACTCTATCATTGCAGCCCCTCGTGGGAAGGCCAAGAAGGTCAAACCCGATCCGAATAAGCCACTCATAGTTGGTGAGTTGAACTGCTTCGATCTCCCTTGAATGGAGAGTTTAGATGGAGTTCCTGTGAATCCCCTGGCCGAGCCAGCCGTAGCCAATGCGTATGGATACGACCCCGCCAAAGATATCGTCCCTCTCGGACAGGGACAATTGAAGAGTGCCTACAGAAGGAGTAAGGCGGTAAGAAGCCTCTCTTTCTGTTAAACTCTTCTTGTTTAGCTAATGCATTTTCGAAAGCAAATATTTTGATAATTGTTCGAAATAACAACTTATCAGCAACTGGACACTCCACAAATCGACGCAAAGAGATATAAATTGGAAGTGAAGCACGACCATCTGCTCGATGATGACGATCATGATGATACGCATCGGTAAGAGGAAAAAAAGAGAGAGAGAGAAGGGAATGGGGTAGAGATGGTTGAACTTCAGTGATGAGTCGGAAGGAATGGACGGAATGTCTCGTCCCACCACTCCCCATGGAGGAGTCGATGTGATGGAAGGAATAAATGTGCACATTGGAGGTATGTAAGGGAGAGAGAGGGGCGAATAGAATTAGCACGACTAAGAGGGGGAGGATGCTCATCGATAAATACTCTGTTTAGATGGGACGCATTCTTCGTCTTCCGTTGGTTCACACGAGTTGCCTTCTCCCTTCCCTCCTAATCAGAGATCGTCCTCCTTCTCTTCCCGCCGACCGGTGCAGCCCCAACAGCAAGGTAAGCTGATAGGATGGATGAAGATAGACACGGAGTGGGGACATTGCTGGCGTAGGTCAAATGTGTTATTTTAATCCATGTGATCGGGGCTGAGTTGATATGGAAGAAATGGAATTTAGCGCCTCCTCTGATTCCGCACGCCCCTTCCCCCCTGGCCGCGAGAAGAATCTCTGGATCTGTGACTGATGGATGGGCTGGAGTGAGTGGAGGAAGGAGGAGAAGTGATGGAGAGAGGAGAGACAAAACTCCCGGTCAGTCGAGAAGAGAGGGATCAAAGAGGATACTGGAGCTAGCTTGTAAAAGATATTGTATCAGGTGGACGCTCTCCTCCCCGTAAGTCTTCTCACTTCTCTCCGGGGGAAGTTCCTCTCACTCCGACTACTCCCTCTACGCCCTCCGCCCTTTCTGCTGCTGCCAAACAGACTCGCCTGTCACAAGTGAGTGGATGGAGGGGGGGGGGGTGGAAGGGAGTCTCTTTCTCTCCAGGCTGAGCAGTTCGCCATGGCTGCTCCCAAGGTGATAGACGCCCCTCGGCTGGCAACCCCCCTCGTCAATACACCGAGGTGAGAGAGAAGGGAGAGGGAGGGGAAGAGATTCCTCATCAGCAGCAGCTCCGATTCATCACTCGTCACTCGATCCAACTCTGTGAGTGGGGAGGAACCTCTTGCCATCGATGTGTTCTGTTCACTGCTGGAGAGAGTCAGTCCCCCTTCTTTCCTTTCCTTTTTATTATGTGATCCATAGATCGAATAGTCATGCTGTGCAAATAATTTAAAAATTTTAAGAATTTTATTTTTGAAAAAAGGGGCCGCTTTCTGAAGATTCTGATTATTCTTGACGCCCTCTATCCAACGGTGTATCACTTTTCCTCTTTTGCTCATCGCCGGGTAAAATAAACGTACCCGCAAATCATAACGTGAAAATCGGATTTTGCGACTGCGGCACGTTTTTCTCAGCGGCGGCATGTTTTCCCAGAACGGGGTCACGTTTGTATTTATTCATTTTACGGGGCCAATAATATGATGAAGAATATTCAATGTATTTGCTAAGGGAGGGTACGTTTTTTGACATGTCGATATCTACATGCTTTTCGATCTATGATGTGATCTATGTGAACTACCAATATATATTAGTTCCTCGCTTTCCTCATCTTGTTATTAGTTTGAAACAATTGAGGAGGGTGCCCTCTCTCATGAGTCTTCCCTCCACTTGCCTCTTCTTCAGATAACAGCAGAGGTGGAACGAGCGAATGCAGTGATGGCGAGTAACCCCAACAATGGGAACTGAGTGGATGAGTCATTAGATGAAGATATTGTATCCACCATTTTTTTCTTTCTGGTGCTATTACGGGTCTCCTAGTGTAGTCGCATTTAGTCATTTCCTCCATTACAATCCAAGACACAACTCTCGATGTATGTTCCGCATTCTCGGATTTGTCTGTATCCTGGTCTTTGAGTCGTTCATAATATGTATTTTTTCTCTCTGAAGATCTCGCAGATGTGTATGGCACAGTTCATCCCCAAATATTTATTAATTTTAGTTGATGCTTCTTTTTTAGTAGCTATACCATTTGCACACCCATTTTCGAGGTCCAATTGATCTCTCAATTGAGCGCTATGATCTTTAATCCCCCTCCCCCCTCCTTACCCTTCATTTAATTTTTTGAAATCTTCCAAAATATTTTCCAGATATTATTTAATTGCTAACTCTTTCCCTTAATTTCCTTTCTATACCATCTCTTCTAGGCAATCATTCCATATGGTACAGTCTTACTAGAGCAAGGAAACTGAGCACTCATCTATGAATTATCTCGTAGTGAATTTTAATACCTGTTGTCATGCACACCATTTGTGTGAAAGTAGTTGTCAATTAGGAGAAAAAATCATTGCAATTTGAATAGGAAGTGCTGACACAAGTCATAGGCTGTTTCCAAATGTAGGTGCTCAGTTCCCCTCCCTCTTCTTTTTATACGTCCAATTTTATCAGATTGTACCTCAAGTTTGTTTATACTTTCCTACTATTATCGTAACAAAAAATTTCTGTAAGAAACAATAAAATTTCTATTGAATTCTTGTAAACACATTCACTACTGGGCGATACAATGGTTCTTTAGCCATACACATATTTATCAAGAATTTGATTTCTTTATGAATTGTGATTATTACGTATTAGTGGATGCCTGGGCATCAAGTCTCTCTTGGTACCGTTGACGAGCTGAAGAGACTACAGTACACCCTCGAGAGAACCAAGGTACGTGACTGTTGGAAGTCGTTCCGGTATGGAATGTGGGGACTTCTCTAGTTTAGGGGGTAAGCCCATTCCTCCTACTCAGACCCCTGTGCCCCTACTCAGGTAATGGAGAACAGAAAGGGCTAGAGCCACGCAGCCTTTTGTGTATATCGCCGGCTTTTAACCTAACATTAAGCGGTAAGCAACGATCGGGTCACCCCGCTTCGCGGGGAGACCCTACCGTTGCTTACAGGGCTCCCCGCTTCGCGGGTCGCCGTTATAGGGAAGGAGGTATGCGTACTGTATAGACAATGTTCTCGCCATGTAAGCAAGTTGTTTACTAGAGCGCGTGAGTAGTTGTTTACAGGCGGGTAGGAAGGGAGAGGCGGGGTGTCAGAGACGCAGAGGGAAAGTGGGCGGAGTTACCCCCTAAACTAGAGAAGTGCCGGAATGTGCAACCTTCTTAATTTTGGTAGAGATAATGATGATGAGAGTAGTTACTCTCATTTCTCTTCGATCCTCCGAATCGTGCGATATTTGCTGAATTACCAGTTCTCACTCTTCTCCCATTGCATGATCTGATCGGATATGGATTAGTTACTATGAAAGAGAGACGACCTTGGTACTTTGGGTGCGATCGATGATTGAGAAGAAACTTTCTTCATGAAAGGAATGGTAGGGAAAGGGGAGAGCAGGATCCTTGAAGGGAGATCACTAGTGCAACTGTGGCGGAAAAGGTCATCCCTATCAAGACATCCTAATTGCATGCTTTAAACTTGTGGATTACAATCCGTGTAAACTAATGTGGAAGTACATTTGAAATCGTTATGTTCAATTCGATTGGCTGCAGTCTCCTTTCGTGTACACTCGCTTCTCCCCCGATTGCAACGTCTTCTTCAGAGAAAGGACTGAGGAAGTGAGCAAGCAGTGCAAGAGTGAGTCTCCCTTCCATTTCGAGTCCATGGGACACGGCAATTTTTTCATCAACACCTGAGAAAAATGGTCCGCTAAAAATTGCCAATCAGGGGAGTGCGGTACATTATAAGTTCCTGCACGGTGGTAAATTTTCAAATTAAATATACCGTACCTTTGGAAACCTATGCCTAGCTGTTTAGCAAATAGTCTGTAATACTGTAGAGATACATGTATACTGTTAAGAAACTATTTATTTTTATTTTTAAGTCTATGTGTTTAAAAATTATTCCGTAGGGGACCATTTCTTTTGAAAGGGTGTTGAAAAACAAATGGATTGCAGAGGAATTGGAGGGGCACAAGAAGTAGGTCTTCCTTCTCGATGCCCACTGCCGCAGTGATTGTGATTGGAGATGTGGGGAGGAGTCCACGGACTGCCAACCACGCCCTCTCCCTGGCACAGGAGAAGGGATATGAGGTGAGGGGAGGAAGGGGGGGAGGGAAGAGACAAATCCCATCAGGTGTGTCTCATCGGATACCAAGAGACTGCACTCAATGAGGACATTGCCAACCACCCCAAGATCACGTGAGTAGCCAGAGGGAGGGAGGCACTAGGGACATTAAGGAGGCACAAGATAAGCCGTAGATGTAGCAGTAGCATTTTAGATTGCTTCCTCTCTGGCCACCTCCTCCTTTCTCCTCTCTACCTGAACCGGTGGCCCTTGCGTTGAGATTCTTATGGACATTCGTCACTCTTCTACTCACACTTCTCTTCAGAGTCGGATGGAGGTCAGGCGCAACCAGATAACATTGCGTATTTTCTTCGAGTGAACTGTTAGGATGGTAATGCTTCGATTGCAGTCTCAACATCATCCTGGTCCAGAATCCGCCCGCTCTCCCTGCACTCATCGTCGCGTCGATGGTCAGCCACTTTGAGATTGGGATACTATAGGAGAAGGAGACGTTATCGATGAATGAACTAGAAACAGTCTCCTCAGGTCTCTTTCCTCCGCAGTGCTCGATTCGTTATCGACTGGCATAATTACACTTGGTCGATGTTGGGAGAGAGATGGAAGATGGGAGTGGAGGAATTGGGACTGAAGGTGGATGAGGTGGGGAGAGGGGAGGGAAGGAGAAGGAGCAGGGCAGTGAATGAGAGAGAGGGAGAACTGTGATGGTGATGATGCATCTCCTTGCAGGGATCGGGGGAAGTGAGGAAGGAAGGAAGAGCAAGAGGAGTCAAGGCATGGTGGGTGATTCACTGGGAGCATTCGAGGGCGAAGAAGACGTGAGACCCTCCGTTTAGTGTCTATTTCTGTAAATGTGTGTTGTGTAGGTACATCCGGAGTACTCATTGGATGGAGGGATGGATGGGAAGGGCAGCTGATGCCTCCCTCTGTGTATCTGCTGCCATGGCTGCAGATCTGAAGAGGAGATGGGCAGTGGAAGCAACTGTCTTCTATGATAGACCTCCGGGATGGAAGTTCGGGTTAGTCGAGGGGGAACTCGATGGGTTGAGCGAGGGCATTGCAAGGGGATGCAGAAGGGAGAAGTAGGGGCATTGGATTGCAGGGGAGTGGATCTGTCGAAGAAACACTCGCTGTTCCTCTCGTTGAGAGAGAAGGCTGCTCAGAGTGGAGATATGCGAATGGAGGAAGCACTCGAGGGAGAGAAGGGAGGACAGAGAGACAATGAAGGCTAGTCTAGTCAATCTCTCAGATATGGACAGTGATTCTTTTAGAAACGCTGTTCTCGCGAAAGAGTTCATCTGGGGAAGTCTCGTTGAGGGAGGATCGACCTCTTATCCTGGTGAGAAGAATATGTGTATAGGAGAATGAGAATAGAGTAGCTAAAATGACCACTCAATACTAATATGAAATAGTGCTTGGTTGCTTTCATCATAAATTCAGCTACGAAATGGGAATGTTCGATCATGATAAATAGGTTTGTGTCGTAGATTTCATCGACGAGTTGGACTGCAGACGAGGATTTCTCCATTCTACTCGATGCAGTTGTGAAGTACGATAAAAGGATGCAGAGTGGAGGAAAGTGAGTGAGGGATCTTGATGGAGAGATACAACCGACTAATATTGAGGGATTTGCCTCGCCTTTTCCTCATTATCACCGGGAAGGGACCAGAGAAGGCCTACTACATGGCTAAGATTGATCAGGTTCGTATTAGTTCTCCCTCCATCTGAAGAGTATCTCTGCAGCTCCATCTCTCGCACGTCTCCATTTTCTCCCCCTGGTTGGAGGCTGCAGACTATCCTACGGCCGTGGCTGCTGCAGATCTGGGAGTGTGTCTGCACACCTCTACCAGTGGTTAGTCTCCCCCCCCCCTTCCCTCCACTCCTTCCTCCTCTGCAGGAGTGGATCTGCCGATGAAGGTGGTGGACATGTTCGGATGCGGAGTGCCCGTCCTCGCCAAGAGATTCCCTGCCATTGGGGAACTAGTGAGGGAGAATGAGTGAGCCCCCTCCTCTCTATTCCTTACCCATCTCCTCCCTTTCAGGAACGGTCACCTCTTCGATACATCAGATGATCTGGTGAATCTGCTGATCGATATGGCCAGAGGGCATCCTGGAAGGAATAAGGTACTGTAGATGGACCATAGAGAAGCATCAATTGATGAACTGCAGAAGCTGCATCAATTGCAAACATACGTGACGTCATCTGAGGGACGACTGAAATCATGGGAGGAGACATGGGGAGAAGCGACGAAGGAAGCCTTCACTGATGTCAAAGATGAGATATTCAGAAGAGTTGTCCAGTAGATTGATAGCATATGTGTAAAGTTGTCTTATGAATTCATTGAAGTCGGCTGTGATTATATTTCTTAAGATCAACGGGAGTAAAATTGATTGAGTTGTCTGGGATTCATTGAACTGTGTTTTGGACTGGTATTTTACTGGCTTTAATTATTTTGCACGAATGTTATACTGAATAAACTGTAAATTTAATACTCGATGTTCCTTGTTCATGCAGGAAATGAATGGTATCTGTCCACTTGCTATCTCCCTCCCCTCACATTTGCTCTCGAGTAGTCACGACGGCAGGCATCGGTGGTTCAGTGGTAGAATGCTCGCCTGCCACGCGGGCGGCCCGGGTTCGATTCCCGGCCGATGCAATCCTTTTGCATTTATTCGATATTTTCAGGAATGGCCGATGAGGTGGATGCGAATGCATTCCCCGATGAGGCCGACGAGGCTAGAGAAGCAGCAGCGAGATTAGAAGAAGAGATGATGGAAGAAGAAGGAAGAGATGAGTATTTGAGTGATGAAGAGAATGAAGAGAGGAGAGAAGAAGAGGAGAAGGAAGAGAATGGGGAGAGGAGAAAAGAAGAGAGTGAGGAGAGGAGAGAAGAAGAGGAGAAGGAAGATAGTGAAGAGAGGAATGAAGAAGAAAGTGAGGAGAGCAGAGCAGAAGAAGAGAATGAAGAGAGAATAGAAGAAGATGAAAATGAAGAAAGGATAGAAGAAGAGGAGATTGAAGCGAGTGAGGAGAGGAGGGAAGAAGAGGAGATTGAAGCGAGTGAGGAGAGGAGGGAAGAAGAGGAGACTGAAGAGAGAAAAGAAGAATCGAACGAAGATAGTGAAGAGAGGAGAGAAGAAGACGAGAAGGAAGAGCAAGGGAGAGCGATGGCGGGAGAAGGTCAGTCCATCCCCTTGGATATTCACTTCTATTAACTGCAGATTCAATCGAAGGAAGAAATGGAAGAGAACCGTCCGAGTTTTCAGGAATGGAATTGGAAGAAGAAGATTCGGTAGAAGAAGGTACGAGACTCACCTTTTTATAGTTGAGAAGTTGACAAAATTAGAATTACTTATAGGAGACGTTGAAATGGGAGAAGAAAATGATGATATGAAGGAGGAGGAGAGTGGAGAGAATCTTCCAGAAGATAATGATGAAGTGATGGAAGGAGAAGGTGAAAAGGGGAAAGGGAGAGAGAGGGGGACGAAGAGATCATCGCAGTTGACGACACTCTCATCATTCCATCGTGCAGTAGGGGAGAAGGAGAATCGATTGAGAAAGAAGGTGAGGATGGGAAGAAGGAAGTCTCCACTCATCCTTCCCTTCCAGAGACAATCGAAGAGAAGGACGAAGAGAATGCAGTGGAATCCCATCAATCGATTCCATCTGGTAGTGATGGAATAGAGGAAGGAGAGAGAGAAGAGGCGATGCATCGACGACCACTCAATCCCCCCAGAGGGAACCCTCCTGAGGATAATGAAGATGATGAAAGAGACATCGATCCCATTCATCCTCCTGTAGAGACTGAGGAATTAACGGAAGTTGAAGAAGAGGACAGAGAACCAGCAGCTATCGACTCCAGGGAAGATACGGTAGAACAATCGCCTGTGGAACCTCCGATGGAAAGGGAAGCTGTGGAGGAGGAAGAAGAAAAGGAGGAAGATGCGAAGGAAGATGAGACCCCACAGCAAACTGGCGCTGCAGAACAGATTGCTATCCCTCTTACGGATTGTGTACCTTCGGAGGAAGTAGAAGCAACCTCCAAACATCCTCCAAAACACGACTCTGCTGATATCGTAATTGCACTGGATCCTCCGTCAGATACGATACTTGGAGAGGAGGAGAAGGAAGAAGGAGAAGATTCGAATGAAGAAGAGAGGCCAGAAGAAGATGAAGCGCAACAGATGGTGATGGATCCCCCGACGGATTGTGCATCTTCGAAGGAAGAAGAAGAAAATGCCATTGAGTCTTCCCCAATCGACGGAAGAGAAGAAGCCATGACTGCACTCGGAATTCCTTCAGAAGACGCAGTCGTTGAGGAGGGGGCACAAGAAGAGACAAATGACGAGGAGATGGTTGAAGATGAGCCGACGAGTAGCACGACTGCTGCAGATGCTGCAGCCACTTCATCGACTCCTTCTCTGCTGCAGATTCTGGAGATGAAGGAAGAGGCAGCATCTACAGCGACAGAGGAGGAAGGACCTTCGAGGGAAGAGGAAGAAGTGAGTGAGAGAGAGGGAGAGAGAGGGAGAATGAGTGGTTCGAATTGCAGGAGGAGATTCAATTCCTAGAGATGAAGGCCCCTCCACCCGTCCTCCCCCTCCCTCTCTCAGCTGCAGCAGGGGGCGGAGCTACGCAACCACTGCAGCAAATGCTGCCTCCTCGTCCCTCGAGATCATTCCAAGTCAGTCTTCCATTCAATCGACCAATCTCTTCTTCACATACAATAGATAGCGGGAGAAATGAAAAAGAAAAGCGAGGGTAGCCATGGAAACGGAGTTAGTTGTAATGAGAGGCGAATGCAGATGCAGTCTCTCCCTAGTGGCAGTCACTCACTCCGACCGCAGCAGCAGCAGAAGTACTTGCTGCAGCAGGGACAAGGAGGATTCCAGCAGTTGGGAGTACCCCGTGAGTGACACTGCTCTCTCTCTCATATTAATCTCCCCTCTCGCCATCTTGTACACCTGCTGGGAATACACCCTCGCAAGTCGATTGCTCATTTCATATTCACACGAGGGTCTCGAATTGAACACTACTCTCTGTTAGCTTTGTTTATAATGGAGGAAGAGTGTTCAATTCAGTGATGAACGAATCGATGGTTCGTCGAATGAAGATTTCTGGGGGGATCGGAAGTGGAGGTACTCCTTCCTTTCTCTCTTCCCTTTTCAACCCCCTTTCAATCCATTCTGTGATCATTGAATCCCTTCTAGGCACGGTGCTCATCAGCCACTCTCCCATTGTGAGCACTGCCTCTCCTTCGAGGAACCACCATCAATCTCCTCTCCCTCCCTCTCTCCCTCTCCCTCTCACTCATCCCAATCGACAGCTGCAGCAGCTGCAGCAGATGCAGCAGGCATTGCATCTGAGGAGGAAGAGAGCGGCAGTGGAGGAGAAGGAGAGAATGAATAAGGATCAGGAGGAGGAATTCTGTGTACGTCGTTCCTGCTATTATCCCCTCATTGAAACAAGTGTGGATGTCCAATAGCAAACTGATAGTCTCTCTTGCAGTTCGGTGATCACAAGAAGCCTTTCTCGCCCGTCTCTCATTTGGAGGAAACTCCTGCTCTATGGGTTAATGCAGAGGGAGTGACAGTCACTCGATTGGACAAGTTGGAGTACCCCTCCAAAGTTCCCTCCAGAGAGAGTAAGTGGGGAGAGGGGGGGGGGGGAGGCAGGGGGAGGGAGTGCCATTGCAGGGATCATCTGTCTGGATCTGCGTAGATACGAAGGATCGGAAGACGTGAAGGATATCACTCAGTCGGAGAGAATCATCTCGTGGAGACCGAAGGGACTCGAGTACAAGTTGGCCGAGTTTGCAGCAGCTGCTGAAGCAGTCAAACCTGAGCCCCCTGCCCCTCCTGTCGCAGCTGCAGCCAAACCTGCTGCTGCACCCGAACTTCCTCGAATGAAGTCTCCTCGACCGATGCAGCAGATGCAGCAGACGAAGGCAGTCCCTGCTACAGGGACGATGAGAACGAAGCAGAAGGAGGGAAAGGAAGGACAAGGGAGCACCACCCAGGTCACTCATCTTACTCAATCATGGGGGATTGTCGAATTTCGATTTTATGATTACTGTTTACACTGGCTTCTGAGCCCTCAATCTGGGTGTTTGTTTGTAGCAATTCAAGTATTGCTCTGTTTATATGGTGGGATGGGGCGGTGGTTATTGTCTCGTGTTTGAGGTTCGTCTCGCTCCTCCCTCTGCACTCCCGAAGGAACTCGCGGACAAGGAATCACGCAAGGCACAAGTATCCCAGAAGATTGAAGACGCTAAGAGACACTACGCAGCAGCCAGGTGAGGAGGAGGGGGGGAGAGGGAGAGAGTATGTCGTTGCAGGGAGGCGTCGATCATGCGAATGGGTACGACGTACCAGATTCCGCAGGCAGACGGGACGATGAAGGAATTCGTGCTGGCGCACGTCCCTGTCGAGCAGGCGAGGAGACACGGATTCATGTGAGGAAGGGAGGGAAGGGGCATCTACTAACAAGTGGAGCGACTCTTTTCTTAGGATCAAAATGCAGATTTTGAAACTGAATTGATTGCAGTCAAGTGCTCCCGGAATCGGTAGTTGCTGCACCCCCAGTGAAGCTAGTGCTCAACCAGGTAGTTTTCTTTCCCATCTATCACAACAATGAGAAAGAGCCTTGATGGGTGGGTGTGTAACCGTAGTGATTGAGCGTCCTCCTCCTCCTCCTCCTCCGGTCTCTCGTCCTTCTTCCTCAGCAGCGACTGCTCCTCCTCCTCCTCCGGACGATCTCTCCGTGAGTAGATCATGAAGTGAATAGACAATGATGGTACCATTTCAGACGCGATACGCTCAGTATTTGGCACAACTGCACAAAAACGGCCAACCCTAGAAAATATCTGGAACGAAGTTCATGTATTTAACCATAATTTAGATTTGCATCTTATACTCTCACGTTGAATGTTCTTTCATTGCATGCTTCATAGTTGACTGGATGTCGGTTTAATAATCTTGTCTAATATAAATGTGATTGTCCCATTGGCATTGTAGGGTATATCAAGGCAGGCATAAAAAATAAACAATTTATATTCTGTATCTGCTGTGTATGCAATTTAGTGTTTACGCTATGGGCACATCGACAGATCGATTCTTCATCGAATTGTTCGATCTCTGCATTTACTCTTCATATTCGTTTTCCGATCTATTCATGTCGAATGGCCTATTTGATTGTATGGGAATCCGGTAGTGGGATCAGCGTGGTGATACTGTCATTCCTCTCGTCTCGTCCATCTTCATGCGGTCCCTCGTCCTCACTCTCTTCTCTGCTTCATTTGCCCTCTCTGCAAGATTGGGTAGAGAGGAGAATCTCTCTCTCCAGGTTCTTCCCTTTTCATCTTCTTGTTACTATCTTTCGTTCAGTCTGAATGTTCTCGTCGATTCTCCCGCAGTATTCTGAATGCTGACCCCGTTCCTGCTCATGACGTCATTGGGCAGAGTGCAGTCGCCATTGTCGTCGAGGGAGACAGTGAGTAGGAGAGAGTACGGTAGGATCAGGGAGATTGCAGGGAGAGGGACCCAGTGAGTAGGAGGGAGTACGGTAGGATCAGGGAGATTGCAGGGAGAGGAGTGTGCAGTGGTACTCTGATCTCTCCTCGACACGTGCTCACTGCCAGTCACTGCTTCATCCCCCACCAATGGTCCCTCCCTTCCTTGATTCCCCTCTCTATTCTCCCTCTGCAGTCACTCTTCCAATCAGGGAGTTCGTGTGCACGTGGGTGCTCATTGCATTGATGATCCATCGTGCAGAGGAATCGAAGTGGGAATACGAAATGTGAGTAGATCAAGGAGCAGCTACACGAGATATTAACATCCAGTACACATCATTCCCTGGCTTCTTTCCCTCCGCCTGCTCTCAAATCTCGAAGGTCGGCCTCGACATTACGGTAGTAGAGTTAGAACGAGATGTGCACAGCGGGTACTGTAGTTTACAGTAAGGTGTTGGAAAGCAAGATGAAATCAGATTGGCAACGATTGCTTGTCTTCCCCGATCTGCTGAACTACCGAAAGAGATGATTGGATATGGATTCGGAGACAACAATTGTTAGCTTCTTCATCTGTTTTGCTTCAGAGATATTCGATTGATCTTTAGTCGTGTCGGGAAATCTTGGGATGCTCAAGTTGAAGTCAGTCAATTGTCCGAGTAATGAGGATCGGGATCTATTCTGTGCACGATCAAGTAAATTCGGGCAGAACGGATGTAATGCGAGTGAATACTCATTGAAGCAGTTGAGTAATCTTTGATCTTTAGGGTGATTCTGGCCATGGAAGTCTGCAGATAAGGGCTGCATCGAGACCGATCATTCACGGGGTCAGATAAACAAAATCATTTTTAAACTCCAAATTTAAAGGTATTTTCTAATGGATTCGACTGTGTAGAACTGATGAGCATGATATCATGGAAGCAGAAAGGAAAGGAGATTGGTTCGTTGCAAGCACTATATCACAGTGATATGCAACTATTCAGCTCCGATTGAGACAGTTGAACGATTTGTTTCCGTCTTCGCCTATCGAGAATTCATATGTGAGATCTCAGGAGTGTGTGTTTGAGTCATAGTGTGCCCCTTCGACAACTAATAAATAAACCGTTTATATAGAATAAAACGCATTCATTCATTGAATGAACGTGATATTGGCATATGAAACAACCAAAAAGGATGACTTTCTCAATTGTGAGACTCATTTGGCAAAGATATAGACTCGGGAGGGGAGAAAGAATAAATACAAGAGATCAACTGAAAAAAGCATCTCCCGATAGATAAAGCAGAAACGATTAATGGCAAAGATGACTCATCTAGAGAATATTGATTAGTCTAAAACAGTGGAAAGAAAGCTCACAGTTATGCGACACAAGAGGAAGGCAACACGTTATTTTGTCAAAATCTAGAGCAGCAATCACAGATTCTACCTACAAATACTACTATAAATAGGAGGCCAATATTGTTGATAGTCGAATAGAACAGTGACTGAGGGCGAAAGGGTAGATCACCTCATCCTGTACAGGAAGTACACAATGGGGATAAGACAAGGAATGGCAACAAGGAGAGGCCACAGCGTCTCCAACGGGTCCTGCACGGCAAATTTATTTGTCAAAAGGTTGCCGTAATCTAGCAAACCTGATTGGCGTAGGGATCCTTCACTCTCGGTCCACTACCGTACTTCTCGGATGACTTATGATCTTCCAGTTCCTCATCCTCTTCCATCGGCGGCAACATTTTCTCCTACGATAAGCTAAAGTGAACGAATAGCAAACTAAATACTTACGACGGGTTGTGTCTTCTGTTGAGGGGGAGGCTGGAGTCGAGGAGGTCTGGGAATGGCAGAGGAGGGACCACGGAAGAGTGCAAACGCATTACACTTCGGATTATCAGCTCTACCCTGGAAAGATCACTTCATTCACTCATTCCTTCGACTACTATGTCTCATCGTACCCTTGAGAAGGAGATCTCGAGTGTTCCGTCGAAGTCCAGAAGGACATTGCTGAAGACGAGATTACCGTCCTGGATCTTGAACGATTCGAGTCTGCAACCATTCCATCTTTCAACTCTTTCAATAGTCTACTCACGTATCGTATGGTTTTCCTCTTCCTCCCGCCTTCTCCCATACATCCAGATTGGAGATGAGTGGCTGGCCATTGAGGAGGACGTTGAACACCTGCACACCACTTCGATAGTTCATTTCGCACTCCCTTCTCACCTTCGCTCCCGCTCTCTCGAAGAATACTTCAGAGAATCGCAAGTCCAGCGTGTAGTCGGCGTTTTCAATCGGCAGAGTGACAGTGTAAGAGAATGAGGACTCCTTCGTCCATCGCTCCAGCTGAAATCTCCTTCATTGCATCTATATGCATCATATATTGAATGAAACCGAAGATGTACCTGATACAGAAGATGATCTTCTGCGTACGCAGTCGCGAACGAGTACCGAGCTACAGAGAGACGATGTAGAGTAACGAATGAGGTCGACTGATTCAAAAGACTAACTTCCCCATGAAGATGCTTCCCCCTCAGTGCTTCTGTCCTTCCCGAAACGAATCCCCAGCGAATCCATGTGTTCTTCGCCTCCTAACATATAATAATTGGAAATAGTTCGGAGAGGATAACGAACCACAGTTAACAGAGAAGATGAGCGGAGGAAGAGTACTCTCAACGATGTTGACCCAATGCATCAAGAGGAAGAATAGCCTCGCCATCAGCGACGTGGAAGGGGAAACTGGGGATCTGGAAAAGGAATGGAAACCATGGAAACTTGAAGGAGTTGCAAGTGCGCCACGAAGTAGAGGAGCATGAGAATAATTTTTGCAGGATTGAGAACGAAATGGACTATTCTCCAAGTTGATAGTGATTTTTAGGATGAAAATGAATGGAAACAGATAAGAATAGATCGATTTAGAGAGCACTTTAATATGGAAATTTGAGTCCGGGTGTCGGGAAAAAATCATCAAGTGCGGGATATTTAGCGGAAGCCCACGGCCGGTTTATTTACTGGTATCAGTTAGCGATCCTCAGAATCGGCCCGAGGCGCGGCATGTTATTTGTTATTGTTTTGTTTGTAATTATGTGCTATCAATATTTACTCTATTATCAATAGAACGTGAGTTCGATTCTCACATGCGTCGTTTTATTAGATTTAGAAGCTCCCACGAAGCCTATCGATTCACAGTTGTTTTCGGATTGCTCTATCTCTAGCTAGAGATCTAGTAGTTTGAGGCGTGAGGCTCATCTCCATTATCCAAACTGCGATCTATAAAGGTGTTGAAGTAAGGAGTTGTCCAATGCCGCGATATCTAGATCGGATCTTCTTACATTCCCCTCTCTTCTTCCTATTATCACACACACTTAAATAACTTGTATGTGTTCATGTGCTAATTACGTGTTTCAAATTAGTATTATCCATGCTGAATCTCAGTGTTCCTTTCTAAGTAAGATGACCCGTGCCTCTCACTTCCTCTCACTAAGCTTCCTCATGAACCCAACTGCCATCTGTTGTTAAGACGAACCTTTCTCACTCTGTTGTCTGTTCTCTCAGCGATCCCTCTATTCCTCACACTCTGTTTCACGGGTCCTATCTTTTTTGATAGTAATGCGAAGCTAATATTTGTGATTTGCGCAAAACAAAACGGCGATCACTAGATGGTCTAGACGTGTCATGCAGTGAGAGCAAACGAAAAATTGCCACGTAAATTATATTTTGAGAGTCGGCTAGTGTTTTTATTTGCGAATATCATTTTGCTATGCATTTATATCTGTCACTGTAAATGTACTTTTCGTACATGGCGTCATGTACAATATATTCGTACTTATCTGTATAGTGATCGTTCCATATCATCACCTCTCCGTTATCAACATGTTTTGTTTGCTGCACACACGGGTCAATAGGAGAATGTACAAGGAATACGTCATTCCACTATATTGACCAAGTACAGTACGGCCATATTCATACCATTTTCCCTTGCCATAGTTTACAGATTAATGTGATGTAAATGTTCTGTGATCTTCCTCAGACAGCTAGCTATTTATGGAATGCAAATGGTAGATAGAGAGGGGGGGGGGGGGCTAGTGATGAGATTAGTCTCATATCACTCGATCGTTCTTTGTGCTTGTCTCTTCGTTCCCTTGATAGTAACCTAATCTATTCGGGGGATTCCCTCTGCTCATTTATGATTTTCACGTGCACTATTGTGCACAGCGCTCTCGTGCTGCTATTCTGAGTTCCGGTATAGTTTTCGGACTGTTACATTTGTAATAGGTTCATATAAGAAGCGCAGATGTTTCTTGATCTGGTGTCATTGGCTCTATTTGTGAACCATTCACGTGGAAGGTCATTCGAGATGGGGAGGTGCTCTTTTAAGATCGACCCATTTGTTTCATTGATAAGCCGATGAGACGATTGATGTGGTATTTAGTCGATTGAAAGGGTAAAATACAATACATTCTCGTTGATTCACCTTGAATTGCATTTCAAATGCGTGGAGCGTAGTTTGTATGGGTTCTCAGTGATCGTTTGCATTTTATTGTAGGAAGGACCCCTTATCTGGCATTACTCATTGACTACTTGCTGTCCTCCCTCTCATACCACTCCTACATTGACGCCAATATTATTTGATGATAGGTTATTTTGACTTCTTATCTACTCTCCACCCCTCTCCTTCACCTTTGTACTCCCATTCTGTGAGAGAATCCCACTCCATTCTCCCTTTCTGCAAATAGTGTTCTCGTCCACTCCTTTCTACCTTTTTTCATTCAATTCCTCCCCTCCGTCACTTTTATTTTACATACTCTCTCATTTCATTCCAATCTGATCTTTGATCTCTCATTCTCAGCTGGCCCTTCGATTCGCCACTCGTCTCTTCAGTTCATCAGTCATGGCTACCCATCACAAAGTGACTATCGTCGGATCTGGAAATTGGTTAGTCTTTTTATTGATTGGATATAGTTGTATCCTGCAATGCATTGATAGGTGTGGTTGATGAATGGGTCTTCAGTTGGCAATCCATCTCTCTCTCTCTCTCTCTCTCTCTTGCAGGGGTTCGGCGATCGCTCGCATCGTGGGTCGCACGGCGACGGAGAATCCCGGCCACTTCGACAAGACCATTCGGATGTGAGTGATCTGCCCCTCCATCCAGGGGATTCATCCCTTGCAGGTGGGTATTCGAGGAGATGGTCAATGGACGCAAACTCTCCGAGATCATCAACACCGAGCACGAGAATGTCAAGTATCTGCCGGGCAAGAAACTGCCTGAGAATGTGGTATGTTCCCTAGTGCATCTTACAAAAATCTATCCGTAATCATTTCCAGCCATAACTCATAGTTTATGAAGAACGGAACAAAAAGTTAAAACTTGGCAAAATGAAATGTCAAGGAGAGGCATTGAACTTGCGACCAAAAGCATGATCACTTTCGTAGGCAAGGCGCATACCTGTTGAGCCACTGAGGCCATGCTTGTTGGCTGCTCTATTACTTCCGTAAACCAGGAGAACAGCCAAGTAGAGAAACACGTTACAAGATGTTTATCGATTTTTCTAGCCAAAGAGAAAAAAGTAGCATTTTTTGAAAACATCATTCGAATGCACTGATGGTCCAGATGAACACCCAATATGCCAGATTCGATAATTTTACCGAGTGCGCGTACCATTCCCTTGTTAGTAGTTAGAATGGGAAGCAAGCCTTCCTTGGTCTCGCTGAGCATTCCGACTCCTGTCCCCAATTCTCTGATTTAGCTGGCAGTGCCCGATCTGGTAGAATCGTGCAAGGATGCCTCCATCCTCATCTTCGTCGTTCCCCATCAGGTGCCCCCTTCCTTTCCCTGGCCACTTGATAGTGCTCTTGCAGTTCGTGGCAGGGATCTGTAAGCAGCTGCAGGGGAAACTCTCCCCAGGCACTCAGGCCATTTCACTTATCAAGGTACACTCATTAGTATCATACAACTTGCATAAAAGCAAGACTGGAGTCAGTTGGCTGACTCTCCCTCTCGTCTGTGTTGGTGATAGCACTACGTCTTGGTTGGAATGGCAATGTTGATCACTGACTCACTTGATATTCCTTTCTCTTCCTCCAGGGAATCACCCAGGATCCTCCCAGCACAGAGAATGGAGATACGGTATCCTATAGTTTGTAGCTTGTTTCTGGATCTAAGTTTAAGCTAACTCGACTTGCGCGTGTCAGTTCCCTTGCCCCCCCCCCCTCCCCCTCCTTTACCTCACGGGCCTCGCACCACTTCTCACACCTCTCTCCCTCGTCTTCATTTAATTTGCGGGCGGCTAATTCATTCATGACGCACTTGAATGGAAGAACCGCTTCTCCGTCGAACTATTGCATGCGTTCGATTATATTATTTGGAGTGACTATCCCGTGGGAGGATTGGCCGAGCACGATCCACTGCTCCATTGGCTTGCATGACCAAAGAGAATTAATGGAATGCCATCCTTAACAGGGTCTCTCGGTGCACAAACAGGGAGGAATCAAGCTGATCTCGGAGGAGATCACTGAACTACTCGGAATCGAGTGCAATGTGCTCATGGGAGCGAATCTTGCCCACGAGGTACGATAGTCTCATTCTACTCTTTCGATCAGTAGATGCTTACCTATACTCTTGAGGTGGCCGACGACAACTTCTGCGAGGCGACCATCGGTGAGTAGAGGGAAGAGGAAGAGAGTAGTGAAGGGTTGAAAGGGGGAGAGGGCATCATTCACTCCATCCACCGAATGATTGCCACTCTAACAGAGCGTGAGACAAAGCTCGCCAACTGTTTTATACCCGGCCTTTACCATTTCCTTCTTTTTTTTTATTTCGCACTGTTTAATTGTGTCGTTGATTGCACCCTTCCCTCCCTCCTTCTCGGTCTCTCCCGAGTGGTATATTCCCTCGTGGCGACAGTTCCTGTTGTCGTCCTTCTACCCTTTCAGTGTCACCGAGGGAAACTCCCTCCCCTTCCCTGGGACAGCCATTCCTAAGGCAATTGTTTTCATTCTATATTTCTTGTTTGATTTATGTTGTACACGAAAGCAGAATGATCTAACCGAATGATTTACGAGTGATCATAGAAATGGTTATTGTTCGTTGTGATATAGTGGAAGGTGGAAGCGAGTGTGGTGAAGGTGTGATTGGGCAGTTAAGACTGCGTCCATCTCGCCATCCTAGCAGGGAGACCATACATTGTTCACCCCCACACACTCTTTCGTACTGCTGCTGGCAGAGCTGTCAGTATCTGCTGAAGGGAAGAAGCAGTATGCAGATCACTACTCCTCTCTTCCTCTTCCATCTCAGGATGGAAGGATATTGCTTACCCTCTTCTCTATTAGCCCATATTGTGCACGGCTGGAATGGAGCGAGATGGTTGTATTCGCGGTTGTCTCGACTGCAATCAGGGAAGCGCGCTATTTGTATCCCGGTTGCATCGAGGCTTTCGTAGATACTCATTCCGATAGCCATTCACTCTTATGTTGACGCAAGAAGTCTTCTGTAGTACCAATAGGAGGAGTTGGAGGAAGAAGAGGGATAGATGAGACGAAGAGAGGAGGAGAAGCAGAAGGAATGTGGATCTAGTCCCGTGATTAAAAGAATGGGCGGAGCCACACATGGAAAGTGCAGTCGAGATTGAGGAGTGAAATCAGTCTTAGGAGTTAGTCAATCCTCGAGAGGTGATATGTCTACAAGAGTATTCATGATGCTGCTGCTGCTCTTGGTGGGAGAGTCACGGAGTATTATGTACGGAGGAAGGGATCTCAACAAATATGAACTCGCTTCCGTCAAATATCTCGAGGTCAGTCCATTCAAATGTCACCTTCCTGCTACGAGATGGATCAAGCAAAACTTGTGGATATTGAATATACAGCAATGGTGCATTCGCTTACGTGATGGTGTGAGTTGCAGGAGGTGCTTCGAGAGGACAGATACTTGCGAGTGCCCTGCGACCCCTCGACGGACGGAGAAGTGTGCTGCAAGTGCACCGAGACGGGCGACTGCTTCTTGAAGTGCACTCGACGACGATGATCGTCCACTCCTTGTTGTTCATCCCTCCCTGTTACTCAACTGCAATAAAGATAAATACTGCCATCCCTTACGTGTATTGTACCTTTGAGTTGAGAGAGAGCACGCTACTTTGTAGTTTGGAAAGGTGTGGGGAGGGTATTGACATTAGTTGATGGATAGGCGGTTGATTGCAGGCTGTCCGAAGAAGGCTCAGCATGGACAGATGCTCAAGCAGCTCTTCCAGACTCCCAACTTCAGAATCACCGTTGTCGAAGACGCCCACACTGTGGAGTTGTGTGGCGCCCTCAAGGTAGGTCACGAGGAGGGAATAAGGGGGGGGGGGCAGGAGGAAGCAGGCGTGAGGGGTGGAATGATTCATGCGAAATGGGAAACAGTGAATGGGCGAAATTATGTATAGTGTGGGTCGTAGGGACTTGATTATGCAGAGATGAAGGAGAATGAATGGGAGTGTGAAGTGAACTCACTTAGGTATTCCCGGGGAATGGGAAGATGTCACGAAGGTGATGTCAGAAGAAGTGTGATGTGAAGAAGGGAAGGGTCTTCTGTTCTCCTTCCTGGAAGCTACAATTCATAGAATTATTCAGTATTGAGGGAGAGAATATAGAAGTATGTTGTGATTCGGAAGGGTGGGAGGAACTGTTTATATGTAGAGTGCTAGTACTCGTGATGGAGGAGGGAGAATGGATGATTGTTGTCCTACTCTCACTCTCTCTCTCTCTTTCAGAACATCGTGGCTTGTGCAGCTGGATTCACGGATGGACTTGGATACGGAGACAACACGAAGGCAGCCGTGATCAGACTGGGACTCATGGAGACAACGAAGGTGTGCAGAGAGGGAGGGAGGGGGGAGACTAGTCCTTCCCTTTCAGTTCGTGGAGCACTACTATCCGGGCAGCAACCTGCAGACCTTCTTCGAGTCGTGTGGAGTAGCCGGTGAGAGGGCATTTCGATTGATATGGAGGGATGATTCGGATGGAAGGATTGGCTAAATGTCTCTTCTCAGACCTGATCACTACTTGCTACGGAGGCAGGAACAGGAAGGTGTGCGAGGCATTCGTCAAGCAGAAGAAGGTATTATTACCCCTGTGTCGGGCTATGATTGGGGCAGTTGTGTAGTTAGTGGAGTATTGATAGAAACGGAACTGGACATCTGCTCGTTAGCAAGTATTGTCGCCAATGAAACGTGCACGCGTGTTGTGAGATAGTGACGTAGTGAATGAAGAGAAGGAGGAGATGATGAGGAATGGATTGCATCTCTCATCGCACCCTTCCCTTCCCTCCAATCCATTTTCATGGTGTTTTGTTTGCAGTCCCTGGCTGAGGTGGAGAAGGAGCTGCTGAATGGACAGTCTGCACAGGGACCATTGACTGCAGAGGAAGTGTATCTGATGATGGAGAAGACGGGACTGCACGAGAAGTGAGTGGGACTCGTCCCTCGAAGGGAGGGAGGGGGAGGGAAGGGATGGCCGTCCATTGCAGATTCCCCCTCTTCACTGCCGTGCACAAGATCTGCAAGGGAGAACTGGCCCCCCAGTCACTCATCGAATGTCTCCGCAACCATCCCGAACACATGGAACTGTAGATTACGAAGTGCCCTTGTAGAGTACCCACTTTCTTGAGATTACAGTATATTACGGTAGTCAATCCATAACATGTTCGTATTGCCAAGAGGTGTTTGATTTGGTGCAAATGACTGTAAATGTGCCCTGTAAATCTAGCAGATTTCTCGAGAGATCATTGATCTATCCTAACCGATGATCGTTTAGATAACTGCGCATTTTTTGTTGCTCATTTATCTTACAGTTTTCATATGTTTAGTTCGTATCGTTGGAATCTATTGTACATCTAAGTATATTGCGGCATTATTATCGATTAATTCGCAGAATTAGTTAACATAACTTTGAATAAAATGTGTCGAGAATCGCTTTTGGCCGTATGATTTGGAAATTGAGAGCATCCCAAGCAATCTAAACAATATTGTATGTAGTCTTTAATCTTGGAGAGTATGCGAACAACCCAGTACCTATCTGTCAGGGTTCTCATAGTTTTCTCTATCGTTCCTGTAATATCTCTAATCCGTAATTCGCCTTTCCGATTGTAATGGGAACAGCTTGAAGTTGCCCCTCCTGCATTACTGCCACACTATCCGAGTGCCCGATGGCAATTCTCTGATATCTTCCCACATTCCCCTCTACTCTCACTTCCAGTGATCCATCCTCATTTCACTCCTGTCAAGCCATTCGAAGTACGTGTTCAGAGAGATTAGAGAAGCATCGTTCCTCTCATTTCGATCCTCCTCTCAGGTTACTTACATAGAGTGGATCTTCAGCTCGGACTTCAGCGAGTGAGGGCACTAAGTTGGATAAGAACTATGACGTCATGTTGCCTTTGATATATCATAGAAATAAAACTTTTGCCACACACCACGCGGAACAAAAAATACCCTATTGCGGAAACTGCACAACGAAACGGTGCACTAAGATTACACCTCTAATTTAAATTAGGTGGGTTGATTACTGTAACGACTTTTCCCCGCTGTTTTTGCTTTGCTTTTCACATTTTTAAATCACAGGCGCATGATAAACGCTCCGACGCTTGATGAACGCTTCCCTATGCAGAAACCAGAACCAATAGTTGAGCCAGAAGCCTGAAAAAATAAACGCGCGCGTACGCGGAAAAGGGCGGGGCCAAAAGCAGGAGATAAAAACGGAACCACTTTGCACGGCTCTCACACTGGTATACACCACTTGTTCGGGCAATTTTATTTCACTAATATCAAAGGCGGCATGACGTCATAGTTCGTCATATACATGAATTTATGATTGAGTAGAAGAAAAATTATGATCCCAGGGAAGAAATGGAGAGGAGGAAGAAGATGAGGAGAGAAGACAGGTCTAATAGGACTGCGGGTTATCTTAGACATCATCCATATACATCTGTTTCGTAACGATTCTTAAGTTAATCTGTGAGGATTTTCTGAGAAATCAATTAACTGTATCTCAATTTTCATAAAATGTTTATCGCTCAACTTTCTGGACAACAATGTGATCGCCCGTTACAAAATTCAAGTCAACCCTTAAATTTTCGAGTTTTAAATTTCAAACATAACAAATAATGGATTATAATCCCTGGGATGGCTCGAGAATGAGGTACTCTCCGTTTCGTCGGTATTTGAATACCCGATCGTCCTTCCATTCCTCGATCATCTGAGATTGCATCATCACTCCCATTCATTCCTCCTTACTCACCTCATCACACAATTCCACTGTGAGTCTCCCTTCCTCGATACAGATTGTCACTCCCTCAGTGAGAACTCCTCGAAGAGTGAGTCCCTCTCTGAAATGAACAGACTGAGATCAACGAGTCACTTCGATGTCCCTTTCACCTGAGTGATTCCAGACTTCTCCTTCCTTCTGGCAGAGTGATCATCTTGTAGATGGGAGTCATCTCTTCCACTCCCGATACATACACTCTCATTGGAGGAGGAGAGGAATCTGGAAGGAGAGGATGTCTTCACTTGTCTTCCACTTGTATACTCACTTCCCACCTTCCCCATCCAATTTTTCTCCACGACTGAATTCATATTCGCTTCTTCCCATTCGGCACTGAAAAAAATCATTCTATCAGATCCAAATCCTCCTGACCTACCGTATCCCGCGATACATTCTGACTCCTTCAGCCACGTCTTCCAACACATCCTTGCACTCCTCCACACTCAATCCTTTCAGTTCCATCTTTTTGTATCTGAATGAGATCGAGATGACGGAAGAAGTGATGCGTTGTGGGATACTTGCGCAATTTGGAAGAAAATTCGACGAAACGATGATCTCTCACGAATCTCTTCACTTCTTCATCCTCGAATTCATTTTCCTCCATCAACGAACTGAAAATTCCCATTGCTTGCAATATATTTTTTGATTGAATTATCGTAAAGTGATGTTTGAATTATCGTAAAGTGATCTATTGGGGTGTCCGGAAAGTTCGTATAATTTTTTGTTTTTATTTTTTATTCAATGCTTTACAATTCTCAGTGACCAATGTATGCCCCCTTCTTTCTCACTACCTCCCTCCAGCGATTGGGCAGGGTCTCGATTCCTCTCTTCCAGAATGCGGGTTTCTTCGAGACCGCCCAGTTCACGAAAGCCCTCACAACTTCATCTCGATTCTTGAACTTCTTTCCTTTGCAGAAGTCAGAGAGAGAGCGGAAGCAGTGGTAGTCGCATGGGGAGAGATCCGGGGAATACGGTGGATGGGGAATCCTCTCGATCTTCAGCTCGTCCATTTTCTTCTGGGTCATCTTCGCTCGATGTGGGCGAGCATTGTCCATCAGAAGAAGAATTTTGCCCTGGTTCAGGAGTCTGGGAGGGACTCTGATCGCGACATCTTCCAGTTGTTCAGAGAAGAGGTCGGCATTGATGCTGGTGCCAGGGGCGAGGATCTCCCAGTAGATGGGACCGAGCACTGAGAAGAAGAAGCAGAGGAGTTCCTTCTTTCCGTGCTCTTCCTTCTTCGGGACGGGCGTGGGCTTCTCATCTGCATCCACCCATTGCAGTCTCCTCACAGGGTTATCGTACGTGATCCACTTCTCATCTGTAGCGATGATGGAATTGACCCATCGAAGATTGGATCTACGATCGAGTAATTCCCGACAGACTTGAACACGATTTTTCAGCTGTTCGGGGGAGAGGTCATGGGAATCACTTGTGGGAGTTTCGGCTTTTTCCCAGATCGATGGAGGATATCGGACACCGTTGATCTGGGAGTACCAGTATCCTTCTTCAACTCACGCACACTGGCCATGGGCTTGCGCTTCAGTGTGCGGAGAACAAGAGGCTGATCGAGGGAGGGAGGGCGTCCAGAGCGGGGTAGATCATCGAGACCTAACTCCCCTTTCTTGAAGCGGGAGAACCACTTATAGCAGAAGGGTATGGAGGGGGCGTCAGCTCCTTCCGACTGGGCCAGGGCAGATTGGGCCTCCTTCACGGATCGGCCAAGACGGTAGTAATGAAGTAAAACTGCTCGGAGGTAGAGATGGGAGTCCATCACAAGAATCAATGTAGCAACTAGGAGACTGATTAAATCTTCTCACTACTCAACGTCAGAATGATGCAATACATTGTTGACAAATAGATTGCGCAATCACTGCATTTGATCGCGAACTGACTTTTTCCGAAGCATTATACGAACTTTCCGGACACCCCAATATTATATCCAACTATTTCACTCCTCACCTCTCATTCTTCTCCACTTCTTTCTTCACTATGGCGTACACTTTCTTAGTGAGATAGAATACTCGCCAGAAGTCTTCACTCATCTCCACCCCCGATCTTTCCCCCATCGGATTACCACTCTGCAATGAAATGCTGACAGCTGACTAAAGGTTCCCTCATATAGACTCTCAAAGCGAGACACGTGTGGCCGCGTGGCGCAATGGATAACGCGTCTGCCTACGGAGCAGAAGATTGTATGTTCGATCCCTACCGTGGTCGTTACTTTTGGGCCCTATTAATTTTACATTCAAGACTTCGAGCGAGATAGATTGTGCAATCAAATTGCAACTGCGCTGCCAGCCTCATTGGCTCAGTGGCAGAGCGTCTGTCTAGTAAACAGAAGGTCGCTGGTTCGATTCCAGCATGAGGCACAAAGAATTTTCCTTTTGCAAAATTCATTCTTTTTTCGTACCTCTGATAGATCCTCTCTTGTTTCCACTCCATTGTCCAGCATCGACTCGCTCATGTTAACATCGCACACGTCCTTAACATGATCATGCATGAAATGTGTACATTAACTCGGTAATTATTTCTAAGTCCTCTTGTTCCACACTTACTTCTTCCTTGACCATCGCATCGAGGAGGTCATTCACTCCTCCATTTACAATTTTAGAGAATTGATCATCATGTTGATTCGAATTGATCTCTGAACAGAATGGATCTGAAATGAAGCATACCATTGAAGAGTGATCGTGATTTCTATGCATAAGTGGAAAATAATTGTGCTTCTCACCAATTCCATCAGAGAGGTCCATTGATAGATGGGAGGGATTGATTCTGGGCTGAATTGAGTGATGGCCGAGTGTTGTCTCTCTTTCTCACCTTCTTCCTGGGTATCACAACTTCATCGGGATCGCGAGTCGCAGGATGAGTGTGGTGATGAATCCTCTTCACTATCTGCACAACAAATCAACTGTTACTCTATATTATCTTCGATGCTCCTCTTATTTTCTCCTCCACACAACATTCGGCTTAATCAGTTTTCTCATGCAAATAGGGAGTGTCTCACAAGACGCCGTTTCCCACTGCACACCACCATTCCCTCTCCTCTCCTCACAGTTCCCTTCATGTCCGTGTGAATCCTGGCAGCGCACTCGTTCTTCCTCTCGCATCTCCAGAATTGTCTCTCCCCTCCAACTGAGTTCTTGTCGAAGCGAAAGACGAAACCGTTGTCAGTCAACTGCAGAGGACGAGGTCATCTTTGATCTACCTCTCCTACCGTATCACATCTATTATTCATTCAAATCAATCCTCACCCTGAATCGAGGCATTTTCTTCTTCGCATTGCTCCCTGTATGCTGAGATTGAGCTGCAATGAATCCGTCACTCTCCCTCTCCCTTCCCTTTCTCACCACTGGCAACTAATTGTCCGAGAGTGATTGATGATGAATCCTCCCTCACTTTGTGATCATCGAGAAGAGCCAAGAGAGCCGAACTAGTGTCCACTCCATCGGATGGAGAGGGAGAGAATTCCATCGCTCAATCACATCAATCAGAAGATATACTTCGAAGGAACGTGCTCATTAGATAGAATGGGATAGACTGCAATATACACCCCCCCCCCCACTCACATATACAGGCAGTCCCTCCAGTCTCTTCCTCCTCCTCCTCTTTGACTGTTCTCTTCTCTCCGAATGGATCGACTTCCTCCATCATCACTTCCCTCACATCTTCCTCATCGACATTGGCTAGTCTCCCTCCTTCCTCTGCATACTTCTCTCTCAATCTCCTCACAACTTCTTCGGGGTCATCTTCTATCTCGAGCATTCTGAGTATCTCTTCCTTGTGTTCTGGTAGAAGAGGCAGACAAGTCGATTCCTTCTCGTGTGCCAGATGGTCGATGCAGTACTCTGCCACTACTCTTCCATCCACTCTCCATCTCACTCTCATGTAACTCGTGCAGCATTCATCACTCTTCTCCACTGTCGATCCTCTCGATGGGATCATCATCACCTTCTCTTCCTCCTTCTTCTTCCCTTTCCTCTTCTTTCCCTTCTTCACAGCTTTCTTCTTCTCTCTTCCTCTTCTATCTTCTCTATAGCAATATCGATACTCAATCTTCTCTTCACTTCCACTGTTGCTTCCATTCCTAATGTACCACAGATGTCCTTCTTCGTACATCTGTCGAATGAATCGATTGAATTCGAGTCTATTATCGAACTCGTTCCTCTTCCATTCGTACTTCTTCTCACTGGTCGAGTGTTCCTCAGCAGCGTGTCTCCCCAATCCTCTATGCGATGATCCTCTCCAACTGCATCCCATAATAGGGCAGAAGAGAGTTCCGTGTTCGTCCTTCCTGTGTTTAGTGTACGCACTCGTGCTAGGGAAGAGAATTCCACAGTCGATGCACTCCTTCTCGCGAGTCTCTACGGGAGTCTGCAAGGTGCCAACACTACAGTACACATCCGGCCCGCTCCTCCTCACCAGTTCCGGCTCTCGTCCATGGATTGCACGAATGTGCTTGTTCCTATTCCCCGGTTTCGAGAATGCCTGACCACAATCAGGACATAAAATGGTTCTGAAAGGGGAGGAGTCTATCTGGATAACGAGGGGGAGAGAACGTACTCTTCGTTCTTCGATGAAATGAGGGGCCGTTTTCTCCTTCTATCGATAAGTGGAGTCGAACTGAGGATGGAGACTTCCCTCTCTTCATCCTTCACCATTGCAGTGATCGAAGGAGCAGGGGAAGAATCCTCCAGAAGGAGAGAAGAAGAAGAAGCCATTGGAAGAGTGAGACACTCGAGGAAGGGAGGAATTCACTCGTTTGAATGGAGAGGAAAGGGGGAAAGAGTGGGATGGGAGAGGGGGTAGTTGTAGGGAGGAGAAGAGAGAGGGGACAAATGTAGGAGGGAGAAGAGAGAGAAAGCGAGACGTCACTCCATTCGCGAGAGAGGGAGAGGGGGAGGAGGGAGCCCTTCTTGCAGTGGATGAGACGAGGGACTGTCTGTGAGACTGGGAGAACACTTCCGTAGTCAGGGTAAGTTATGATATTGAATTGACAATCAACGTGTACTCCTACCGTATTCAGCAAGTGAAGAAACGTGCGGAGTGTGTTGAAAACGGACGAAATTTGCGTGAGTGGCGCCCCATGGTTCCTTCCGCGACGCGGGGCAAACGCGGCGCGGCTCTGGCGCCATAGAACGCGATATGGGGATAGAGTACCGCCGCGACTCATTCCTACACTCCATAGAGTCCCCTGCCACAGAGAAGGAATGGGCAAGAGGAGAAGGGAAATACAACGGAACACTTTCTCCGCAATTATAGATACAGTAACCCACGAAGCATCCCCTGCTAAGTCTCGCTTGCAAGAAGGGATGTGAACCGGAAACGGTTTATATCTACAAGGGACAACAAACAAGAAACAAATGGATAATTTAGTATCTAGCATAACAAAATGGATTAGTTTCACAAACAAAGGGAAAAGGAAGGATAATCTTCGAGGAAATCTAACTAAACACGTTCACAACGTAGACAATCTGGACAATTTCACAAAGTCAAGTCAGAGTTCGCACAAAGATTTGTCCTATAATAAACATACCTACTTTAAAAAGGGAGAAACACAGTGACTACAGTCATCTTCTCAAATCGATTAACGATTGAACTTCTCGCTACCGTCGATTAGCTTCCAATATACTCATAGGAACAGCAGTGATCGCTCAGATTGTTGAATAAAGTACTTCTCAAGGGGAATCTCATCCCTCCCTTCTTCACTACTCCGTCGTTGTTGTTCAAGTCCATCTTGCCTGTAAGTTGTCCAGTTCGAGAGATCGTCGTATTCACTCTATCACAAAGATGCAGTATTCCACCACTCACTCAATTGACTGGGCAGATTCTCGCACGATCTGGTCACATTGATGTAGTGGGGATGGGCAGGATCGAGGGACGCTCCGCCCCCTCCTGAGACCACACCCATCTGATCAGAGAAGGCCATTACAAGTCATAATCACAAATATACCTTATCATTCTGGATGTGCTTATCGAAGAATGTAGCAGCAGAGGGATTTCCTTTGATACAATTCTTCTTCTCCTCCCTCTTCTCTACCACACTCTTCCTCTCTCCTCCATTGGATGATCCAGTTGAGAGGAAGGAAAGTCTCTGCTCGTTCTCATACTGTCGTCTCCTCAAGTACTCCCGTCACTCTCCTCTTAATCTCCCTTTCCTCACCCAGTAATATCCTGGAGATAGGCTGGACCTCCTCTGATACGTGGATCTCGACGAGGCATATTAGCCACGTTAGCCAGGGGAGATTGCGCCTTCTTCAATCAAATCAAATGATGTCACCATATTTGTCCTTGGTGAATGACTGACCACAGTGGCTGCTCCACTCAATAAGGATGCCTTCGAGTAGGGAAGAGGGAAGGGGCCTGGAATGACCCGATCTCTCTCCATGCTCTCTCTCTCTCATTCACTCACTTCTCCGTGCAGGACAGGGTGACAATCGATGGTAATCTCCCTCTGTGATGGGCAGAGATGACCTCTTCTGCTCCATTCTCACTTCTGATGAAGGACCACGAGAGAGATCGAGAGGAGGAGCAAGAGGGAGACAGGGAGATCCTCCCACCATCAGACTCATCCCATACATCGATTGACCCTCTCAAAGGACTACACTTACTACTGGATGGGGAGCGAATGCTGACCATAGAAGGGACTCATCTCCTCTCTCAGTATATCTCCCTTGGGTAGACAATCGTCCAGATCATCTAGACTCTTCTTCAGTGAACTCATTCCACCTACAAGTCCCTCTATGAGAAAGTCCCCCCCCCATGAGTACCTCTATTGGGTGTCATATAGGGAGAGAGAGTTCCCATGGCGGGACGGAACGAGCTGATCGTTCCCCGACCACGAAGAACAGAAGGACACGGAACTACCTGACAAACCGATCACCTCATTTCTTGTTAGTGTATCGTTGAACAATATATTCAATAGAAACCCTGTTGCTCGCTCAATATAACTATGTTCAATTGTAATTCTTCCAATAATCGTTTATGGATGATACTCACGGGAAGAGTGACAGTAGGAGGGGGAGGTTGGTGGGAGGAGAGACTCCTCTTGCGATCGTTACTCTCTTCGAAAGGAGGAGGTATCATCTTCTTCCCTTTAATCAACCGTTCTATCACTCCTTCTCCAACTAGAGTGTACAACCTTGGTTGGGGGACTGATGGGGTGGGAGACTTCCAGAACGAGTCACTCGGGAGAAGAAGGAGCTCATCTGTGCACAATTATACTTATTTTCTATCTATAGTGTACAAATTCAAAAGGAAAGTCAGGCACCTTCTGACTGATTCCGTTTCTTGCGTCGATGGGATTATTTCCACCCGGTGAAGAGGTCAGCCCTGCAATACTCGCATCCCTCCGATTCTCTCAACAATTTGATAATTGCTGTTGACGGTCCAAGCTTGAAGAGGGAAACAAAATGGAGCGTACCTCCACTTGAGAATCCACTGGAAGCCGAGGAAGTGGAGTTCAATCGGGTATTAGACTGTAGGCTGGGAGAGTTGATCGAAGAGTGGCCAGAGAGCTGAGCGAGGGGATCGAGAGGAGGAAGAGGGCCTCAACTCACTGTAGATCGATACTGCGTAGAGGAGGTCGTCGAACCACAGATGGATATCGAGTGACCTACCTGAGAATCCAAATTAGTATTTTTATAATAAATAGTATGCGAATACGAACCTTGTCATCTCTGTGCACGTATGAATCTGCACTGACCACTCTGAGTACGTGTCCATTGTGTCTGTCTACACAACACTCCATGCAGATCACTGATGTCTCAAGGTAGAAGATGGGAATTTAGTCACTTGGAATAGGGCTTACCAACTGTGCCTCTTTGAGCTGGATCTCACAAGTGATACACCTGCGCATCCATGAGAGATACGCACGCTTCTCGCACTCGTCGCATCTTATACAAATAAATTAATATTTTAATGTACGTAGCGTATACCTTCTGGATTGCGACTCGAGTGCCTCGCGACGCACTCGGATGCGTTCGATTGTCTCTATAAATAACCAATCATTCACACGGGAAACAAATCATCAAAATGAACCGACCCCCGAGAGCTGTGTTCAAGTGAAAGGTGGCGTATCTTTTATCGCATGTCAAACAGCGACGTTTGCCCGATTTGCGAACCTAAGGCGTATAGAATTAGTAATGTTTACAGTAGCGGCTTCACCTTAGAGTCCGATGTCACACACGCCAGGCAGAGAGTGTGAGAGCAAGGAAGGACTTGAGGCGAGCAGCAACGCATCTGACAAAGGCTCCATGCGATCAAATTACCCAATTAAACATAATTGAAATAATGACGCAATCAGTTTAAATTAAGTATCATATTTACTCACGTCGAAAGGCGACTGGCATCCAGAACAGAGCGGTATCAATTCATTGAAGAGATCCGAACACCACATTTACACCAGCCTGGAGATACAACGCAATGAATCACGCCTTATCGGAATGGGAGAGGAACAAAATCGCATAAAACTCGAGTGGGAGGGCTTTGATGATTAATAAAGTGCCGCCGCAATTTTATAGTTCCACGCACGATAACAGGACAAGTGAGCCGCGAACTGAACAGGAAATAACAAATATTATCCTCTTTACATAAAATTGCGAGAAACAGCAGGATATCTCAATCGATACACGAATCGCCATGAATCGCCTACCGTAGTGATACCGTAAGTAACTAAATAACGGTTCTCGACTAATCCCGATTACTGTAGCAATTTTAATATTATTTATGCCATTTTTTAAAGAAACATTTTTATTCATGTTTTCTTGCAATGATCCCATAAAGTGGAATTGATTGGACGACACAACCCGTGGTTCATCTGTGAGATTCATTAGCTTCATCAGAGATGGCGGACAACTTTGAGTGCGAGATGGCTGCGCCTCCTGATGAGAATTGTTGATTGCACTAAGTGCCAGACGGTACTCACGAAGTCCACCACTTCCACAGTAGCTTAGCTACGATTGGCCAGATTACGAGAAGAGGAAAGAGAGAAAGATGTTTGAGCCATCGGGATGGCGAGTACCATGGCGTTCGCTTACGAGACTGAAAGGACAAGACTGATGGCTGACCTCTACAGTTTACACAAACTGACCTCAATTAAAACTTGCAGCATCCGAGTGATTATCTTCAACTGCATTGCATTCGTCGCCTCGATCTCATACCTACATTAACCAGTTACTACTACAATAGAGTGGGGCTCACATCTGACGGGAAAGGTATTGCATCTGTTGCGATAGTTGCAGCATGATGCCATACGATGAAACGTCGTGAAACTGGATGGATCACTCATTTGCAACAGTCGGAAGATCAAAGATTACCGCATAGTTAATCATTCGATATTCTTCTTGCGGAGATACATCATTGGAGTTGGACGAACCACTCTTCTGCTTCTGTCTGAAACTGAAGGAATCAGGGAAATCCTGCCATTGGGAATCTCACTGCACACATCTATCCTCCACTACACACATAAACTCCACTCTATGTTATGAATGGGAATGAATAACTCTGGCCTGAGATCAGACCTGCTCCGTCTGAATACTGTGGATGAAGAAGTGCCCTGTCGACTGCGGAAGGAAGGCATTCCCGCTGCTGAAAGGAATATGGTCACATCCAGAATGGTGCACTCGTTGAACGTAGGGAGAGAGAATGGCTCTCTCCTCTATTGGTACTAGAAAGAGAGATACCTCCGGGAGGCAGCTTCTCGATGCTGCTGTTCTCACTGCTGGAGGATCTCTTCTGTCCGACGGAAGTAGTGGTGGGAGTGGGGGAATAAGGAGCGGGAGGCTGAGGAATCGGAGAGTGGTACGGCTTAGATCTGCATGTCAACATCAGAAGAGAAGGGAAGAAGACTAGATCAGATCAAAGAGCGTTGATTTGGGAGGATTATGTCTTCCTTGCTCACCTCTCGTGATGTCTTATTCTTTTCCTCGCAGCTTCACACAACTTCCCCAAGTCATCCGCTTGTTCATCCAGAGCATCCTCCAATTCAATAATCAAGTGCATAGTAATATGCATATTCATCTAGTATTTTGAAGAAGCAAATTCAACAGTACGCATATCCTTCATTTTTTTTCGGGTAATGAAAGGAGTATATGAAATTAAGAAGGAAAGATCAAAGATTGCTGATATCACCTCGTACATACTTATTGCTTCCACTTCCTCAGCCAATTTACCGTCCATTTTAATTTGGTAGTTTTTTTTTCTGATTGTTTTTTTTTTCAAGCGAATAATTCAGTGAGTACACATCACGATCATAAATGGATGAGGAAGATTCAAAACAAGGGAGGGAACAATTCGAATCGATATGATGTGAACTTTGATGGAGAGGAGTGGAAATCAAAGTGCACGATAAGAAATGCAAGGATTGTCAAAGAAAGCGAGTTGATTTTGCAATTATAGAAATTATATATGCTAAAGAGAAGGGAGCGAAAAATGCTAGAGGGAATGGTACAAGTTATGAGAGAGACAGACAATACGGATCTTCTAAGGGAAGGAACGTCTGGAGGGAACGCGGTTGTCATTATCGAAGCAAGCTAGACCTGAGAGAGAGAGGATGATAGTGAGATAAGGAGAAGACAGCTAACACTTCTCGATGAGCTCAATTCTCGATCGATACTCAATAGTCCGAACTCGTCGTTCCTCTCACAGCTGATAAGGTGAGCATGGAAAATACCCCCCAAACAGGAATGGGAGTAAATGAACGATAGGAAGAAGAACGAGAGAATGCAAGTATCTTTTCTGCCTAACGTAGTTCGTACTCCTCACCAAGTTTCACTACAACCCCCAAGGAATGCTATCGATCACTCAATCAATTCTATTTATCACAGGCATAGCACAGAAATATTACAACCGGTTGATTAGCTCATTTACAGTGCATATTACATGATTGTAAATTGATGAGTAGTATCTACAAAATGGGGAAAGTGGTGATGGTGACGTCATGCGCTATGTCGTGGTCCTCCTCATTCTCCCACACTCCTCCCACTGTTTCACTCCACTCCACTCTCTCTTCTCTCTTCAGTAGGTCAGGCACGGCCCTGTATCGCTTTGAGCACATCTTCTCCCACTGAAAGGACAGAAATAGACACCCGAAATTACCGTACGCTCGATCACTGATCGTACCTCTCGACATATTGATCTTGTAGTGAACTCCCAACCCTCAGCGACGGAATTCGACTTTGATGCTCTGCGAAGAATTACCACTCGTAAGCTAAACTAAGGGAGAAAGGGAAGGAGTAACCTAATGAAGGTGCGTGCGAATTGGGTGAATGCTGGTAGTTGTCCCCTTCGAATGAGAGACCATCCATGGAGTAGAAGGGGGCCGTACAAGGGAGGAGAAGGCTCTGCACCCTACTCATAACTCCATCCCATACCACTCCCCCCCTCTACCTTCACTCATCATCTCCACAATCTTCCTTCCAATTCTCGTCATCGTTCTTTCACCCATGAATGCGAGTTTCTCAGTTTCTGGTAGAGAAATAACGCGTAGTTTTGATATCTGCAAAGTGTCTCATCTCTCGATCTCTTCCTTCTCTTACCCACCACATTCGCCCTGATCGGCAGATCGACATCGTTCACCATGAATTCCCCCATCGGTCGTCTATGATCCTCAATCTGCAATCTCCCATCTCATCTCTACAGTATCTCTCTCACACACCTCCTCCACTCCCTCGAAATGGACCCTCGGTCTCTTCCGTCCTTCATTCGGCTCTTCTCCTCTCCCTTCCTTCTCCTTCTTCTCCTTCTCCTCATCCTTCTCTTTCTGTCTCTCCATCTTCTCTACTCCTTCCATCACTCCTCCATTCTTCTTCGGGGCAAAGAATCGATTGAGTTGTGATGCGAGAGGACGAGCAGCGGAGTTCGAACGAACGAGTCGACTCAGTTGGATACCGATCTGCAAGACTTTAGTATCTCGCACTGAAGGGGAGATATATGCAGTACCCCTCTCAGTTCTTCGACGGGAGCTTTAATGGACATCATCAATTTCCTCGCTTCATTCATTAGTTTCTCTGCGTCTCCACAAGGTGGATCGAGACGACCACATCTGAGAGGTTGAGAGACTCATTCAATGGTCATCCTCCATCCGACAATAGTCGTCGTCCCAAGTGCACTCACCTCGTGTGCGTATCACACCGTCCATGGCCGAGATATTTGGCTGTTTCCACTGGAGCATCCGCAGCCCTAACCTCAAACACACTCAGTCTTTCACACCGTAATCTTCTTCCCTCATCAATTGTGCTACCGTAAGCCTCACCATAACTTTGAGAGTGATCGATGCAGCCTTCATTCGTGCCTGCAGTAATTTCTTCTCCAGCTGAGAAGCGAGAGATGCAAGGAACTGCTGCAGTTCTTCGTCCTACCACGAATATTCATTACGGTAGAATCAAAATATTGGCACGCACCTTTGTGAATCGGATACCGTAATTGATATCACAGCTGACACTTTTCCTCACTCGTTCAACGACCACTTCCGAATCGTCCATTCCACGTATCATGCGGTAGAGCTGAGAGGGATAGGAGAGACTTTTTGAGTAGGTGAACATATGCTTCGCATTAGCAAAAAATCAAATCCCTCCAAAATGTGTACACATGTAGTACTCGGTGAGTACTACTCAGACGTGGCATATTTAGTGTTCTAGATCAAGGGCACGGGAATGAGATGCACTTTGGTTCAAAAATTTAAATTTTTGAATTTTGCCGTTTCGCAATGGATCTGATCGATTCATATCTCTAAAAATTCATAATATTTACTTGAGTGCACCTACCAAGTTTCATCAGAATCAGATGAAAACTCGACGTGAAAACATCAATTTTCGATTAATATTATTTTTAGCTATTTCAGATATGGTGGTATTGACACTTTTTATTAGCTTGATTTGTAGCTCTCACTGATTACTGTTTACTATAAAATTTTGAGCGAAAAATAAAAATACATGTCTGGCGAAATTTTCGAAATACCGAAAAAAGTCAGTTCGTAATAAAGTTTCAGGCTACCGTATCCTGTCATGAGAATACTTTGCAAATCGGCGAACATTGATACAATGTTGAATCATTTGGAATTTGAATGTTTCAGTGCTGAACCTAACTGGCACATAACAGAGAACAACTGAATTCATTCGATGTGCTGAAATCGGCCAGAGGTGTGACACTTGTGTAATGGTACATTTTACAAATTGCAGTAATTGACCGCTATCACTTCAAATGTATTGAAATCGTAATTTCGATACAAGTATTGACTATAGTTCATGAAAGTTTGCGAGAAAACTACATGCGCAATAACTTCAGGCAATTTGTAAAATACACCATTACACAAGTGTAATCTCTGGTCGATTTCAGCTCATTAGCGAATGAATTCAGTTGTTCTCTGTTATGTGCCAGTTAGGTTCAGCACTGAAACATCCAAATTCCAAATGATTCAACAATGTATCAATGTTCGCCGATTTGCGAAGTATTCTCATGAGAGGATACGGTAGCCTGAAACTTTATTACGAACTGACTTTTTTCGGTTTTTCGAAAATTTTCATCCGATTCTGATGAAACTTGGTAGGTGCACTCAAGTGAATATTTTGAATTTTTAGAGATATGAATGGATCAGATCCATTGCGAAACGGCAAAATTCAAAAATTGAAATTTTTGAACCAAAGTGCATCTCATTCCCGAGCCCTTGACCTAGAACACTAAATATGCCTCATCTGAGTAGTACTCACCGAGTACTACATGTGTACACATTATGGAGGGATTCGATTTTTTTTGCTAATGCCAAGGGTATCTACAAATATGTTCACTCACTCAAAAAGTCTCTCATAGGAGATCAGTAGTTTCGTATTCAAAGAGTGTATACCAGATGAGCAGTCTTCTTTCCCAGTGCTCCCTCCAATTCTTTCTCTCCAAATCTTCTCATCTCACCACATTTCATATCAGCTCCTGTGATTTACTTACAATTTAGTTGCATACAAATTTTATTTCCTGACCTCCGAATTCGCCGAGTTTATTAAGTGTGGAGTAGCCAACTCCCGGTAGATCAGAGACCTCCAAGAGAATTGAGTGAGCATCAGTTTCTTCTCTTCCTCCCTCACCTTTTGATTGGCAACGAACTCTTCCACGTCTCTCTCCTGCACCCATTTCACTCCATCTGGTTTAGCGAATCGAGTGGAGAGACGAGCAACCAATGGAGAGGGACCTATGTGATATCGAAACTCCGTTTTCTCCCCCGCCCCCTCTGCATCCCCTCCTCCACTCACCAATCCCCACACTGGCAGGACATCCAGTCCTCTCTCTGATCAATTCCCTCAGATAATTCGCCACGACGATTGGTCCGATTGATGAGTGACCATCGTCGACTGAAGAGTATGGCTCCCCCCACTAATCTTCCAAATCTACAGTACCTCCATCGTTACCGTATCCGTCGAGTGACCGTATCAGTGAAGTCGCATCAACGTACATCTCATCACAACTCACAGCTCGCAATTCGAGAGTGTGACTGAAGGAAATATATAGTACAATTGTAGGCAAGATACAGTACCTCGCGATGACATCGTAGATCATCTTGGAGACCGATCGATAATCGTCGAATTGGTAGGGAACACACACGAGATCAGAGCACTTTCGAAGTGCATCTCGAACCTGAGGAGGGGATAATAAACAAAACACTTGGATAATCTGACCAGTTGAAATCGCTATTGGAGAAATCGCTAATTGGAGAAATCGCTTGAAGAGACTGAGTCCTCCACCCAGACTGGCTTTCGGAAAGGGCTCAGTACCCTCAATAACCTACACGCTGTAAAGCAAGTAGCAGAGCGTGCCCACGAATACGGTATTCCGTTGTATCTCGGTTTCGTGGACTTCCGTAAGGCATTCGATTGTGTGGAGTGGAGTGCGGTATGGCAATCCCTATGGATATCTGGGGTCCATCCTACCCTCATCCACCTCCTCCGCCGCCTCTACGAGTCCTCGACAACCCTCATCCGAGTCAACGAGGATCTCGTCCCAGTCAGAATCAGAAGAGGAGTTCGTCAAGGCGACACTCTTTCCCCTCGCTTGTTCAACGTAGTCCTTCGCTCAGCAATGAATGACATCGATTGGGAGAACGATGGACTCAAGATTGATGGGAGAAACCTAAGCCACCTTGAGTACGCGGATGACATCGTCCTAATTGCAAAGTCAAGGCCTGAACTGAAGCGAATGTTGAGGAAGCTAATGGAGGCATGCTCACGCGTCGGTCTAGAAGTAAATCCTTCCAAAACCGTTCTTCTCACATCGTGTAGCACCACTCGAGCACCCATTACAATCGACAATCTAACATTCAACTTTGTCCCTTCCACTACATATCTTGGTGGGAGAATCTCGCTCCCCCTCGATCACTCGGATGAAATTGAGCACCGGATACGCCTGGGATGGCTCGCTTGGTCCAAGCTCTCTACTCTGCTCTCTTCTCGCCTGCTCCCTATGAAGACTAAGAGGACACTCTTCGAAAGTTGTATCTCTTCAACAGTGCTTTACGGGTCAGAAGTCTGGGCGCTGCGAGCCAGTGAAAAGGAACGGCTTAGTGTGACTCAAAGAAAAATGGAGCGAAAAATGTTGGGCATAACACTGATGGATCGATGGAGAAACGAGAACGTGCGCAATGCGACGAAAGTGCGGGATTGGAACAAAGAATCGCTGAAAAGGAAAGCTCAGTGGGCGTTGAAGATTAGGAGAATGGAACTAGATGAGTGGACCAGAGCGACTACGGTATGGATCCCCTACAACAGGAGCCGTCCCCAGGGTCAGCCGAGAACGCGTTGGCGAGATGACCTCAGAAGAACAATTGGCCCCCACTGGTGGTCTGCAACGACCGAAGAATTCCGACCTATCCTCACCTAGCGTTAACGCTTGAAGTGATAAATATTGATTGATTGATTAATTAATCTCACCAGTGATCCATTTCTGACTCCTCTCGCTCTCGCTTCGTACGAACAAGATGCTATTTCGGAGAAGCCGTTCGAGTCCTTTGAGCCCTGCCAAATAGTTCGTCATCAATCAATTAATGATTAATGATTGATTAATTGAATGATTATTTTGATCGAATTAACGGTCTCATCATAAGCAAAAGACTGAATGAGACACGAACGGAAGAGTGGGTGACAGCCACAGGTCTCCCCCTCAGATCGGGTCGAGTTCGAAGAGTAACTGAGACGAAGAAACAATCCAAATCGATATGGAAGACCGCTCTCTCCGAAGGGGGCAAACTTCTGAACGCAACAATCGATAGTGTAACCCATTCCTACCGTAATCGAATTAAGAGTAATAAACAAAATGAATGTACCTCGTGAGGGATCCCTCCCCGTTTTTCTCCCTCAGTTTCTCAATCATTGCAGCCCTCGCCGAGTCTGTAGAATAATTTGCATCGCGGAGCGAAGACACCTACAGCATAAAGAGTAGTCTATTCAAAGGAACGGGGGACTCACGTAGTCTCTCATCTCCTGAGCAAGAGTTGATATCAAATGGAGTCTACTTCTCGCATAATACTCATCAATGAAGGCTGCATCTCGAGCATCCAACGCAATCTACAACCCATCTTGTTCACATCGAAACATTATCACTCTTCGTATTCTTTCGCGTTAATTTTCCAATACAAAAAAATGTTCCAATTCACTTCTTCTCTTATTTTCAAAACTATGAACATTCGAATTCTGAGGTAAATATACCTTCCCGACAGTCAGAATTTTAAAAATCTTCATGGACAAACATGGCAAAAAGGGAAGGTCCCGGGGAGATTTGAACTCCCGTCGCAGGATTCAGAGTCCTGAGTGCTAACCGCTACACCACGGGACCGCACGGCCAAGACGGGTAGAGAGTGAGAGATAAATGTTCGACCCAGTTTGCTCTATTTGTCACACTTTGCTCTTCCTTCCATTCTTCCCATCTCACCTGTCTCTTTTCCACACGCGTCTCAGCTTCTCCCGCCTTTTCTGTCAATCTCTTCATAGCCTGGCAAAATAGAATGAGAAAGCACGAATCCACTCCGATTCCGATTTCTCTTCACACTCATTCGATCAGAAACATGTGACTGGAGTGAGCGTACCTGTGAGATAGTAGCTCCCTTCCTCCGGAGTATCTCATTCTCATCGGGGATTAAGATGTATTCCTTGTCATCGAGTAATCGACCTGCCGCAACCCTGCATCACATCAATCGATGACTATTAACAGGGCCGGTTTATCTTACGAGTCAACGATGAATTCTGGTCTCACGATTATTTCGTCCTTCTTCGTCTTACTTATCTTGACCGTGGCCATCTCGGATGCTATCTACAATCTTGCCATTCTCAAATAATCGATAATTTAGCATACCGTATACGTGGTTGACCCCGGTTCGTAGTACACATGAAAATTTCCCCCGTTGGTTTGAATTAGATTTCGCAGTTCGATTGATGAAGGATCTTCAAAGATTCAATGAACGAAAAGCTTCACTAAAGGCTTAATGCAAAATTAAAATAAGGAAGTTGACACTAACAAGTGTATCCATTTACGAAAATAGAGATTCCTTTGAATATATCGGATACTTCCTTCACTCTTCCAAGCACATTCACTTGGTGTAACAACTTGTCTTTCTTTAGACGCATGTAGTGGCCCTGCAAGGAAGGACACAGCTGAACCTCTGACTGGACAAAATAGCATCTTCGATGTGAGATAAGAGAGACTTTCTGAGAGAACTGAGCAATTCTACCTGTAAGCCTTACAGTGAAAAATGAAATTCCTCCTAGAATTGTCCCCAGGGGTCGATTTTCGAACTTTTCACGTAGAGTTCGAAAATCGACCTTAGAAAGCCGTATCTCCAACCGCTCATTTTTGGTGTCGCACTGCTGATGGGCGGTCGGTTTTTGTATCACTCGAATGGCGTCTCCAAACCCCATAGTTGTATAGATATTCTGAAAGATCTCGACGAGATAAGCATTTTTACTGTTGGCAGTGACAGGCTAGCTCATTTGTGAAAAATGTTATGGCCGTTTGAATGGTTCAAAAAATCGTCCTAAATCTGTATGCCATACTTATACGCTTTTTTATTATTTCATTCGATTCCTTGTGGAAAAGTACCCCTAGATTATTTTTTTGAAGGGAAATTTCGTTCCTGATGGGGGTCGGCCAAGTTGCCGAAAGAAGACGCCTTCCATTTTTTCGCAAATATTTTGAGTTCTAAGTCGAGCCAGTGAGAATCACGATCAAATCTATTTAGTTTATAACTGTACTAAGGTAGGGCAAAAATATCGCGCATAAAGAATTGTCATTATCTCAATTCGGAAAAAATGGAATTTCTTCATCTCGATTTTGTCCATAGACCCATTCAACTTTACTTTTTGAATCCTAATTCCTAATTTTCTTTGCAAATCTAGTGGTACGTAGGGATGATTGAGGGGATCGAAAAAGAACAAATTTAAATTTCGAGCGCTGTTTCGCTCGAATCCATCTAATACTACTATTATAATACTTAGCCAAACCAAGCAACTTGTCTTGTTTGTAATATTGCGAAATATCAGTCGTTTTCGAAAAAAATATATTTTCATGTTTCCAAAAAAATCATTTTTTTAAAGACTGAAGTTATATGGCATTTTACACGCATATTTTAGTAACCCAATGGTGAAAAACATGTATAATGTAACAAAATAACCAATAGTCCTCTAAACAACTTCTTTTAGCATTTGAAATATATTTTGTTATCATGCGAAATTGCATTTTCAAGCAAAATTATGCCTACCTTCCTTACAAGTAATGGCCCCTTGTTTAATATTTTCTGACTTACATCCCTACGTACTACTAGATTTGCAAAGAAAATTAGGAAATAGGATTCAAAAAGCAAAGTTGAATGGGTCTAAACATGGTCAAAATCGAGATGAAGAAATTCGAGTTTTTTCCGAATTGAGATAATGACAATTATTTATGCGCGATATGTTTGCCCTACCTTAGTACAGTTATAAACTAAATAGGTTTGATCGTGATTCTCACTGGATCGACTTAGAACTCAAAATATTTGCGAAAAAATGGAATGCGTCTTCTTTCGGCAACTTGGCCGACCCCCATCAGGAACGAAATTTCCCTTCAAAAAAATACACTAGGGGTACTTTTCCACGAGGAATCGAATGAAATAATAAAAAAGCGTATAAGTATGGGCATACAGATTTAGGACGATTTTTTGAACCATTCAAACGGCCATAACATTTTTCACAAATGAGCTAGCCTGTCACTGCCAACAGTAAAAATGCTTATCTCGTCGAGATCTTTCAGAATATCTATACAATTATGGGGTTTTGGAGACGCCGTTCGAGTGATACAAAAAGCCGACCGCCCAACAGCAGTGCGACACAGAAAATGAGCGGTTGGAAATACGGCTTTCTAATGTCGATTTTCGAACTCTACGTGAAAAGTTCGAAAATCGACCCCTGGGGACAATTCTCGGAGGAATTGTATTTTTCACTGTACGGCCTATGGTAAATTCTCTCGGACGGCCTCTCATAATATGAAAGGAGCGACTTACGAAGGATCTAATCTGTCCTCTCTCGTCTCCTCTTCCTTCCATCATCCATCCCACCGCAGCCCCTCACAATCATTCATCATGCGACTGTCAACTATTCTTCCTCCAACCACTAACCTCGTCTCCGTCCATTATTTCCCTCCTGATCCGATCCTTCATGAAGCCATCGATTCATCAACTCAAATATATGTCATATGAGAGGAATCGCGAGAGAATCGAGCATTTTAGGGGGATTAGCGGCGGAGAATTTCAAGTGAGATCGTTTCAGCTAAAATTTTAGTTGTAACTACTTTGAATGATGCTCTTTCAAACTGCGTCGTCAGAATTCCGATATCGGTCGTCATCGTCGAGATTCAGAAGGCCAAAGTTGGTACTATCACTTTTCGAAGGTCAAATCGCGCTCACTTAAATGATCATAACTTTGTTTAAAATTAAGGAAGAAGGTCGTTCTTTGTTTCAAAAGAAAGCTACCATCATGCGCTACAACTTTTATGTTGCCGTCATCATTCCTGGATCTCACCCTGGTGCGGGGCGGTCGGGTGCGCCAAAAGTGACGTAACTTTGGAAATCGGAAAAACGTATTGGGGTCTAGTGCGAAATTGATTGTGCCTATGGGTGGCTATCTCGTGCCCAAAAATCAGCCAAATCGAGAGGGGGAAAAAAAGTGCGCTAACTTTTTGTACGGTGACCCCGAAATCGGTCCCTGACAGAAATACTTCCAGAGCTCTAATTGGCCACTATTGGGTGCAAATACATTCAAAAACATCAAAAACAACATTATAAGTTGTTTCCCCAATAGCTATACCACTTTCATTGGTCAAAAATTACAGCATGACCTAAATTTCCAAAATCGATTTTTTGGCCCTCAACAACCTATGGGATGGGTGTTATTGCACTAAATCGGTTCCACGCAACGTAGGAACATCCCTGGAAACGTCTCAAAGAAAGTGGGCACCAATAAATACGATTTTTCATCTGAATAATTTAAAGAAAAGCGCAAAACTGTACTTTAGGCAAACGTAGACATAGCGACCCGAATTTTAGCTGGAAATGTAGAGCTTGATGTGCTGATCATTTTATCTGTTGAAAGTGAGCTTCTATCTTTTCGTTGAAGCGCGCTACGGATCCTGGAAGTAGGCAAAAAATGACTGGAAACGCGCCCGGGAGAGCGCTAAATAGAGGGGAGGGAGAGGGAGGTCAGGCGGCGAGAGCGCCAGACGGTTAGAGCACGCGCTCTCGGGGGTTTCTAGCCCATTTCTTCCCAACTTCTAGGCTCTATAGCGCGCTTCAACGAAAAGATAGAAGCTCACTTTCAACAGATAAAATGATCAGCACATCAAGCTCTACATTTTCAGCTAAAATTCGGGTCGCTATGTCTACGTTTGCCTAAAGTACAGTTTTGCGCTTTTCTTTAAATTCTTCAGATGAAAAATCGTATTTATTGGTGCCCACTTTCTTTGAGACGTTTCCAGGGATGTTCCTACGTTGCGTGGAACCGATTTAGTGGGCACGAGATAGCCACCCATAGGCACAATCAATTTCGCACTAGACCCCAATACGTTTTTCCGATTTCCAAAGTTACGTCACTTTTGGTGCACCCGACCGCCCCGCACCAGGGTGAGATCGGCAACATAAAAGTTGTAGCGCATGATGGTAGCTTTCTTTTGAAACAAAGAACGACCTTCTTCCTTAATTTTAAACAAAGTTATGATCATTTAAGTGAGCGCGATTTGACCTTCGAAAAGTGATAGTACCAACTTTGGCCTTCTGAATCTCGACGATGACGACCGATATCGGAATTCTGACGACGCAGTTTGAAAGAGCATCATTCAAAGTACTTCACACTAAAATTTCAGCCTGATAGGACTAATTTGAATTCACCGCCGCTGAGTGTCATAAAATCGAACGCCGCGGTCCGGAAAGTGAAACTAACCCTACCAAAAGTTAGGAATCGATTATTTGATGGTTTTTGAACATTCCTGAGCTGGAACCAGATTTTATGCAAATTCGACCTTGAAACAGAACTCGGCCAAAGTCGGAGCATCAGAAAAAGTGACTTTCTTGTGCCCTGAGGTCAAATGATGAGCGATCGATACCAAACTATCAGGATCATCTAAGATCGTAATAACGATCGTTTTTCTTCTTTGCACGAGTCTCTAGCTTGTCTAGAAGCTGAGTTATAAATTTGCAGCCTCCAACTTGCAGCGTCTGCAGCAAAAATGCGCGAGGTCGCAGCAACTTGAAAATTGTTTTCTGGATAGCCCTATGGCACCTCTCAACCCTCAGAAAGTCCGGTAAGCACGAAAAATTTCTCCGAGGATTTCTCCAATTTCTCCATTTCAAAAAAGTGTATTGTGATTGCGTCATCACTATGCAAGAGCTAAAACTTTTGATGAGTTTTCTATAAGTCCATCGGGTTCCCCGATGAATTTCCTATCTACAGTTAAAATTTCAGCATGATTGGGCAATCGGCTCAAAAATTATAGGGCTCCGAAATTTTGGACGAATACTTTTGATCGATACTGTATATATATATATATATATATATATATATATATATATATATATATATATATATATATATATATATATATATATTCATCCGAAATCCGAAAATCCATCCGAAAACGTCCCCCCTCTCCCCCTGGCAGTCCTAGCCTCTCTAATCAAATTTTGAGGTTTTAATTACACAACTCAATTAATTTTGCTTAAAAAGCTTCGCTCTTTTTTTATTGATAAAGAGCTTGAGCTGTTCTATCTTTTGTATGTTGGTGCCTAAGAGCTCAGACTAACATGAACTTCGCGATACTATCAAATGTGATAATTAGTACATTTAATAGTATAGCGAAGTTCATGTTAGTCTGAGTTCTTAGACACCAACATACAAAAGATAGAACAGCTCAAGCTTTTTATTAATCAAAAAATAGCGAAGCTTTTTAAACAAAATTAATTGAGTTGTGTAATTAAAACCTCAAAATTTGATTAGAGAGGCGAGGACTGCCAGGGGGAGAGGGGGGACGTTTTCGGATGGACCCATGCTGCACCACCTATCGCAGTCGCCTATTCAGACAATACGATCCATTCATTTTTTAAAATTTCAGGTGTATAAATCAGTGGCTAACAAACTCACAGCAAAGTCAATAGGCGGTTTGGATGGTCCCGGTTCTCCGATACCATTCATTGTGATCGGGGCATCTACCGTATCCCAGCTGTGCACGGTACTCCATCGAGAATCGGCATCGTCTCCTTCTCTCGTCATTTCATCCTCCTCTGGGAACAACTCGGGGGAAGTCACTCGGGGGTCCGTCTGATATCATCTATGGTCAAGGAACTATCATCAATGACGTCACCTCACAACTTGGTCCGGGTCCTTCTTCCTCTTCACCTGATATCAATTCCAATTCTCGATCACTTCCCACATCCATCTATAGATAGTTTCTCTCATAATTTCTATCGATCGGTTAAATTTGAAAATATACTTAGTTGATGATCCGCGTTACATCATTTTTATTGCCACAAATGCCAATATGGATCTTCAAGATTTATCATACCAGTTTTGATAACATTGAAATAATTCAGAGATCAGTGTACATACACGACGAATCAATACACGCGGGTGTTCCTCTATTTATCAGTGTTCTCTGGGTTCATTGCTTCCATGAGATCATCCAGTTTCTTCTCCAATACTTCCTCGATCTCCTTATCCACGAATAGATGAGTCTCGTCCAATTCCTGTCAATGCACTCCTCCTCCTCCCCCTCTCCCTCTCTCACCTTGACGATGAACTTGCTCCCGAGTGCTCTACTCTCATCCAGATGCATCAGTAGTTGTTTCATCGCGGGGTCACAAGTGATCATCACTCCCTTCTTCACGTTCACCATCCTACAATCAATCACACAACTACTCCAAATTTCTTCCATTCTCATCATACTGTAAAACACCAAACTAATGTAAGATCTGACAGGTCTCATCTTCCTCCATCCTCACCAAAAGAAATTCTTTTTTCCAAAATATTATGTAACGTCTATGACGTCTTCGGTCGCATGTGATTCAACATGTTCTTGAAAAAAATCATTATCTTGCGGATACATAGACAATGTGATGCAAAAATAATGAATGGATGAGTTGTTAGCTGCGATAGAATATATTATATGTGGTTGGATTGGGTGAGTAATTAAGGGAGAGGGGTAATCGAGAGTTCAGATTGAGACCAATGGTCTCTTGAAAAATAACAATGAGAGGAATGAGATGAACAACACAATATAGTTTAGTAGTTATCGCAACGGATGGGCGAAGGGGTTACGGTAACCGGGGAGAAGAATTAAATGATTAGCTGCGATCCAGTTTACTGGGAGAGAATAGCATGCAAGAAGGGAAATTCACGGGGATCAAATAACACAACGGAATGGCTTCACAGCAACACTAACGAAAGAATGCCTGAGGGGATTATTTACAGGGGATACAGGTCGGAAGGGTTGTTGGAATGGTTACAATGAGAAATGGATATCTGCAAAGGGAAACACTGATTGATTCTTGCTCTTTCGTTCGAGGTGATTCTGATTGGGGAGGGAAATGCGTATCTAAGAGTACAAACTAATCAATCTACAGAAAAAAACGAAAATCCAGAGGGGAGTCAACATATCGAGAGTGAGGGAGGAGGCAACATATCCGTAGTCACACAGTAATAGCGTAGAATCTTTCAAGGGAGGCTCACACTACTATCAGCTGCTCTTCACAATGGCTCAATGCAATAGAAAGCCTCCGGGTTTTCAAGCGTACAACTGGATGCCTAGCAAAAAGGGAGCAAGCGGTTCACTAACAATCAGGGATCTATGCTCAACTAAGCTATCGACTCATGCATCACTATTGTATACAGAATGGAATGGAGAGTATTGGAGAGGGGATTGGATTGGATAAGAGGGTTTCTGATAAACTCTTGATAGATCTCTGATGGGATTAAAATGAGAGAAGGGATCAAACATGTACAACATTCGACAAACAAATATAAAATGGAAGTTTAAAAAGCACAAATATGGGATGAGCGAGTAGTGAGAAGGATTCAACTTGACAAGATGGTCAGCGGATGAGAGGAGGGAGGGGAGGGAAGGGAAGAGAGGACAGAGATATTGATGAGATCAGCAAGTACCAATCGACAGAGGAGAGAAGGAGAGTAGCAGGCAGTATCTGACTAGCATTACATTCGTGATCACTAACTGGATCATGTGTGGGTTGACTAGGGGAGGGGCATAACGGCAAACTAGTCGATAATACAGATTTTGTGGGGAATCCCTGAGGGATGGAAGTGCAGTATTCATGGTCCGATGGGGAGACTAACAGAGAAGTGGGGGATGGAGGGGGGGGGGGCGACAGTCTGTTTACATCTTGTGCATCGTGTGTGGTCGTTTAGCGCCAGCCGCTGCATTTCCGAAGTGCTGTAGTCCGTTCATGAGATGGGCGGCGCCTGCAGCAGACATCGACGACCCATGCAGCCCTCCGAAGCCACCCGAGGCACACTGCTCCAGGATCTCCGCCTGAGAGAGACCAGGATGAGGGGAAGGGAGAGAGGGACTCACATCTCCAGGGGGGCGTTCTCTCAACTCGGATGGCAGAGTGACTCCTCTGAGACAAGCACACTTGCACTCCCTCTCCTTGAGGATGGCCGTAAGTCTATCCACCTCCCGTCGCAATACTGCATTCTGCGTCTGGAAGGCCTACACATACGCTAGAGTAATACATTCAAGGCAGATTATGACACCGTAACTACTCCTCATTCCACTCGGGACTCACAAGGATGGCCGCTCGTTCTTGTTCCATCTGCTGACATCGAGTGATCATCTCGTCGTGTTCCTCCTTCTTCCTCTTCCGGTATCTTCAAGAGGGAGTTCCTCTCTCCCTCCTCCTCCTCTCTCCATACCTGACAGCAGCAGCCTTGTTCCTCTCGAGAATCGTCTGTCTTCTCTCATCGGGAGGCATCTCTGCCGTACTCCTCCCCCTTCCTCTCCCTGCATGTCCATGGTGGAGAAGACCAGAGGTGGAATTGCGAGTGGACGAGGAACCAGACTCGTTACTGCAATCGTCCTCTCTCCATTCCCCATTCACTCCCTTCCTTCTCTTACCTTCTCGGTCCTCCCAATTCGTCGATATGATACCCTCCAGAGTGCATTCCCAGCATTGGATCGTGCTCGTATACGACTGACGATCCAGAGACCACTGGTTTCACCTTAAACTCCTTTCCATTCCATCCATCTCGTTGTGCATTCCTCATCCCTCTCCAACTCACATCATGGGGATCCCATGCAGCGGGATCAATGGTCGTCGACTGTTTCTGTTGTGGTCCTGCAGCCTGCTGGAGTGCCGTCATCAAAGTGGTAGTAGTGGGCGGGGCAGAGGGGGGACGGGCTCCAGACGTCGACGGATGCATTCCTACAACGGGATAATTCACACCCATCCCCCCTTCTCCTGCCCATGACTCACCATTGGAGACTGAGTCCGTGAAGAGGACCTTGGGGGATAGTTTGAGTTCATTGGCCTGTCTACCAGGGGAGGGCTGCTGGCTGGAGACAGGGGGTGCGAAGAGGGACGACGACCCCCCTCCTCTCACTGATGCCAAGACATTGGCGATCGAGGCAGCAGAGGGAGCTGCAAGCAAGCAGTTCTCTCTCTCTCTCGACAGTCCCTCCCACCTGAGAGGGAAGCGAGCACTCCCGCTGAATTGGGGGCAGAACCAGCTGGAGTGGGCATGTTGAAGAGGGAGGAGCTGTAGATAGTAGGATGGATGGAGGGGGGGGGGGGTGAGACTTACTTGAGATATCCACTGAGACTGGCAGCAGATGCAGCAGTCTCATCCTGACTCTTCCCTTCCTGCGCGTGTTTGTTCTGCAGTGACTGCATGTGGATGTCCAGCACTGCATTCAGCACATCCGCAGTCTTCGGCGCATTGCTCGATCCTAAGTCCGTCTCATTAGTCAACAAGAACCACCCTTAGAAGAGTTGTACTACCAAATATGCATCATCCACAGTCTATGTTTCTCCTCCGTTTCCTATTCAGCTCCATTCAATACCTGAATCCATGAATGAGTTCTGGGCAGAGAGCCCTCCATTCTCCTTCATTTGCTGCACCAGACGAGCGAAATCGGCAGTCTACAACCGTCAATCCATCATTTCTACTTCCCTTTTCTACCGTACCTTGAGAGCATTCTCATTGCCATCAGTGGCTGATCCCAGCAAGCCGATATTCGAGAATATCGAGGGCGAGTGGTTGAGAGCAGGCGGGAGCTGCAGCTTCGACAGCAAGTTGGAAGTGACTGCAGCAGCTGAAGCAGTGCTGCTGACTGCCGCATCACTCGATGTCTCACTCGCGGTGGCGAGGGAGCCTGCAATGGAGTAGTCACTAGGAGGGGGGAAGGGCACTCACCACTCGAGGAAGCAGGCACCAGTCCGTTCTGCTCCAGAATCGATCGATTAGCACCGATGATTCGATTGGCCTTCCCGAATGACAAATCGAAGGGATTCGCTCTTCGAATCGTCTCTGCTGTAGGCATCATCAGCTCAGCCGTCGAGGGGAAATCTGCAAAGGGAACCAAGTAATCGAATGAAGAGGAGGCATGTCAAGGGGTTGTGATTGAGACAGTCTTACTAGGGAAAGGAAAGAGAAGCGACACACTTGAATCACAGAGATGGAGGACTCGGAAAGAGAGAAGAGATAGAGATCAACCAAACAAGAAGAAGATTACAAGTCTATCGGTGGAAAATGAGTGAGTCAATGATTGGGGGTTAGATCAAAGCAGTTGCGCATGCCTATTATTGATGGTCACTCTACTAATTGACTACGGGCACTCCATCGTCTATCGGGCGAGCTATCAAAGACGAAGAGATTCGATGGAGGATATTCGCTCACAGATTGATGCTGAGCTGGGAGCAGAAGCTGCCTCCAGAATCACTCGATTGATCTCGTCGTCGGTCGAAGGAATGAACACTGCCAGAGAGAAGAGTAGAAGACTCATTGCCAAGCAAGAGAAAGACTGAGGGAGAGGGGCAATGTGCATGCCACTACTCTCCCCTTCCCCCACTACCATCTACTGCCAATCATTAGACACAACAACCAGGATTGAATACACTACACCACACACGAGAAATGATTAGATAGGAAATGGGAAGGGGATACAAATATCAGAATATTGAGGCTGTAGAGTTAACAACCAAGGTTAGCGTGAGTGCTGATATTCATAATAAAAATCAGACTGTTTTCCATTCTATTCTATTGAGTACCAAACACGCACAAACATCGAACGGGAGGAGATGAGAAGAGGAGTATCATCAGTGGGGATTGAGCGAAAAGATAGCGAACGGCAATAACAAGTAAACTTAAAAAATCACATCTTACTTGCAAAGACCACAAAATTATATAAAATCTGACGCCGAACGAGTAATGTTAATGGGGAGGAAAAGAAGTAATCAAACAAAGCAGACTAATGAGGGAGAGGAAGGAGGTGGAGAGTGGAAAGGATGTGAGATGTGCTAATCTACCACACAAAGGGAGATACAAAAAGAACCCATGCCTGGGCACAATTCCCCGTGGATAACGGACAGGGTGAAGGGAGTGCAGATGAGCACTACATCTATCAATCAATGGAAATCGATAGTAAAGGAAGTCACCTGCAGGGTAGAGTACTCTGGGTGTCTGGAGGGGGTCGGCCGAGTTCTCTCCACTCCCTCCCCCGTTAGTCAGTAGCACTTTCTGAAAAGAAAACAATCGCGTCATTCACTTATTCATCTTATTTTCAGAAGTGAACATATACCAAAATCAACCGAGATTGCATACGCAGTACAAGTAAAACGGGCCGAAAACTTTCGTGAATAATCTGTCTTATCAATCTCTTCACTCGCTTCTAATAACGATAAGAGAAAGAAAGAGGGGAGAAGAATAGGCAGGCATGGAATGGGGAGAGAGGATAGAGGAGTGAAAAGGGAGGAGGTAAGGGTCGAGTGATAGGAAGAGGGGAGAGGAGGGAGTCAGGAAGGAATGAGAGTGAACACGATGACGTGATAAAGAAGAGAAGAGTTGCCATCGAATGAAAGGGAAAGGGAGGAGAGAAGAGAAGAGTAGATCAAAGTAAAGATGATACGCTCAATGAACACTGCACTGGTCAATATACTTATGCTGATCATTCACATGGAGACAAAATGGCGGAGTCAATCATGAAATCTGAATCTCCACAATAAGACTTATTTCACTGAGACTTATGGAAACGGAAGAAACAGCTTGCAGACTCTAGTGACTTTTTTTGTGGCAATTCCAAATCAAAAACACCCATGTGGATGGAATAACAGTGTACTTTGAAAGGGTAGAGATATACGACTCTCTCTCTCTTTCTCTCCGATTCACGTGATCTATCATCTACAGTGGCTGCAGGCAGGGGGGAAACACTGGGCGTCCGTCACATGACCACCCTACTGATGACTATTTCGTCTCTCTCCCATCTCTTCCAAAAGACAAAACCATCGGAGGAAACTGCACAGACCGCACTAGCAATGGCCGATTTCGATAGCAAGTACCAAAAGAGTATTTCTTTGTACCAAGGGAGGGAAGGTACTCACTGGATCGGCCCCGTGAGCCGTTGTCACGAGGGACATCATTGAGGGGAGGAAGACTGGGATGAGTCTCTCTCTCGATCAATCTGCAACAGTCGGATGGGTGGACACTCACCGTCGCATCGCAGACCTGCAATGAACCAGTGATTGGGAGAAGGATCGAAATAGATACAGTGTAAGATGGGCATGACGAAACGAGATCCATCTCCCATCTGCACACTTGCGGTGGAGAGAAAGAGGGAAGAGGACAAGACAATAGTATCGAGATACGAGCCCTTTCGGGCCTCGCCGTACTATCGACGGATCGAGTGAAACAAGAACAGTTTGCTTTTTCGAAAACAATTTTATTCGAGTGTGCATTGCAAGTGATGGTGCGAGCAGGTGGTAGTAAAGCAGTGATTGGATACGGAGATAGAAAACACAAACAACGACCACAACGACGAATCTCGGTTCACGTGCACCACATGGTGGCGACGGATGAGAAATGTCGTTGAAGTACACACATGCACAGCACAACTACAAATTAAAGAATCATAGAGAAATGGAGTATGCCAACAAGCAACGTGGACAACATTAGCAAAAATAAACAAACAAAGATCTCATAAAAATTGGAACACATCGGATAGTTGCAAACACTAAGCAAGAAACTTGAGAGAGATATAACTCGAAATCAAAAGATCGAAGATCAGACGAGATTGAGATTGTGCTCATTAAAGGTCATCGGAGAGAATAGGGGCCGAAGCGGGGGGGAATCGTCAATCAATAAATGGGCGGGACTTCGTTCCCCTCTTAGTGCTCATGCTCATCGTTGGGAACGCGGACATCGTCGATCTTCAGGATCATTCTCACCACCTGCAATATTTACTCATTAATAGTATAACGAACACGACGAGTCGCAACCCCCTCCCTCCACTCCCTCTCCCCTGAAGGAGTGACGTCATGAGTGCGCATGGCAAAGAAGTGATAAGAAAGGGAAGGAGAGAGGAAGACTTCGCAGTCGCCAAAGTGATAGCAACAGAGATGGATCGATGGTTGAGGTCACGAGGGACCAATTTAGTCATCGCTGCCACTCTCCCTCTACTGATAAGACACTCCGTCTATCAGACTGTCCTCTCCCTCACAATCAACCACGATCTGTGCAAGTAGGATCTCACTTCGAGAAGGACATCACCTCATTGGGTTCAGGAGTATAAAAAGGCAGAGAGGGTACAAACCTGAGTGGCGAGAGAGAGCTGCTCCTTCTTCGACACCAGAGTCTCAATCACCTGCAATGAGGAACTCGTCTCGATTCCCGAATGGGAGGGAGTACCTTCTGTGCTTGCATGTCATTGGTTCCCTTGCAGAGTGCATCCACTCCCAGACGGGGATTGTTCTGTGCAATCTGCATCGCCTGCAATCCCTCCTCTCCTCCTCTGCTACTCCTTCCTCTCTCTCGTACCTTGAGTGCAGCGACAGTGTCGATGGGAGCGAGTCCCGAGTTTTCAGCCAATGCCATCGGGATGGACTCGAGGGCATCGACGAAGGCACGGAATGCGTACTGCTCGATCCCCTCTATCTTGTCCGCCTGCTTGGCCACTTCGACAGCACACGCCATCTCAGCTGCTCCTCCTCCATACACGATGCGAGAGTCGCGCACCAGGTTACGCACCACACACATCGCATCGTGCAGAGATCGCTTAGCCTCGTCGATCATCATCTCAAGAGAAGGAGTGAGGGAGGGGGAGAGGGAGGGGGGGGGGGGGGTGCACACCTTGTTCCCTCCTCGGATGAATACGGTGACAGCTCTGTTGTTGGGGCACTCCTCGATCACGAGCATTCGATCGTTGCTCGTTCCGAAAGTGATTTCCCTCACGAGACCAGCCGAACCAAGCTTCTCACGAGTCAGCTCAGCGAATCTTAATAAATGCTGTACTTCCCCACTGTTCTCTTGTCTCTCCCCTACCTGGGGACGATTCTTCCATTGGTGGCGATGGCAATCAATTCGATCTCCGGTCCTCCCACCCATCTCACTGCTGGCAGAGAGTGGTGGTGCAGCAGATGGTTAGCCTGCAATGCACCATCTCCCACTGCATCGAGGAGGAGAAGAGAGGGACTACCTCATCGTCGAATCCCCATTGGCAGAGAGCGAGAGTCGCTCCAGAATCCTTCACCTGAACGAGAAAGATAGGAATAGGTTGTACTCATTGGCAGTGTGATAAATGTGACTACAACCGAGAGCATAGGCCTACTCCCGTGCTACAATTCCCCTCTCATTCTATTCTCGACGGAGATAGATTGCACGTGCGCCTACTTGGTGCACATTGCAATCTTATCGACCAGAGATCAACCACAGTACTATACATATTAATTCAGACCCTCGGGGGTATTCGTACCTGCTTGATCATCGTCTCGAAGGTTTCCTTCTCGTACTCCCTCAGCTTCTTGAAGTCTTCGGTGGAGGTCACATCAAGCTTATGCTTGGTCTTCGGCTTGGGGGGCTCGAACGGGCAAGTGAGGATGGCCACCTTCACGTTCTTCAGCTCCTGAAGGAAACAACTTTCATCGACTCACTAGGTAGACAATCCCTAGTCTATCTCCTTCCTTCCCCAAATATACCCATCAAATACATTAGCCACCACTCTCCCTTCAATTCTTTGTAATTCGTCTCAAACTGAAGTCAGCCTCATGTATTCTGAAAACCTCTCATAAATCCACACAATCTCGCCAATCTCATCCATAATTCACTTCGTCAGTATCCTCACATCTTCCCACATAAACTATTTACTCCCTCCACACATTTTTAAGTGCATAATTAGGGATGGCGAATCGAAAGGAATCCTCAACCATTTGGAAAACACACATCTGACTTAGACTAATTGAATACTATTAAAAGATCAAAATGAAAAATAACAGAAACAGGAAAATGCTGCATAGTTATATAAAATGTTTCATTATCTTCTGGGTTCATTAGCCATTGGTGAAGATCTACACAGGTAAGTCAACTATAGGTATCGCTGGTTCAATGTTAAATAATAACAAATTTGTAATTTAAATTTTCAGACTTCCACAGTCCTGGCGAATAGTATTTAATCAAATAGTTAAATTGCATAAACACTTTTATCGAAGTAAAAGTGAGAGTAATTCGCTTCTGTTTGATGCTTTCTCTCGTCATATCCTTAGTATCTCTCATTGCACTCTATTAACTTAGTATCTTTCGTCAATTTCGTGCTGTGAAACTGCGACCATTGTTTCTAGCAAGGGGGTGCCCGTGTCCTATCCGTTCGCCTCGCTCACCTTGGGCATCTGGGGATGGGACATCGTCTTGTCGATGATGATTCCCTTCACGAGCATCGTATCCTCCAGACGGCCTCCGACCTGCAAATATTGGTCATTTTCATCGCGAGTACCACACATTACTCAGTTTATTAGGAAATTCCCAGTGTGGAATATCAAAAGAAAAATTAATTTGAAAATGAACTAGCCTTTCCCTCCATCTTGATGAGCTCGAAGTTGACATCTCTCGTCGCGAGATCTGCCACTGAGAGCACCGAGTCCACTGCGATCTCCGCGAACTGGCGGATGCATCGATTCACACTCAAAGACCAAAGATCAACATTTAATATTGTACACGGCAACATTGGATATTAATCTCTCAAGGTGCGCATTCTCACCTGCCACCCCTTTTGCGAGCAATAGATTCGTTCTCTACCCTCTCCCTCTCAACCGTTTCTCAGAATCACAACTTCCCTATTAGTGCTACTTCCTATGGTCTAACTGCACGATGCATCTGACAGATGAGACTACCTCGAGTAATGGAAAGAGAAGCATCTCTAGAGGGAAAACACGAGTGGATTTGTTCACGCGAATCTTCCCTCTCTAGATGAGACGACGATGAGACGACGACCACAGATTATCTCGGGAAGGAAGGATTGGCACTATCCATCCATCTATCATCTAGATGAGATCCCCCCCCCCCTCCATCAATCTTCCTACTCTAGTATTTTTTCCCAGTGGGATCCCAGCTCTTCCCACTGGTTTCCTACCTCACTGCCCACTGGGAGATACATCAAAGATGCCGATAGGAAACCAGTGGGAAATATACTAGGGGACTACTGGGAAGACGGCTTTCCCAGTGGGATCCCAGTCTTTTTCCTAGTGGTTTCCTATCGGCATCTTTCATCTTTTCCCAGTGGGCAATGAGGTAGGAAACTAGTGGGATAAAAATACCAGAGTAATCAGCCTCACTAATGCCCCTTCCCATATTTCCTTAGTTACAGAGAAACATGGCCGGAAAAACCTAATCACTTAACACGAAGTTCTAGTTAAAAGTGAATTGAAAGTGGCGAAATTCTATAACAAAAGCGAATCATGTAGAAATAACACTCAATTCTTTGAGCTTAAAAGAGAGAAAAGGAACGTAAATGAGGCGCCTGATTCAATATGATATGCATGAGGCCGATCCAAGAGATTAATAGACAAGAGAAGAGGAGGAAATTCAAAAGGATTTCAGCAGCTATGGTATAGTGAAAGATCTTCCCACTCTTTTTCGCACTTCTAGAAACCCTCCCTCTCAGTCCGATTTTCATGCTTCGCCGATTCTCCAAGAGATGCCATTTAAGAGCCCGCCTATCGGAAATAAGCACCACCAACAGGATTTCATCAAACGCCTCTCACCACTTCACTTTCTTACTTTCACTGCCACAACATTCTCACAACTATTTTCGCAATTCTCTTTACTGAAAGAATTCAAATTTGAAAAAAACCCGGAGTCACTTACATCTTGGATCCGAGGGAGGTCTCGGCAGTCTCGATCAGTCTGGCTCTATCTTCGACGGGGAACTGGTCCGCAAGACGGTCCAACGTCTCCAGAGACGCCTCAATATCAACTATCCATCATTGCATTATTTAAGTAAATGAAAACATTATTACGTAATAAAATATGCCCGAAGAGAGCGAAACTACAATATCCTATAAAGAATAAACTCTGGAATTTCGATTCAAAAGTAGAACAAAGGTGATGTAATAGAAATAGTAGAAAGTTCTTAACTTTCGCTCGCTTTTCCCTTTTCAACTCACGCAATGAACGAGGGGAGAAGACGCAATGAGATAGAAATGAATAGCTAATGGAGGGGAAAGGGAAGGCAAGAAGGGAGGAAGGGAGAAGGATAGAAAATGAGAAGAGATGGCGGGAATGACTTGCTTAATCTACTTCCTTCAGAGTATAACTTCACCCCATCTCTAACTCATCTGCTCTAAGTGTATTCAGCATCTCGTTCACTCACTCTCCTCCTTACCTTGCATGCCATATCGTATCCATCGGCGATCTTGGTGGGGTGGATTCCTCTGTCGAGCAGTTGCTCAGCCTCGGCCAGAAGAGCTCCCGCGAGAACTGCAATGACACTATTGATTTACTCAAGAAAGGAGGGAGGGCACCTCCTAGAGAATTGACGATTACGCACAGGAACTCGCAAGGGGTTGTAAGAAACCGAGGGAGTGAGTGAAAGGGGGAATTGAATGGCAGAGGGGATCGAATAGTGAATCGGCATGGAGAAAAGAGCGAAAGATCAGGTGAAGGATGCAGAGGGAGTGCTAAGTGGAGATAGAGTAGCTAAGAAGTAGAGATGCCACTCCTACACCCTCACACTCATTTCAATCAGAAGTTTGCGCACAAACTGAACCAAAGAAGCTGTACCAGGATAGAAAATCCAGACTACATTGCGTGGCACACCAAACAAAAAAGTTATTAAAAAAACATTGTATACTTCAAACAGGGAAAAAACAAGAATGAATGGCCGGTAGTGAGTCCATCGCACATAAGAACGATTAGTCAGTCAATCACAGTACTCAACTGCTTGCCGCTCCTTCTTCTGTATTCACTCTGCACACCTTCTCACATCATCACTCTATTGTACTGAACCCCCATACAGTCCATCTGGGACACAAATTAGATGAAAGAAGGAACGAAGAAACACATTTAGTCCTGAGCTCGGCGGGCTGAACTTCGTCAGCCACTGGCAATAGAACGACATCGGGAAAGATTCCCCCTTTACCTATCACAACAATGAATGACGAGGGATGACGTCTCACCAGTGGATCATCTTACCATTTACAGTTGAGATGAAAGAGATTCGACACACCCTTGACATTACCCATCAAATCGACGAACGACAATGCCGGAAAGATGCGGTAGTTTACTAGATTATAAAGAGAGAGGCTTAAAAGGGGTCCTAGGGTCTCCGGCACTTCTGCAGAAGACCGGACCAGGTCAAGGTTGTGTGTTTCGTACCCCTTAGACGTTACTCATCTAAGGGAGGAATCCATTCTAAGATGGGATGTGTACACCTATTTAACCCTAACTTTAACCGCCACATTATATGGAAAACACTATGAATTAACACTTTTCTCTTGGTCCGGTCTTCTGCAGAAGTGCCGGGTCTCCTAGTGATATATCAGAGGAATTATTATCGAAGAAGTTCACACGGGGAAAAACCCTTTTTTAATGTCCACATGGAAAAAAATGGGAAAATGATAAGATAGCTAATACGAGATAAAACTAATAGGAAAAGACCATCTCCATCTATACTAACGTGAATATACTCTATCAATAAAAAAAGTCAAAGAAATAATTTCGCATTTATAAATGTGAAATCCAGAGAGAAAGGATGGGTGGGGGGGGGGGGGGGGGGGGTGAAGGACAGGTACAGGGAGAAAGGAAAAATAGATTCACACTTTTGATATAGACTTCGAATGGAACCGATGAGATGTCGTATATCGGGATTGAGAGAGATGAATGAGATAAGAAGTGACGGATATAAAAAAGTAAAGAATTAGAACACCGTACCTAACAACAAAAAAATCAAAAAATCAGTGACCGAGATCTCTTGCAACTAATTTATTTATCTATTAATGCTCTATTAGTTGACAGCCATTGTTCCCGAAGAGGTTTACGTTTACGCCTGTTTTTTTCATTTTACGAGTACTCACCCAGCCCCTTCGTGCGCTAGGGCAAAACAGTGACTGGACTAAGGAGAAGATGAGAACAGAAAGAGAGGTGGAAGCGAGGGGGTGCCATAACTACACACAACACGCGTAGAACGGGGCACGGAACAAGAATAGGAATGGAAGTGTTTGGAGTAGATGAAAGTCGAGATAATGTCTTCCTATTCTGCACCAGATGCAAGAAAGACCTCTCCTTCCCTGCTCAAACAACTTCCAGACATCTCCTTATCTACAAGTGATAAAGAGGCTATCACTTCCTCTTCTCCCTTGTCAAGTGATAGCATGTGATCGCCACGGGGTATGCGCTTACTCAGAGTGTGCATACTCGACCAATCACATTTCCTATACTCAACAGAGATTGCATCTTCCTTCATCAGCCTCAATTGCAATTTGCACTCCTCATCTAATCCTTCAGGAAGTAAACATGCCCGGAGATGAGTGAAACCAACACCTTCCATCTTTCCCGCAATGAATATTTACATAAAAACCACAATCTCCTTTTCCTTAGTTCAAGTTGCGCGCCAACAAACACTACACACATTTCTAACGTCGTGAAATATTCTGAAGCCAAATCCTCAATTTTGGTATGGCCAGAGAAAAGTGGCGGGCTGAGAACTAACCAAAGGAATATAGAGGGCATCGAAGGGGGGGAAGGAGAGGGAGGGGGGGGGGGGGCACTTACTCACCCGTCTGCCCTTCCACACAGCTTCCACTTTCAATTCCTGTTTCGTGCTTCCCCTCATCATTGGGTCAGAATACACGCAGTATGTGTACGAGTACGGTCTGTCAGTAGGCACAAGAGGTCTTCCACTGTTACTGAGACTACCTGTAGCCACATCACTGCCACACTGCCGACCATTTATGGGAGGGGGGGGGGGGCAAGCCGGTTTCGATCATACTACTTCGAACTGAATAGCCGTAACCAAGGATTTGGATTACAACGACGATGAATCGAGACAAGTCAACTGTACAGCTCGCTTTGTGAAATCTAAATAGTAGATCACTCTTCCATTGCAAAATAGTTGTTGCTATCAAATAAACTATTTTTCCTCAGTAAACAGTCCCAACTCCCGTTTAATTCAGAGATCGGTAATCAGTTAGTATTTTGTATCACATCCATGTACATTATTGCGCACTTGCCGGTAAACATCTTATTTTGCACTCTCCAAAACATTCTGCAAAATACTCGTGTGCATAGCACATGTTCAACAATGGACTATTCCTGATGATCTCCTCCGAACCCCTAGTTCACAAAGATCAATCCGAAAGGTCTGGGGACAACATCCACAACTCCCCTTTATCCTTCTGTCATGTTGTCCTCTGAACTTTCCCCGCGTTTTATGCATACTTGCACATCATTCGAACAAAATATTAAATATTAAGGCCATCGGCAGACTTCAAGGAAGATGAAGATAGAGAGGAAGAGAGAATGGAAAGTGGAAGGTTCCAGAAAAGAAAGGAGGGGCGGGAGTCAAAACCTTAACTGGAGGAAGAAGAAAGGAAAGGCAAAGTGCTGTGTATGTCTGTCACTGTTATGCATCACAGAGCTTCGACGGGCACAAAAGTATCGAGAAAAAGGAGAGAAGCGGAGCAAGGGGACTCATTCAGTCGAGATTGAGCTAAATAAGAAGTAAACAAGAGAAACGAGGCATCTATTCCTACGCAAGGAAATGAAACACGAGATAGCGGAGGCAAGAATGAGAGAAGTCATGCCCATTAGCGAAGAGATGAGAGGTACATGCCAATTATCGACTGTTACCCCTAGAGACCAAACAGATTAAATGGATCGAACCAAAGGGGATGGAATATGCAGAGAATAAGAGGGAATCGAGGGACAGGCAAGGGGAAGATTCACCGACTGAATAGCATAGAGGATTTCCATTTACTCTCCTATCTATTACCATCTTGTTTTTGCAATATCTACAGGCCGTGAGGAGTATTCAGAGAGAGGTAATTATGTGATTCCGATGACAGACGAGAAAATAGAATACAAAAATGCAAGTTAACAAATATTGGGAGACTAGAGCTCTTAGAGGAGGGGGAGGAAGGGGATATGTCACGAGTTCTAACAAGTTGTGGTCGAACCACGAGAGAAACAAGAGGGAAAGAGCGAGAGCAGGGAAAGAGACGAGAAGAGGGGGAGGAAGCAGAATGAGCACGTCTATCCCTCCATCTCACTCCCTCTTCTATCGCCTTTCCCTGTTTTCCTACTCCTCAACTTCATCCCCTCCTCATTCTTTCTCTCCACTCAACGTCACACAACTTTCTCTTCCATCGTCTCTTCTAGTGTTTCACGGGCATTAGACGAGAATGCGATAGATCGGGTCAGAAGAGTATGGAGAGAAAAGAGTAACTCAGCCATCCAGGGACAGGAATAAGAAATTCCCCTCCCCCCTCTTATTCTGCTCACTCTTTCCTCTAACTAATTAAGCGACAAGGAGTGCAAGCCAGCGACCAATAGTGGAATGAATTGGACGACATTCCAACTCCAAAACATCATTAGGCATGTCGGCGTCAATAAGGAGGGGAAAAGATGGCTAACGCAGTTTTAAACGTTCGTAAGGCTGAAACAGTACCAAGCAGGGAAAACAACGTCCGCGAAGGACATAGCACATCGCTTGAAACCAAGACGAAATGATTTCGCAACCTCAAGACGTTTCCTCGTCTCTACATAAATCGTTTCATCGACTCCTTCTACGGTGCCTTTCCCAAATCTCCCTAGATACTCCACCCACCGCCTCTCATTTCATAAGCGTCGTAGTCGTGAAAAGAGGAAGCAAGGGAAGGAGAAACGGTGGGGGGGGGGGGGGGGGGGGGTCGGGAGGCTATCAACATTTCCTGTCGATCGCGCTGCTTCCCCCTCCCTTTGAATGACAGGCAGCTTACCTATTACCCCTCGAGGCATGACCTTGTGAGGTAAAGAGAGGAGAAGGAAAGGAATTGAAAAGAAGCGATTGGGAAAGGAGAGAGAAGGAACGGGATGGATTGGAACAAGAGTAGACAAGGTAAAGAGAAGGAAGAAGAGAGTAGGGAGAAGCAGTGGGGAAGGGAAGAGGGACATCCAATGGAATCATCAATCCATCAGCCAGACAACCAGTCACTACTCGCGAGTGCAATTGGGTATGTAAGCGATCGAAATGGAATCGAAAGGAGTGGAGTAGGCGAGTTGGATAGAGAGAGAGAGAACCGCAAGTGATAGTAGTGATATACAGAGAATAAATCGGCCGTGAGAACAGACCAACAGACGAACATGGATAATGTTATTCAGTCGACCGTATTCACGTTGCCAACTTCTAAGTACGAAAAGTAATGGACGCACACAATTGAGAATACCGCCTTTTCATTCACTGGCCAGGTGTTTCCCATCGCTCGCTTCTGAGTAAAGCTGAAATTCCAACAACTTACCAGCAGTGACTCTGGCAGGTGAAAACGGCACTCATGTGTGATTCTGGCACGGAATGGAGGGAAAGAGAGAAGATTAGAGGGTTTGGCTTCGGTCTAGCGAGGAATCACGAGGAGAGGAGGGGATAAAGAACACTCCTCCTCCGGAAGAGCAATCTCCAATTCCCTCCAGCTAATGGCTTTCCAAGAGTTTCTGACACTCTCTCGCCTCGAGAAGACATGGAAACGAGAACCATCCAGAGGGAAAGAGAAAGAGGAAAGGAGAAAGAGAGAAGAGGGAAGGCAGACGAAGCAGCACACCAAAATCGATGCAGCCATCCAGCCAGTGTAGCCCCTACCCAGTAACAGGAACAACTTCCACCTTGTAGGAATGAAGTGAAAGATTAAGAGAGCGATTTACGGGCAGAGAGATAGAACAAACAAGTCTACATCGCCAGCGAAAGTGCAAAATTGGCATAGTATCTTGTTATTTCCTGATTAGTAGAATAAAGCCACTTCCCTATAGGTATCGGTATTTCTAAATCGGGAGAGAAATAGAAGATCGAAGATGATCAGTGAAAGTAGAGATGATTACGGCCATTTATTCATTATCTAATACCTCTCTTAAATAATTCATTGTATCTTCGTTTCAGTCTCCCATTTCGCAACTGTTCTTTCCTTTTTCGGTTCTGCTTATTCGAGCGAGAGAATGGCGTGGGGTAGAGGATTCTGGAGGGTGTGAATAAGTATGAGGTTTCATTCCTTCTTGTTTAGCAACCTTTTTTTGTAAAAATTCACCCCTTGAGACACTGAGCAAACGCAAACTTTAAAAAAAGAAAGATATTAAAAAGAGAATGTAAAATGTACGGATGGGAAAGGAAAAGCAGGTGAGAAGATCGGCATTGTGCAAAATTTACTATAGAGGCTTAGATGTTGAAAATATTATAGATTTCTTGAAAGAGTTAAAAGAAAAATGTTAAACTATAAAATACATAAACAGTGGAAGCACAAATATATCTGTAATCTTCATGTTTGTTGCCGTTGCATTCGCAATAAATCGCACGTTCCAATTTGGAAACATATAAACAACAAAAGATCTACGCTATTCACCAAGAGTAGGTCTTAACTAATAACTACGAGAAGACACAATTATCCAATATTATTAATTAGAACAAGAAAAATAAATCATGATGTCACACGGTCTGGCCTGATCTGCTTACAGTACTATCACGGCAATCTGACCTGGTCCACATTTCTTTATACATTGTGAAAAAAAACTGAGCAGAAAAAACCGTGCATCTAGTTTACGTAAAACACCTAAAATGATCTAAGATGCGGATAAGCACTGCAAACGACGTGAACATCTTCTCTGGAAAAATGAGAAGGCGGGAAATGTTCACAAGCTACTCGTCGCTAACCTCTCGGGATGGTGGAATGGCAATGAGAATAGAAGGAAACCGGTCGGGAAAGGGCAGTCACACCATGCTAGAAAGGAAGGCAAAGAATTGAACAAGTGGAACAAGTACATAATTCCCAGCACACCATTAATCGATTGAACTATTGGTAATCATACTGTCCGTGGGGAAAACACCCACTTATCCACAAACTAATCTCACAGAGATAATTAAGCGAACGCCCCTTAAGTACTGACAGATTCCCAGGATATTCCCACAAGGAAATGACCGAATAAAGAAAACGGGGCATTTGGAGTGTATTCGATCCGTGGATTGATAATTTTACGCACATCCTCCTGTATCATCGCCTACTTCTCCATCTATCAACCATCTCTCAATGGCTCAACTCGAGTGGCCTCATTCAAAAGGCCAAAAAACGTTCCTTATCTCCTCTCAAACAAGATATCACTATCCTCGTCAATTGACGACCACCTACGCTCAGTCAAGGAGGTGGAATATTGATATTCTCCGATCAGCTTTATTTATTAGCCTACCCTTTATATTAGCCCATGAACACAAAATTTGAGATGAATATGGAGGAAAACACTGTTTTGATAAATCATAATATTAATTGCATAGATCTTGAAATGCGATGCCTGAGAAGAATTCCAACACCGAAGTATTTGACAACCAAATATATTTTGGAAACTGTTCTTAATCCTCATATGGGGTAACGTTTTGAAACTTGCAATCGAGCTAATCCGGGGAATGGGTAGAAAATCTGCAAATGGGTTTTTTTTCCGGTTTTGATAATCCTAACGCATGCGTGACTCCCCAAAGTCCCAATTTGCATATTTCATTTTAGAGCCTACATCGGGTCGGCTGCAGGCGGCTTCCACTTTGAAAGCGATTTTTGCGATTCTAGTGATAGACAGACGAAAATACTCCTCTGAGTGACCCCGACTCATTTTTCGTGCTCTATCGATCCATGTAAATCAATTTTAACGGTGCTGCAACCAATGCCAATTTTCTCACAAATGTAGGTAAAGGGGCAAACCAAATTTTTACAGTCGATGCAGCTCATCAAGAGCTTTCGAATAAGTGGTTTGTAGAAAAAATACGATTTCTTAAAAGCTATTTTTGTTTAACTTATCTTTTCCTCATCATTTGAACTTTATTTTCAACAGGAAAATGAGAGAAAGCAATCATTTTCGATCTTGCTCCGTGAAGAGAGCTGTGTAAGAGGGAAATTTCCTGTTGAAAATGAAGTTCAAATGATGAGGAAAAGATAAGTTAAACAAAAATAGCTTTTAAGAAATCGTGTTTTTTCTACAAACCACTTATTCGAAAGCTCTTGATGAGCTGCATCGACTGTGAAAATTTGGTTTGCCCATTTACGTACATTTTTGAGAAAATTGGCATTGAATGTAGCACCGTTAAAATCGACTTTCATTGAAATTGATTTACACGGATCGATAGAGCACGAAAAATGAGTCTGGGTCACTCAGAGGAGTATTTTCGTCCACCTATCACTAGAATCGCAAAAATCGCTTTCAAAGTGGAAGCAGCCTGCAGCCGACCCGGTGTAGGCTCTAAAATGAAGTATGCAAATTTGGACTTTGGGGATCAGTCACGCATGCGTTAGGACTATCAAAACCGAAAAAAAAACCCATTTGCAGATTTTCCCTCCAATCCCTAGAATGGCGATTCTAGCTTCTCTCGCGAGAGGCGTGATATAGCCACATCGAAAGCTCTTGGAAATATGAACTTAATGGCCTATGAAACATCGTTCTCAGGAAGCAAGTTATGAGATTTCAAGAGTTTCCGAAATTACGTTTGCCGCTTTGTCCCCGACCTTCGTGATCAATTTCACTTTCGATCGTTAACAGAAGAAACATAACGGTGGAAAAGAAATACAGCACGTAAAAACATGATGTCAACTTCAACCGATCTTTGAATTTCTATTCATAGTTGCCGATAAATCTTTCCTGAAGAGAACTATGTCTAATCGGATTGAACTTGAAATGAACCCGAGAGAGAACTACGTAAACCATGCAATGAAACGGAGTAGAATTTTACAATTAATCTCTCAATAGCTTTATGACGGCTCAAAATCCAGCTCACAGGCACAAAAGGTGAGTTACCAGGATCCAACCAATATATTTTAAAAAATGATTGAACGTCATAGAACCTGTTAAATACGTAAACGTTAAAAGGTGCGCAAAATTTCGTAATATTTAGGCGTTTCCGTCTTTTTGAATCCCTAATAAACCCCCATAAGCTTAAATGGCGCACGATTCGAACCAGCCAAGAAACTTAGAGAACGACATTGCAATTTTTTCAGGACACCCCGTTGAAAGTCATTTTCCCTTTTCAGATCAAATGAGTGGTATTTTCTATATTTAAAGGCGCGGTTCGTATCCCATATTTACAGTTGTGTAATTCCAGGGAAGAAGCAAGTGTAGTGATGTGTTTAGTTCATGAACATTAGATTTACAAGCAAAAATCATGTTTGGAGGTGCTCAAACTGTTATCTGTAAGATAATCGTGCTTGAATTGATATCATACACAAGATAATATTATAGTAATTAATGAACGTAGAAGTTGCTGAGAGTGCAATTTGTTTATAGACTAATAGCCTTACGTTTGCGATGTCTGAGCTCAAAGAGAAGAGAGAATAAAAACGCCAAAATTCCACGCGAGTTATTCCACTACTCACATTATATACTGAAAGCCGTATGGCACTATTGGGGTGTCCGGAAAGTTTTTAGAATTTTTTTTCGGAGGAACATATACTCCACAGTAACGATTGTAGATACCAAATGTCAATACTATTGAATGGAGTAACCATTGTCTAATCACACATACCATGGAATTTCCATCAGCTGTTCTTTGTGTTTTTTGCAAACGTTTATGTAATGGATACTGAAGTTACCCAAAATCACGTTTTCATCCATTTTTATTTTTTTGCGAAAGGCTTCTTCTTGATGAAATCATCCTAGTTTTTTCACAGTATTATAATATATGAATTACTAAATATATATACAAAATTTGGAAGGAATCGGACAACTGTTCTATCTGCAACAATAAAATATTTCAAAAATTCTGAATCCCACATTTTCGATGAAATATCATGATCAAATAAATAATTGATATTATTGGGCCTAAGCTCGCCAAATGTTAAGTGTACAACGTAATATGGAGTACCACTAAATATCTCCAATTAGCGCATATTCAAATTATGGTTCGATTTGATCGCACAAAGAAAGAACCTCTGCTGTTTATTTTGAGTATGATCAGTAATGAGTGCTGGCGATCAAAAACTACAAGCGAATTGCACAAGTGAAGCCCACTTAAAAAATTGTGGAATCCTGTACTTTAAAATTAGTAAGTAAAAGGTATCAAACCCATGCGTTTCTATGCAGAAAAAATATTATAGACTAAAACGCTACGGCAGGTCACTGAAGTACCAATAACATAAAATTTTGTTAAAAACAAGGGAAAGCAACTAATGCAAATCTCATGGTATGTGTGATTGGGCAACGGTTGCTCTATTCAATAGTGTTGGAATTTGTGATGGACAATCGTTACCGTGGAGTATACGTTCCTCCGAAAAAAAATTCTAAAAACTTTCCGGACACCCCAATAGTACCCTTACTTTGCTTCCTGTACAGGGGTGGCCATTTTTTAACTGGAATGTCGGTGGGAAAAATGCCGTGGAATGATAAACTATATGAATTTTAAGTAGCATTTAGCATCCCTGAGAATACAGAACAAATTATATAAATCCTGGAAAGCGTTAAAAGTGTGCATTGTCAAAACTCATGTGCGCAATCATCGACATTAATGTATCCACACTTACCAACGACTCCGGTGGTTCCGTCTCCAATCTCAGCATCCTGGAAGACAAGGCATTACAAAAATATAAAACAAATATGTTTAATATAACCAATACAAAAGGTGAGAAGTATCTCATTTCCTGTTCACCTGGGACTTGCTCAATTCGACCATGAGCTTGGCGATGTGATGCTGAACATCCATCTTCTCCATGATCGTCGCTCCATCGTTAGTGATGGTCACGTCGCCGTCGGGACTCACCTACACACATATAAAAATAAACATACTTAAGGATTTCCGCAATTGAACGATTGCGCTTAGCCTTCTGTGAATTGGTAGATTAAGGCTGAAATTATGCGGCCTACTTTACGCAACCTAATCATTGTGGCTTGCCTTACGCAACCAATGCATATAGATGCAAAATTAAATCGCATGTTACGATATTGACGGTACTCACGAGCATCTTATCGAGTCCACGAGGGCCGAGGGATGTGCGCATCGTATTGGCAACGGCTCGAGCAGCCAGGATGTGACTCTACAATCAAATATTATTTTGGAATTATATATTTTTTTAGTGTAATATTTAGATATCGCAACATCCACGTTCATTTTAGTGTAATGCCTCTTTATCAAGGCCTAAATTATGTGAGACTTGAAAATGTCACATAACTTATTTTAACAGTGAATTGTAGTGGTGTATACTTGTAAGTAATAGTTCACCTTGATGGCCTCAACTCCTGTGAGTCTTTTCTGCTTGTCCTGTTCCCTCATGACAATGAAGGGTTGTCCATACTCATCGAAGATCAACTGAGCTTGCCCAGCCATCTTGAATTTGTGTTTGAGCGAGTAGACTAACTCCTGAAGATCAATACATCACATAGACACTAATTTCCAGGAAACGACACAAGAAATTAAGCATAAGCATTCAAGACATGTTTTTCGCAAAAAAAATACAAGTTTGAGGAGGAGTAGCAATGCAGCGGTACGGACGGACACATTCGAAAACAAGCAGAGGTTGATTAGGAAAAAAACAGAGGCCTTTTCACATTGATAATTAGATAAGGAGCGAGAAACCAGCAGAAACCCCAGCGAAACTCGCGAGAAAAATTCGGAAGGTTCGAGGGGCTGGTGCAACCGTATATAAAATGCACCACATTTTGAGTTCACAAATTGACTTTTTTCATCTGGAATTTCTGGTATACTGTAATTGGGGCTGACAATTTTCCTTATAATTTCAAAAAAATAAATACTAATTCTAAAGTTTCTATTATTTTTTTACGAGCTGATTTAGACCCTCACTGGATGTGAGTAGATCCGGAGTAGGTAAGGATCAGTCTGGTGCTTCTGATAGTAGTTTATCAATCGTATTCCCTCTATCGACCAGTTTGCAGCCCTTCCTCTCTCCCCTTCTAGAATTCTCCCTACGAACGCGCAAATTCGGCGACAATAGAACTCGTGGCGAATCTCATTGTCCAAAGATGAGCAAGCGGAGACCCTCGTTGACAGAGAGTGTGGATGGATGAGAGGAGGGGGAAGGGGAGGGGATCTGTAGGAAGGAGGAACGATCCAAGGAGAAGAGGCGGAAACTGGCCACGGCATCTAGTAACTCTGGATGATATGTGGTTGGTCCCTCGAGGAAAGACAACGGATGAGTCTGCGGGTGTCGAGAACAGTCACTCTTTCTCTCTTTCAAAATATCACTACATTCTAGTCCTTTCTCTCTACATCACCCTTCCACACCGAGTATAATCTTTTTCTTCGTTTTCTATTGTTTGGAGCATCTAGTTATCGATCGATTCTCTCCTACCGTACTCTCAGGAGATGGTGGCGGGAAGTAGGAGACGCTCGATTCCGATGGCTCGTCGTACGAGTGAGACACTCATCCCTCCTCCTGATATCCCAGACAAGTGAGTATCATCAGTCCTCGATCATCCTCTCCTACCGTAACTCGTGATGAGTGGTGTGGCTGGAAACACTCGTATCTCATCTCCTACTCTTCTTCAAATCGAGTTAATGCTGCTCTTCTTTCCCCCCCCCCTCCCCCTCTCTCTCTCTCTCTCCTCAGACATCCTTCTCCGTCCTTCAGTCCTCATCCATTCCTCATCGATCTCCCCCCTCGATCCACTTCAATTTCTATTATCCATTCTCCGCCCCCACAACAATCCAATCTAGTCTTTGAAAGTACGCCATATCAGTTCACTCTCTTCTCATCTGAACCGAATCAGATGAATATCATTCACCAGTATTTCTTCCTTCCCCCTAACACAGGCATTTTATCTCCATCGTAAGTGGGGAAGAGTCCATCCCACTGATTGGATCTGTGACTCATTCGATCGTTAGAAGCTCTTCCATCACCATTTCCTCCTCACCTCCCCCCCCCCCCTTCGCGTACCTTCCCCCATTCAGTGGATCCAATAGCCTCAGGTGTCTCTTTCCTTCCTCTGGTCTTCACTCATTTTCATCATCCCTAGAGAATTCAATCCTCCTCAAATCCTCCCAACTTCTCTTTATTCAGTATTTTCTCGTTCGTCGCTTCTCCCCTCTATCAAATCAACTTACGGGTCTCTTCCTTCCCTACCTTCCCCTCCACTCAAACTCCATTTGACGGATAACTATTTCTGGATCCTCCTCAATGTGTTGTGTTGACACATCCTGTTCATTCGCGCTCACGTTTCGTAGAATTTGTGAGGGCTCCCGTTCACTTTTCATTTCGTTCGAGTCTCAAAGCAATAAACAAATAGAGACGGTTTCAATTGGGTCGATATCATTTCCTCCACCAACGGATTCTATCATCCAATCACAAGAACTAAATCTGAATCTCATTTCATCAAGATTTAACATTAAAAAATACCCAATTAAAATTATATTTTTAAACGAATTCGCATAACTATTGTTGATAATAAGTTCCCAAACGATTGTAGGAATAGAAAGCATTAGAAGGGACGATATGATGGAGACGGAGATAGATTCCCTCGTTGTCTTGATGGAGTCTCAACGACATCGTCCATTGAGTGCCTCGATGGAGTCTCAACGACTTGGTCCATCGAATGCCTCGATGATTTGTATCTCCTTCCCTCGATTCGAGAGAAAGAAAGGGAGAGGTCGAAATCTAATCTCATCCCTCTGCCCCTTTCCTTCTATCATTTCTCTCCTCAAATTCGACCTCAGATTCGTGTCTCTCCTGTAGTTTTTCCACCCCTCTCTCTCATTGCAACCCTATCATAGAACAACTAAATCCCGTCCTGTTTTCAGTCCTTTGCTCTTTTCCTTCCCCTCTTTCATCTGAATCCTCCCACTTTGGTCCAAGAGACATTCCTATTCTTCTTACTCTGTCAACATTCCGACTGCTCCCCAGCAAGTATCTCAACAGATAATACTTTTCGTCCTTCTCAATGATTCTTCATCTAATCGAATACTTCTTCTATCTCACTTCTCCTTCCATTCCATCAATGCTCCTCTCCTCCGTGTCTCCTTCCCCATTCCACAACCTCCATCCCCTTTCCTGTTATGGCTACAGTATCTGTCTTGATCTCCTCCCATCATCATCCGGTATGATCCACCATTCCTATCCTTCGCAGTCTCCCTTGTCTCCCTCCTCCTGACCCCTCCCTTCTCTTCTCTCCTTTCTCACGCATTCCTTCAGAAGGACGGAATCTCTCCGCTTTCTTCCCTCGATCCCTCACTCTTTGCTATACAAATTTGTACTTATTCAAGCGCTCCATTTATTATTCTTCGTTCATATTCCCCCCCCCCCTCCCCCCCCCCCTCTCTCTCTCTCTCTCTGCAGGATGTTGGCTGCTCGTCCCCGAGGGGGTGCAGGTGCAGTCTCTCCCCGTCCTCGGAGGATGAATCACTCCCTCAATCCTCCCCCTCCTCCTCCTGTTCTCATTCGGTAAGGGCACGAAGGGGGGCACGGAGTGCATCAACCTCTCTCTCTCTCTCTCAGCACACACGACATGATCTCACCCGAGGAGAGGGAGTTCCTGGAGGCAGCAGAGAGGGGAGATCGACCATGCATCCAACGATGTCTAGAGGCCAGCCACTTTCCCACTCCTTCGTTTAGTCCGCGTGACTCCTTTTGGTTCTCTTCCAACTGCGAGTGTTCTCTCACTCCGACATCCGACCCCCCCCCCCCCCTCCAAGGGATCCCTCTCCCTATCCCTCCAAGTGCATCTCTGCAGTCTTCCCTTCGTCATCTCATCATCTCTCTGTTTATCATCCTCGCTTTCCTTTTCCACTTCCGAACACAGGAATCAAATTCAATTCCGTTTGCAGAAAGAGTAGAGAGGGTCGATGGATGAGTTAAGTAGAAATGAAAGAGGAGTTGCAGAATCGGAATCTCAACATAAATTCGCTCGATTCGATGGGGAGATCAGCCATGGAAATTGCTGTTGACAATGAGAATCTCGAGGTGAGATACACCTATTCTCACTTCCTCAATACGACTCCATCTGTAATCTCTAAAAAAAAACTTTCTCACATTTGACATGAATACTGTCACATCTTGGATCGCACAAATTCAATATTTTGCACGATGTTAACAGTGACTTGACAGCTCTCTGCAGATCGTGAAACTTCTTCTGGAGCAGCCGAAGATTCGAGTGGGCAACGCCCTCCTCTGCGCTATTCGAGAAGGTTGGTAGGGAAGTGAATCGGACTCTTCCTTTCCTCCATCCCCGATCCTAACCCCATAAGACAGAGACTCTCCCCTCTCTTATCCAATCACTCCTTCCCTTCTCTCACTCCTTCCAATTCACTCCTTCGATGGTCAACTACTGGAGAATCAGCTGAGAGATGGGAGAGGGATTATTACAGGAGTGTACACCCTCGTCGAGACTCTCATCAACCATGAATCCATCACGAAGGAGATGCTCGGTGAGAGAGAGAGAGAGAGATCTCATTCCCTCACTCTCATCATCTCTCAGGAGATGGCTGGACGCAGTATCTCGATCCGGCAGAAGCAGCAAGTGCAGAATACTCGAGGTATTCCCATCCTCGTCCTCTCTCTTCCTCCTTCCATTCCAGTGACATCTCCCCCATTATCCTCGCTGCCCATCTCAACCAATTCGAGATCCTCCAGATGCTTCTCAGGTGATCTTTGATCTCTCCCTCGATGATCTTTGATCTCTAGGAAAGACGCCACGATCGACGCTCCCCATCGCTACTCGTGTATCTGCGAAGTGTGCGACAAGGAGAGGTCAGTCTGCTCCTCCTTCCGTCTGATCTTTGATATTTGCAGATTGAATGACTCTCTTCAGTATTCTCTCAAGAGGATCAACACCTTCAAAGCCCTCGCTTCCCCTGCTTGGATGAGTCTCACGAGGTTTACCACAGACAAAACACATTTTATTCGTTACCTTCTACTATCGATTTATCTTTTCTTCTCCTTCTGAGTAAGTACTCTCAGCAACGACCCCATCTACACTGCCTTCAACCTCAGTTGGGACCTCGAACAGCTCTCGAGGGTAGAGTTAGAATTCAAGGACACTTACGTCGAGGTAGGTCATGCGATTCATCCACTCTTAGTCCCGCCCCCTTCAGTTATCGGAGCAGTGCAAGCAGTACGCGTGTGATCTACTGAGTCAGTGTAGGAGCAGCGAAGAGGTGAGGAGAGAGGAGGACAGAGGAGAAGGGGTGAAGGAGAAGGAGAAGGAGGAGATGGGAATAATTCAGGTGATAGCAGTTCTCAACAAGGATGAGTCAAATATCGATGAGAACATCGACGTTTGGGCTTCGAAACTCAGCCTTTCGCGACTCAAATTGGCCATCAAAAATGGGCAGAAATCGGTTGGTTTGAATGGTATCTAGAAGGAAGAATGGTCTCCGATGAGAGCACTGGATAAACGGAGGAGCGTTTCAGTTTGTGTCTCATCCTCACTGCCAGCAACTGCTCACTTCCATCTGGTACGAAGGATTCCCAGGAAGACAACAGAGGGGATCTAAGTGAGCATTCTATCGAACAGCAACACGATGTTATCTCTCCCTCCCCCTCTCTCTTCCCTTTCAGTCTCAACATCCTCATCTGCGTTATTCTCATTGCTCTCTGGCCAGTTCTCTCACTCTGCTACATCATCGTTAGTTCAGTCTCCTTAAATATAACAAGATGTCATTTCAGTTTCCTAAAAGTCGCATCGGTCGAATAGTACGGTCTCCCTTCATGAAATTCCTGTACTACTCCATATCATTCAGTGAGTCGTCTCCCCTCTTTCTTCCTCCTACTCCCTCCCTCCCTCTATTCCAGGTTGTTTCCTCATTCTCCTTACTCTCGCCACTTTCGAGGAGTATCGATCCAACAAGGTATGCACGTCAGATGGAAGGAAGAGGGAAGGAGTGAATGCCTCAGGGGGAGAAGTACTCATCTCCTATGCCTCGTTCTGCTGATCGAGGTCCTCCTCCCACTCTCATCGAGACTCTCATCGTTCTCTTCGTAATCGGTTAGTTCTCTCCTTCTCCTTCCATTCCCATCTCTTCTCTAGGGATGATGTGGTCAGAGATGAAGCAACTGTGGGAGGAAGGTCTCTCCAAGTATCGTAAGCAGTGGTGGAATTGGCTAGACTTCGCTATGATCTGTCTCTATCTCTGCACTATCTCACTCAGGTGGGAGGGGTGGAGGGGGTGGATTGATCTTCTCTCCCTTCAGGGCTTCAGCCTACTTCATCTTCACTACCAAAGTGCCTGAGTCCACTCGATTCCACGTGCGAACCCACTGGTTCTCAGAGGAACCGATGCTGCTTGCAGAAGTGAGACCTTCCCTTCTCCAACCTTTTCGGATTATTTTCAATGATTCTTTTGAGGCGCTTTTCGCAATAGGGAACGTCTTCTCCTTCGCTCGTATCATATATCTCTTCCAGACACATCCAGGACTCGGACCATTGCAAGTCAGCCCCCCCCCCCCTTCACCGAATGATCCGTCCCTTAATCTTTGATCTTCTCAGATTTCACTGGGAAACATGATCTTTGACGTGGCAAAATTCACTCTCATATTCATTCTCATCATCAGCTCATTCTCGATCGGACTAGCTCAACTATACTGGTACTCCTTTCTCCTCCTCCCTTCTCATCCTTCATCCCCTTCATCCTTCCTTCATTCCCTCCCCCCCCCCCCCTTCATTCGTCCTCTTCCCTCAGGTACTACGACCCAGGTACTCCCGTGTGCACAGTGCCAGGAGAACCGTGTCAGAATGAGTCGAATGTCTTCTCTTCCATCGCTGATTCCTACGAGACTCTTCTCTGGTCACTCTTCTCCATCACTAAGGTGGGAAGTACGAATACTGTGAATACAAATGGGGAATCTAGAATGAAGAGAGTGATCACAGAAAGGGTGAACGAACAATTCTTTTTGAGGTGGAAGACACTCACGTCTTGGAGCCGCACTACATCACTCAGACGGTGGGGAAAACTCTCTTCATCACTTACCATATGGTCTCCATCATCGTACTACTCAACATGCTCATCGCCATGATGTACGTTGAAGGGGGAGAGGGGGGGAGAGGGGGAGGGGAGGGGAGAGGGGGGAGGGAGAGGGTGTGGATGAATGATGGGGAGAGGAACTGAGTTCATTCCAGGTCTCACAGCTTCCAGACTATCAACGTGAGTGAATATCTCTTCAGCCATTTATGAAATTTCCAACTTCTGACCTTATTATAAACCAAAGTGGAATAAATAGGAAAGAGATATGAAGATTTCTCGTCGAACAGAGGGACATCTTAGGATCACGCGGATCTGGAGTGGAAATTCCATCGAACGAAGCTGTGGATGACTCATTTCGATGAGGGATCCAGTCTCTCCCCTCCCTTCAACATCATCATCACTCCGAAGGCATTGTATGATCTCTCTCCCTTTCCATTCCTCATCCTTCACTGCAGCATCAACACTCTTCACTGCTTGTGGAACACTCTGAGATGGATGTGTGGGAAGTACGAATACACAAAGGGAAGGAATAGAGCTACCATAAGGGTACGAGCGGTTACCTTATTCTGAGGAAAGTTGCATCCGAATTGCAACATAGTTGATACGAATCTCATTTTTTGCAGCGTCCAGGATACTCTCGCAAGCAGCACATGATGCAGAGAGATGGAGGTGAGAAGAGGAGAAGGAGAGGGAGAGAGATAGATCTTTGATCTCCAGTGTGTCCATCGGACGAGGAAAGTCAGACGAAGCCTCTGACGTACGCAGACATCATTCAGAGATTGGTTGCAAGGTGAGGATCCCCTCCCTCCCATCTCATCCCATCCATTCAAGGTACATCCATCAGACTAAGAAGGGACAGAAGATGGACGGAGTCAATGAAGATGGTCAGTGTCCCTCCCCCACTTCCACTAAATAACTCGTGGTTTTAGATCTCTTGGAGATCAAGCAGGACATCAGCTCCCTTCGGTAACATCTCCTCTTCCCCTCTCCCTGATCCCCTCTGATTCAGATACGAACTGAGGGACGATCGTCGAAAGGAAATCGTGCGATCAGCATCTCACATCGATGCAGTGAAGAGAGACATCATGAGGACGATGTCATCCACCACCAGAGCATTCTCTGCTGGTAGAGGGAGAGGGAGAGGGAGGGGGAGGGGAGATGATCTTTGATCTCTCTCAGGTTCCTCCCTTCGTCGCATTCGTCGGCATCGACCAAGTGTAGCAGAGGAATCAGACGACGACCAGTGAGTATTCCGAGGAGTCTCGAATATAAGATCTCAAGCGAATGCCGGTTGTATTGCAGGGAATCTCGCATTGTGCCAAACACTCCTTCGATCTCGATCAAAGACGACGAAGGTCACGCATTCCTCCCTCCTCCTTCTGATCCCCCTTGCAGATTACATCGTTCTTCCAGCCACAACCCGTCCTCCCTCCCCTCCTCCTTCCTCTTCTCCTCCCCCTGTTCCTCCTCCTTCCTCAGTCACTCCATCTGCTCCTCTCTCTCCCGCGATTCACAATAATTCGGGTGGGATTGGTTAGATGATGAGTAATTGACAAACTAGTCCAACTACTCCCTTCAGCCCTTCGTTCGTCTGCCCCTTCCTCTGCTTCTCCTCGTCACTCGGCACTCAGGAAGACGGAGACTCAGTTCTCATTCAATCTCAAGAATTCCAGTCCAAAGACGAGCAGAAGGTAGAAGAAGAATCACACTTCAGTCAACATGCACAATGTGCGTGCCATTCAAGGGGAAACTGCCTCATTCTAGATTCGATCCTCCTCCGGGTGCTCTCGAGGCCATCCAGAAGCTTCGTGAAGATCTGAACAATCGATTGGATTCGCTCTCTGAGTCGATCTCCCCTCGGAATAATCGAGTGGGATTCATCGATGACGTCAACAGGGGAGAGAATGAGAAGGAGAAGGGAGATCCAGCCCATCCCATCTGATTGGAATGAGCAACGTAGAGCTACATCTTCCTCTCCTTTCTCCTATTCCAATGTTCATATATCAACTGGTATGATTGTTAGTGTTAGAGTTACTTTACCGATTCAATTCCTTCCTCAAGAATTCTTTCGCATGTTATACGATTCGATCAATCAATTACGGGTTCAGTTTTGACTTCCAATAAAGACATCACTCGCACCCGTTCCCTTTCCCAGTAATCAGGCCATTCCTCTCTTTCTCATTCTACCCTCTCAATGTGATGCTTTCATCAATGAATTCTCATTGTTTAGATGGCTGTGGTTCGTTTGACTTTGCTCATGATTGTATTCGTCCGACCAAGTACTTTATCTTGCAGTGAGTGTCTATTTGGTGGGAGGGGGTGCAGCAGCTGCAGGTGCAGCAGCTGCAGCAGGTGCAGCAGGAGGGGCAGCAGGAGGGGGCGCAGCCTGACTGGGTGCCATCACGGAAGGCATTATGGAAGGGGAGATCATCAGAGAGGGAGGAGGCTTCGGATCGTCCCCAGGAGCAGCTGCAGGAGGAACTGCCTTCGAGAACGTCACTCCCAGTCGTTTGACTCCTGAACGGAAGAGAGGGTTACGGTAGAGGAGCGAGCATTGATTACCGTCTGCCTTGACAGCCTTGTTGGCGAATACTTCAGTGGGCACGGTGTTGTTCTCATTATAGATGACGTGGACTGCGAAGTAGTGCTTCGTCGATTCCTGCGTGGTGCGAGTGTGGTGAAGGACGACGACGAATCCCAACTCACGATGAATCGTCTGTTCTGGAACCAGAGACGGACGACCAGTGCATCTGATGCCTTCACAAAACCGACGGGAGGCTGCACTCGGAAGACACTCGCTGATGTGCAACGGACCTGAGAGTACGGTAGCACAGGGATACGGTATTCCAATCGAGCACTGAATCATATTCACCTTGAAGGCTGCTCGTTTCGTAGCTTTGTTCGCTATTTTGATGTCGCAGTATGTAGACTGCAATGAAGGTTGTGGTATTTATCCACGGCCACAGTATTTAGTTGCTACCGTACTTTGCCGGCGTTTCCACAGTAGAAAGTGATGGCCTCAGGAGTAATTTCGATCTCCTTTGGCATGGGAGGAGGCGCGGCGGAAGGAGCAACCATACTGGAATACAACGAGTAGTCTGATGGAAGGGGAAGAAAGAGGAGGCGAGGATACTGTAGGATGAGGTAGTGCAAAGTTAAAGATAGATTGAGGGGGGGGGGGTGTGGATGGGGATTCTTTACCTGAGCTTTTCAAATTAGTCTCGAATCGGACGACGGTTCTTGACGACCGTCGAGGAGGAGAGGGAGAGATAGAAATGAATGGAGGAGGAGAGGGAGGAGAGAGATCGACTCCATTCCAGATTGGACAATTGCTTGATTTGACTACGCAACTCTTCATTTCTAATACGCAAATACATGGAAACTAATCGACGATTTTGAGAAATATTTATGTGAATACCATTCTACAATCCTCCCCCCTTCATTGCTTTGAAACTGAAGCTATCCTAAATTTAGTCGGACTAAAGAGAATATTGATTTATTAAACTGCCATAATCAATATACAATATTTAATCAAAATTATGTTTATCTGGTGGTATGAAAACAAGGGTGGATCGATCATTCTGCCAGTCTTTTCTTCATTAAACCTTCCGCAACTTCATCGATCGACTTCCAATGTCTCTGGAATTTGTCAAAATATGAATGTATATTCGAGATGAGCACCTTCTTTGTTGAAGAGATGGAAGAGACTTGAGAGATCGAAGTGGGAGAAGTTATAGAAGGAGTTTCACTCTCTTGAGGGAACACAGACTCAACGAGCTGAATGGAGTGATCTTTGGTCTCCCCATTCGATGACCCTCCCCTCTCACCTTAGTCAACCGTACGTTCTCCTCAAGAGTGGAAAGGAGAAGGGCGACTAAGAGAGTGTTGTCTTTCAGTAATTCCCCCACCAGAAGATCGAAATCAGGGGAAGACTCATTCACTCCCATTGGAATCTCCCACTCTTCCGATTTAATCTTCTCTATCGGAGGGAGAAGAGGGGGTTCAGGGGGGAGGAGAGGGGGTGCAGGAGGGGGGAGAGAGGGTGCAGGAGGGAGTTCGGTAGAGGAGGAGGAGGATGCACCAGGGGGTGAGACTACAGTATCCGGGCGGATGAGACAAGCCAGATCAGTGTTCTTGATGGCGACGACTCCCTCAAGGGGCGATGTTTCACCTCTGGAATGGTTGGATTCCCTCCGTCCCTCATCAGCCTCTCACCTCGCTACAGTCTTGATGTGTGCGTGTAGTATCTTCTTGTCCGTGAATGCCCAATTGCAGCAGGCACAAGTGAATACTCCAGAGATGGAATGGTCCAGGAGGAAGTGAAGACGGAGAGTTGTCGAGGCTGAGAACACCATCACACTCTACTACCGAAATACATCCTACATCATTCACTAACTTTGAAATCTCTTGCGAATCAACAGTTGAGCGTATCTGCATGAGAGCACTTGCACTCATATAGACTATATAATATGATATGATCTGACCGGGAATGTTCTCCATGCACTGTATGCAGTAGTGACATCCATTGTGAATCTTCAGTCGATGACGAGACAACGAGGCAGAATGGACGAAGACCCGAGTGCACAAGGGACACTTGTATCCTCCTGCTGGAGAGTGGATACAGTAACCAGAGGAGAGGAGAGACTACTGGGACTAGACTAGGAATGGAAAGAGTGAGATACCTCTCCGTCTGGTGGAAGTCTTCGGAGTGTTCTCCATTGAGACTCGACCGCTCTCCTCCGTGAGGAGACAACCCAATGAGTGTAGACTAGAGGCTCCCCTCTCTCATCTCTCATGCAAATCGAGAGGGAGACGTCATCCATAGTCCCCAAATCTCATTCATTGTCTTCAAGAGAAGTAATTTCAAGGAATAATTAATTTATCTACAAAGTCATGCACGTTTTGATTAATTAATAATACAAGTGCAATAGATACAACATCCTGATCTAGTCGACTGCAATGTGAAAGTACTCAACTGGATACGGAATACAACTTATAGCTACAAAGAGATATTTAAAACAATTGAATACTACAAACATACATTACGGATGCACCGACTAGAATAGATCCACTGGGGAAGGAATGTTCTAGTTGAACCCATCTATCGAATCAGTCTCACACACTTACATGATCACTCGAACTCGCGAAAGGGGGCGGAGATTGTGATTGGAAAGTGGGCGTGGCTTGTGCTGACTGCACATTCGTAGCAGGGGCATGTCCATTCGAGACGACATCCCGAGCCTGCAACCATGAGCCTCATCAATATAATGCTCCGTTGATCTGAGAGAAGAAGTGCGGAGTGGGAGTGGAGGATGGTTCATCTTCACCTGATAGAATAGAATGTAGGCAGATTCTGAGTTCTTCTGTAGTCCTCCATCAGAGAGACCGAAGAAGTCTTCGATCGTCGCACACTCGATCTTCTGCAATACAACCTCAGCAACCATCCCACTTATCGCTCCTATATTTTGTGCTAAATTTAAATCATAAATAATAGGCGTAAAGCCACTAACATCCACAATATCATCATCGAACAACAGCCAGAAGTTGTTGCTCTTCACGACTGTTATGTAATGGCCTCTGCAAATGGACGAATGCAAGTACACGTTGTCCATTCCCAAACATATTTCTCATATCGTCATGAATCCGTACTAGATCTGTAAATAAAGGAAAAAAGAAAGCATAATATTGTTTGTATTCCCCATTTGGAGAGAGGACAACCGTACCCCTCTGCTCCTTCTCTCTCTCTCACCTATTGGGTGTCGCCCCGCAGTGCACGACGACTGCGACCAGATCGTAGAGTCGATCTCCATTCACTGCATCGTCAGACTGCAATCAACCACTTCCCTCACTCTGATCGAGAAGAAGAGAGAGCGAGTGACAGCAGACAGTGAATGGACTGGCTGTTGCAAGAGGAGGCACGTACCACATTGAAGAGTCGTAGTTCGAGGGGGAAGAGAACTCGATACGAGAGTTTCGTGTAGCGAGACAGTTGGTCCACGTACTTGAATCTACAACACTATTAGTTACATTTCTCAAATATGCTCATTTTGTGTGTTGTGTGGCCCACAACCAAAGTTGGCAAACTGCGTGATCCTCACCATAACTGTGTATCTTACATATAAAGGGGTGTATGAGTACCTCTTGAGATGGAGAGCGAGCATCTTAGGCAGTTTCTTGATCCTCATTCTCTTCTGTGCTTCCTGCTTGGAGCAGCATGCCTCGCAGTAGTACTTCTGATCCGCACACAACGTCTCAGTCCACGAGAACACCTACATAAGACATATTGTTTTTATTGATTTATTTTTAAAATTTTCTATATAACGAGAGAACTGACTCTGAGACAGTGCGTAATGGAGGCATTCTGCTCCACATCGACTGAGAGATCAATGAAGTCTTCGTCCTTTGATGACACCTGCAGAATATCGTATAAGGCAAGCATTTTACATGAATCCTATAACGAGAGGAGCAATGAATAATATTGTTTACGGCAATTTTTTTCTCGACATCCCGTTGAAAGTCATGGTCCCTTTTCTGATCAAAAAATGGTGCGGCACGTGCAGTCATTTCTATGCTTAACGACACGGTTTACATCCCTTATTTATGGTTCTCTGTTTCACGGCTATGAATGTAGTGATGTGCTTGGTTCGTAAACAGCGCCCGTTCACACAAATCAATGAAAATACAAAAACCGTATAGCACTAATACAGTATTTTAACAGAAACGGTAGAAAAGCTACAGACTCTCAGGCGAAAAAGTACAGTACCACAGGAAACCATCATGGCTGTGAAATTGAATTTTACAGTACACCTTCTGAACAGGGGTGCCCATTTTTTGGGGGGAGTGACAATTGCTAAAACGACAATTGCTCAACTCGTCGCCGTTTGGATGCAATTTGGCGCAGCGACTCGGGAGTTATTTCATTGTAACCAGTATGCGCTACCATACATTTGCATATGTAGTCTTGTTACCAGGCGAACTTGAGTTTTACACTTCATCAACGGCCAGGGGTTCATGGTCCAAAATTGAGAATTTTAGCAAAAAATCATGGCTAGATAAACACCAAATGCCCTAACCAGTCGATATACATATTACTAGTATAGAGTAGTTACTCGGGTAATATAATACCAGTTTGTTACGGTACTAAGTGTTTATCTAGACATTATTTTCTACTCAAAATCGGAATTTTGGACCATGACCCACTGGTCGTTGGTGAAGTGTAAAACTCATGATCGCTTTGTAACAGGACTAATGTATACAAATGTACGTTAGCGCATACTGGTTACAATGAAACAACTCCCAAGTCGCTTTGCCAAATTTCAAGTGAACGGCGACGAGTTGAGCAATTGTCGTTTTAGCAATTCTCACCCCCCCCCCCCATTTTTTAACTGGTATGTCGATGAAAAAATTGCCGTGATTGTTCGCACCGTTTCGCAGTTGAGGCATCTGGTCTCGTTAGTGAGAGTTCCCTGGAAGATATCGTGCACCCACGTCTGATCGGAACGAGATGAACTGAAACTAACTATTGCGACTATGAAAATGGAAAAGAGCCATACCCGGGATTCTTGTCACAACTGGGTCCACTCGCATTAATTGGAGGGGAGGGAGTCTGGGCGGGGGGAGAAGTCGTCGAGTGACGTTTCGATGACCCATTTGACGCCTGTCACCACTCATTTTCACACTCTTTTCATCTCACAAATTTCACTAATATTTAATTTTTTCATGAATTTTTAACTGAGTTCTGCGGAATAAAAAGCATGTATAAATAAATGGTAGTGTTCAATAAATAGGAAGTAGTGCGAGGGTACTTTAGTGGCAGCTTTCTCTCGCTCCGCCTTCTTCTCCTCGATCAGAGTCTCGTTGATGGTGTTGAGAAGGTAATTGAGAAACTCATGCGCATCTTGCTGCATGTAGTTGTCAAACAATTCTGTAAAGTCCGTATGAAAAATTAAGAAGAACTGCAAGCCGAAACCGAGAGATAAGGGGAAAATAACCTACCCCGGGGGTGAATGCTACTAGAAAATGAACTAACCATTCTCCTTCTTCAGCTTTGTTACGAATCTCTTCGGTGCAATGGTGCCCACTCTTCTCTTCTGTGTGGCTATATTGTGGAAGAGATCAGCCAGGCAAGTCAGTAGATTCTCTTTCTGGCTACCTCAAATTTAGAAATACACTTTAACATCTTGAATTCGATCATAAAGTGCAGAACAAACCCGTTTTCTTGAGATGTTGTTTGTACTGGAGAACTTTTTCTCTGAAAGGACGACAGAAGTAGAGTGCCTGGATGACAGAGTTGCAGTAGCAAGTGTTGCCGAACTGAAGGAGAGGACGGATAAAAGAGAGACACGCACGGGACAATGCTTATAAACCTTACGTTGACAAGCCCGTAGTAATGTTCATTCCCGAAAATCTGATCGGAATTGATTTCCTTCTCGAGTTGAGACGATGCACTCGCTCCCTTAAAAGTTGTTGTATGCTCATAAGCATGCTTAGAACCGAAATAGCCTAGACATAAGTGGAATCGATACAACTTGTCCTTACCATTATTTTGAAATTGTTCGACGAGTTGTTATAATTTCGCTGTTCGAGAGATGCGGAAGAAGACAACTAGCACATTTGGACTACTAACAGGATTAAATTGACCGAAACTCTAGTTTACTCCTCGGTCTCAATGGTTTTTTAGTTGACGATTATTCTTACAGTACGTGCCACTAACGATGTACCGTTATCGTGAAGTGAGATCAGTTTAACATTTTCGTTTCTTCTTTCTCTCCTTAAATATTTGGGTTTTATTCTTTTCAGTCGACTACAAATGACAAGCAAAAGTGATTCAATCAGTTTGCGTTCATTATTAGCAGGAGCGTCAGCCGGTAATTTTTTTATAAACGTTTTGATCTACTTCATCATTTTCTTCGTGAATTGAGCAGTATGTTATTATTTAGGTTTGGCTGTTGATCTAACTCTCTACCCTCTCGATACTATAAAGACTCGTGCACAGTCATCGCAAGGATTCGCAGCAGCTGGAGGATTTCGCAATTTGTACAGGTTGGTGATCATTGTATCTCTGTGATTAGCGTAGTTCCTTCCAGTGGCCTCGGTTCAGTTGCTCTAGGTTCAGCTCCAGGAGCTGCTATCTTCTTTTGCACTTATCAAACCGCAAATAAGTTGATTGGGAGGCATGGTTTGTCGCACTCGGGTAGATCAATTTGATTACCGTATTCCAGACGCACTCTCACATGCATTAGCTGCGGGTATCGGGGAGATTCTAGCATGCACAGTACGAGTCCCGACTGAACTCGTGAAGCAGCGTGCTCAGGTATCACTTGTACACTATCGATTGCTTACTTGTTGAATTGATGAAACAAAATATTAAATTTAGGCAGATTCTTCTCGTAGAATATCTACAATTTTCCGCGAAATTCTTCGTTCTGACGGATTCCGTGGTCTCTTCCGCGGATATGGATCGACTATCGCTCGAGAAATCCCCTTTTCGCTCATCGAATTCCCTTTATGGGAAGCTCTGAAGAAGATGGCTGCGAGGAGACAAGGAAGAGTACGGTATTGAGTGAGGATGACCTAGTGATGAGGTATTCCCTGCAGTCTGAGTGTTCTTCCTTGATGGGTGCAGCATGCGGCAGTCTGGCTGGAGGAGTCGCCGCTGCTCTCACCACTCCTCTCGATGTAGTCAAGACGAGGATTATGCTGTCGACGGGCACGAAGAAAAGAGTGATGGAGACGCTCATTCAAGTGCACAGGCATGCTCCCCACTCCCTTCCCCTCTTCCATCAGTGCAATTGCAGAGAGGGAGGCATCCCCCGTCTATTCGCAGGAATTCTTCCTCGATCTATGTGGATGTCGCTTGGAGGATTCATCTTCTTCGGTGCTTATGAACTCACGTCTAGTCTCACACAGAAATTCATTTAGAACTATAGAGTACTGTATATAAGGGGGGGGGGGGGTGGTTACGACTATTGTCAAGTACAAACGCTTTCAACTCGTAAGCAACAGTTGAAAGCATTTCAAATTTTGCAAAGTCCTGAAAATGCCCGATATTGGTCCAATTTTACAAATATCGGGTACTTTCTGAGCTTTGTAACGTTAGAAAGCACAGAAAGTACCCGATATTTGTAAAATTGGACCAATATCGGGCATTTTCAGAGCTTTGCAAAAGTTGAAATGCTTTCAACTGTTGCGTACGAGTTGAAAGCGTTTGTACTTGACAATAGTCGTAACCACCCCCCCCCCCCTTATATGGTACCGTAGTCAATTAGGCTTCATGCTTTATATTGTTTCCAGATAGTTGTTATTTCTTGTTGTTTTAAATTGTTGTGAGATTGCGGGTGCTAGAGATTTTAAATCGTATGTACTTCTGTTATCTAATAAAAAATTGAAAATTCTGATGAAATTGGAAGCACTATATTTGGTTAATTTCTTGTGGTTTTATAATGCACTTAATTGCTCTGTCGATAATATATCTATTTGCTATTGAAAAGATAAGAAAGAAAGTTCCCGAAATTTCAGGAAATCTGTAGTAAAATAAACTCATTATACAATCGCACTGTCTTTATACGGTAATTTCAAAATAGGGTTTGGGCGGCAAGAAAAACAGGTGTTTTTCCACTTGTTATTAATTGATTTTTCAATTCAATTTGCGCATCTCGTAATGTTTCTATTTCATTTTCGTGATCAACTTAACGTCCGCAATATTTAGCCTCGGCTCACCCCTCTCTCACATTACTTGGCCCGACGAGAAGGGCTTTCTTCGTTCCTCAAGTCGAAACTTCCCATTAAAATGGAGGATATCGAAGAAGCTACACAGGTATTTTGGTTGATATTTATATGATAAAATTGTGTGGATTTAGCGCATTATGGAGCGTGCTCGGCAGCGGAAACAAATGATGCGTGGACAAGAGGGAAACGAAGAAAACCAACTACCGAATGGTTAGAAAAATTTGACTGATCCTCATTTTACAAAGAAAAATTCCAGATGCAGCTTCAAAATCACCATTCAAGCCCCATGAGGATTCGCCTCCTCCTGTGCCCTCTGTTGCTTCTCCTAAGCTTGCCATGGATGACGATGTATGTTTTTTTATTATAATTCTTTTAACTTAAATTTATATTCAAGTTTTTTTAGGAAGAGCTTCGTACATATCGCAAGAGTCGCTTCTCTGCACTTGCGAAGGAACAGGAGGATTGGGAATTTGAAACGCCTACAAGAAGAACCAAGGACGATTATAGGAAGGGAGCCAGTCCCCGTCTCAGTGTTGGCGAGGTTCGTGTTGTGCACTGTTAGAAAATATTGGTCATTTTATTTATCTGTATTTTTCTGAGTGGTTTGAAATGTCTTTGCAGACTCGACCGTCTATTTTGTTCACCCCAGCGGGAGGTCGCAGTCCCCTCAAGGATGTCTCCCCTCTCAAAGGAGTCAAGAGTGAGTCACACGCGAATTGATAGTTCCAATCATCGTTCGTCATTGGAAACAGCAGGTCCTGCCAAGACTCTGGAGACTGTAATTGAAAGATCAGAGAAGCGCTGCATACAGTTCGCAGTATCCAGTGAGGTACGGAAGTTCATTGACTGGTTGATAAGTATTGCCGAGCTGTGAATGCACGATGTGTATGATGGTTGATTGAATGATTTGTATCTAACCCATTTGACAGTCGTCGAACGACTCTCCCTCTTCTGCTTATCACGAGACCAGTTCGACTGTTGGAGTATTCTCATCCAAAGAGGTAAATATAGGAGATGGAGTGGTTATGGTCATTTCCGGTATTTGAATGGGGCTGTTTGAGTGTTCTCGCTTATCAGGTCACTTCCTTCGTCGATGGAGAGTACAGGGAAGAAGAGGAGTTTGAGTCGCAGAGTGGCGTCAAGGTATGCATCAGAAGGACAGAGGCTCCATCCATTCCACTCTTCTCCCTCCTCTGCACTGTGGTATCTCAAGGCCGCACGCCTCTAGGGGATCTTGATTTACTAATGAGGAACACGGGTGAAAGTCGAGATGCATGTCAGAGATAGGCATAAATGAAATATACAGATGCAGTATGGAAGAAAAGTTCAAAAGGATTCATAAAATATATAAGTTGTATTGGCAGAAAGAGACTCGTATGGCGAACACCTCGTCGTCCTCTTTGCTCTGCTCTCCCAAACCATTCGTGAGTGCCTCTCCCTCCCCTGCTCTGTGGATGCTTTCCTTGTCTGGTGATCTCACTGTCTGCACTGTGACTCTCCCTTGCAGAGTACCTCCGTCGTCCATGCTTCCCACTCTCCTGTCCGCTTCGTGAGTTGTCCACTAACTGATCATTCCATTCAGTCTCTTGATTGTCCCTGTGAAATAGAAAGCGTGGGCAGGCAGCACACCTCATTGTGAAGAAGTTGTTCAAATTCAGTGTACCATGATTCTAAAATTGTAAATCCAAATTTTCCTATTTTTTATAAGTATTTTTTTTTCTAGAATGTTGACTCTTGGTAGCGGTTTGAACGATCATTCTAAAAGTCATATCCCGTTGGTTCGTGCCTCTGGGCACGAGCCATTTAATGCCTCTGGGACAATCGAATACCCTCAAATATTGGGGCGACGATACTCACCATTGACGTTCAATTGCAGACTCCCACTTCCTCCTCTCCCATCAGAGCTGAAGCCAGAATGAACATTGCTTGCACCATTCGTGAGTTATATTTCCCTGGAAGTTAGAATATACGGAATAGCCTCTTGCAGCTCTGGACATCTCTTCGATTTCGCCTGCTGCCCATAGAGCTCAGCCCTCTGGTGAGATAATTGCAATGACTACAACGAGTGGAGATGTGTGATGGTATGACTGGCTAATGCGATTCATTGGAGGTGCCTCGGGAAGGAACGTGCTGGACACTCTGGAGAGGGCCTCCGTCTACGCCAATTCGCCCAGTCAGGTGAGGAGAGAGGGAAGAGGCATTCGAGAATGAGATCATGCAGATAACTCCCAGCACTGCGAAGCATTTCTTCGCCCAGCTACCATCGGTATCACTACATCATTAATTTAATTTTTAAATCCCAGTACAAGAATATGTTTGGCGTACAATCAGTTAATGTCTATGAATGGTCATAGTGGTGGTGCATCTCAGAAGTCTCCGATGCGCGGGGGAGAGATGGAGGAGTCTTCCCCTGTGAGAAGTGCAGCCATCTCTTCTGCCAAAGCGACGACCATCAGAAAAGAATTGGAGAAGAAATTGAAGAGTGGAGAGGCCAGTGTAAGCATACCTTCCTATGCTTCAGACAAATACATTGTATCATTTTCATTTTTACATATGTAAAGATAAGTTAATAGCGATTAGCCAATTTTATATCTTCATAAAAAGTGGTAAAGGAATATTCAGGTAGGTATTCCGGATGCTTCTTAATGTTATGAAAGTGTGATATATGGTTCTTTATTGGACAGACTTCCTTCCAGATGCCCCTTCCCGCTCCCTCCTCCGTCCCTTCGATGCGTACTGTGTCGAGGATCGCAGTCCCTCAAGGAGCCCTCACTCCCTCCATGCCCACTGGTTAGCTGATCATTCTACTTACCACTCCTTTATTCCCAGTCTCCAGTTACCCCCACTAGAAAGTGAATGGAGAGATAGTTGATATTGCAGGAGTGCGCACCCAATGGCGTGGTTCCTCCAACACTCCCGTCGTGGCAGGGGCCGATCCATCGGAGAAGACCATCCCTGATGTCAGAGCAACCAATGTGGCCTCCCTCAAGAGCAGATGGGAGGTATCATGCATCACTCCTTCCTTCTCTTCTCCATTCCCTTCCTCTCTCTCCCTTTCAGTTCTCAGCAGCTACGGGTACTCCTCTGCATCCAGACAAGAGCGAGAGAGATCTGTTGGATGAGGCGAAGAAGGAGGCGGAGAAGGCCACCTACAACAAGGTCACCCATTCATACTCATCAAATCGCTTCCTATTTTATTTCTGCCAGTCAGATTTTTTAATATAATTTTCGTTACGTAATGGGGTTAATTTTGAGTCGGGGAACACTTCGGTAACGACTCCCCGCAAGAAGGGAAGAGAAGAGACGAGTGGAGAGGCTGCCAGAAAGGTGAGATATCTCCCTATCGTGCCCCCCCCCCCCCCCACCTACTTTGGTTGAGAATGATGATGAATTGCAGTCACTGACGTCATCTCCCGTGGGTAAGTCTCCCCGTCTCCATCACTACAGACCGGAGTCTATGGAGGAGGAAGGACCACTGGAAAGTGGAGAGGAGGAGGCAATGATGGAGGAAGATGTAAGTCGCCCTTCCATCCAATTATCATCCTAGAGCTTGTTGCACTCGCTTCACATCACGCTATCCACTAAGTCACGCAATCAATTTCCATCCCATTCCTACCGTAAGCCTTCGTTGCCTTCCCGCAGGAACGGGAGGCGAGTCGCATTATCGACAAGGCCTTCTCATTCATGGAAGGACAGAGGAGTCCATTCAAGGTATGGTAGAATGGATGAAGCGAATGGAGGAGGGAGGGTGGTGGCTTACTATAGATGCTTCGCACGTGCATAATGCACAGCTATGGTAGTGATTGCATGGTTGTAAGCTGTAAATTGTAGTCGGTGGCCTCATTGGAGAAGGTGATCGAGCAGACTGAGGATGAAGAGGAGAATGAGAAGGAAGAAGAAGAGAAGAGGGAGAGAGAAAGGAAGAGGAAGGAGGAAGAGACAGAAGAGGAGATGAGATGGAAGAGGGAACAGGTACTCGTTACTATTCCTCCTTTCTGCTCAATAGCCATTGGATGAATCTCTACTTGATTAATAACTGCATATATATATATTTATGCTATTTCGTACGAAATAACGTGAGATAACATTTAAAATAGAACAGGAAAATTCATGACGATGAGAATCAATAGTTAATGACTGGATTAAAGGGTCATGAAGTCAGGAGGATCTACTCAGGGGAACGTTTCATTCTCGGTATTTACTAAAAGCCTTGCCGCTCTTGGAAAGAAGCTATTGTGTCTGTAGTTATGATTCGAACCAGGGTTGTTGAAGTTCATGCCGTTTCGCGTGTGGTAAATTTTGAAATAATGTTGTTTTCGGTTGGATATACTATATTTGCCTCGGATGAGATTTGTGGCTACTCTAACATCAATCGTTATTCTACGCTTCTCTAAGGACTCAATGCCTAGTTTCTTATTGCGGTCGAAAGCGGTAGGCATATTTTCCCAAGTATGATCAAAACAGCGTATTTACTCTATGTGATGGTTGTATCAGGAGCGACTGGCTCGTGAGGAAGAAGAACTGAAGAGAGAGAAAGCAGAGAAGGAGATGGAGGAGAGACAGAAACCAAAGTTCACCGTCAGTTTCTACTCATCATAAAGATTGAGTGAGTGAAATTGTGGCAAGATGTAATGAAATTGTAGGCTCCGCCCCCTCCAGAGTCGTCGATGCGAGACGAGGAGAAGGAGGGAGACGAGGAGGTAGGGAGACACTCTAGGGGGAGTATTCATAGACAAGCGCCATTTGTGCCATTCGAGAACTAAATGTAAGATATATATGTACTGTTGTTGAGAATGGGAAGCCTTCTCTGGTGCACACTATATCGTTCTACCGAAAGAGGAGAGCGGAGAAGAAGGACAATGCAGCAGGTGAGGAGAGAAGATATTCACTCGCTTGTTCTTGCTGAATCATTTTGATCGAATCCGATGGTGAGGTTGATATTATTTGAGGGCACGAGACAATGGACTACCGCATGTCGTCCACCTCGCAGGAACAAGCTACGGTACTACTCTTCATATGTGGGCAGGGATTGCTGTTGACTTTCATAATCTGGGACGGTGTCCCCTAGTTTAGCCGCAAAACCGGCAGTGTTCACGGGAACAAGTACGACGTATACTATCCTAAAACCGGGAGGGGCCTTGCTGCTAGTCGCAGTGGTGCTCACATTTGCTACTCTTGCTGTTTCGTGTCGTGCACCCTGATAATGGAATGTGCAGGTGATTGGAGGACAGGAGAGGACGACCGAGGAAGAGGAGAAGGAAATGAAAGCCGAAGAGGTACATTACATTCTATTTCACTGAATTGCAACGAATCTTTTATGTGTTGTGCATTGGTTGCAGACTCGTCTGCAGCAGTCTCTCGCAGTGCAGCACGAGCACGTGATGCAGGCCAGAAGGGCTCTCGACTTCTGCAGCAAGACTCAGTTCAGAGGATCGAGAGAAGAGGTGGGTGAGGAGAAGGGACTGCCCCTCTTGATTCATCCTCCAACTAGTGTTCATTGGTAGTCCCTCGTGTTTTGAGGTGGATGCACAGAGAGCACTCCTCATCGCGACGGAGACGAAGAGACAACTGATGCAGGCACTCGATGATATACGGTGAGAGAGGGAGAGGGGGAGGGGAGGAAGAACCACTTCAGAAAGGGAGACATACGACCGGTTGATGGACCGAGGGGAGCAATGAGAATAGGACCCATCTCGGTCCAATTGGTCAGAGACTCAATGGCACATGCTGGTCAGTCATTCTAATTGTTGTTAGCTATCCTATCAGTTATATTGCGATGCCATGGATTCCACTTTGAGACACAGTGTACTACTTGATTGTCCTTCTTCGCCACGGGGGACAACTGACTCACACTTCACTCGTCGCCTATGACCCTGCTGCCAGAACCATGGGAGGAAAGGTAGGGAGAGAGAGAGAGAGGAGGAGGAAGGGAAGACTTGAATTGCAGTCGACCGAGGTCGAATTCCAACAGTATCTCAATCTGGAGAAGCTTCCTCCTGACTTCGACTGCATGGTCGAAGTATGGGCACTCGTGAGTTTTCACCCTGAATTACTGCTTTTTTAAAATCACTATCTCGCTTCTAGTTTTGCAAATAAAATGTGAATATGCGAGAATTTGTTATTGATACTATCGAGGAAGGGAGGGAAGTAGTGGGTGAAATGATCTTCTCTTGAGTGCACTCGTCGCGAGCAGATCGGACACGAAGACAAGTACAAACTGAAGGGAGGAACGATGAAGAAGAAGGTATTCCCCCCTACCTTTACTCACTCTCTAAACATCACTTCCTACATTCGAGACTATCCTCAAACGAAACTGTCAAGCATACGGTATAAAGGTGAAGAAAAATGTTCGATTCGCGCTAGACTATGAAGATGCGCTAAATATGAAACTCAGAAGATCATTAAAGTTGAGCAAATCATTGAAGAGAAAGACTTGTATTGAGATGATGAAGGTACTTGTGCATGATAGTCTCCTGTATGGATGACCTCTCCTCGCTCATCCCCCTTCAGGAGTCAGTATTCTCCAATCTGATGTCGTCCTCGTCGTCGGCTGATAAACAGCAACCAGTGGTGCAGACTGACGGAAGGAGAGGGGAACTCCCTTCGTTCAAGTGCATGGGACGGTACGCTCTCTCTCTCTCTCTCTCTCTCTCTCTCTCTCTCTCTCTCGAATATGACTGAGGGGGATAGAAGAGGGGTCTTGAGTAGGCAACGGAGTATCTCTCTTGCAGTACTCGTCTGGACATCAACAGTGCAGAGAGAAGAAGATTCGCCCTCGAGGACACGTGCCATCCACTCGAGGGAACCATCGCACTGAAGATAAAGAGGTGGAGAGAGTGCGAGTGGATAGAGAGGGGGGAAGGGAGGGATTGCAGATACGCGATGGAGAAGGGAGACGTGCTCCATCGAGGATTCCTCTCCCTATATCAGAGATCTGCCCAGGTAAGATGGAAGGAGAGGGATGGGGAAGGAAGGGAGATTGCAGGGACTGGGATCGTGGACTCGCTACTGGTGTGTAGTCGAGAACGGAGAGATGAAGTTCTGGAGATGTCCCGAAGATGAGAGCAACAAAGTGAGGGAGAGTCAAGTGGAGGGACATAAGAGGGATCCGAATGGGGGTGATGATGGGGTTGATTGAGGACTGGCTGGTTCTCATCGATCTGTCAACGTGCGCATGCGATGGAGTCAAGCAGGAGGCCGATCAAGTACTTCCATTCCTCATTGTTCATTTAGTTTTCACTGGTGTCTGGTCTTAGAATGGAATTGATTTAGGAGTTGTGTCCATTCCCCAATTCCTTCCACGTCGATGTGTGGGTTCCCAAGGACGGAGCACAGAGTGTGAAACAGCTCGAGAAACTGAGGTCAGTCTGAGCCCCCTTTGCAAGTGACAGTTGAATACTCTATGGTAGATGAGGTCGTATGTCATTGTCCCCCCCCCCTCTCTATCTGTCTTATCAGAGTACTGATGGCTGCGGATCGCAAGGAGGACCTGACTCTCTGGTTGGACATCCTCAACAAGACCATCAGGAATCTCCTCCTATGGACAGCTAAAAAGAACGCCTAATTACGGTTACGGTACCGATCTTACCCTCTCCATCCTCACTAATACACGTCGTCTACAATAATCCTGTCATTACCAATCCATAACGAATGTGGTCGTAGATTGATCGATTCATCCCTCTCACTTCTTCAATCTGCCACTATTCTGAGATTAATTTCTATCGTATTCGTAGTTTGTGCCCCTCTTGCTTCTTCCTCATCGTCTCCTCTAACCACACATCACACAGATTACTCGAATTGTAAGCATTTGTCTAAAGTATGGCCAGGAATGAGATTGACCACTGCTCCTCCTTGTGTTTCCTCCAGTATTCACTCCGATTCTTCATAGGAAGCTTCCGATCAATCTCAGAGACAGAATGTACGTATTTTACTCGTATAGTGTATTATCTCACTATTATTCGATCCCTTGTTATTTTAGGAAGACAAATAAGTGCTTTTTCACCTTTAGCAGTAATTATCCCAATATTATTTATTTCCCTTCTACCAGTTCGCATTTGAGTTGCTAACCATACCTCAGCTTTGTACCCTCCTGATGAATATCTCTTCTACGATTATCTATCTCAGTTACTTTACGACCTGCAAATTTTGATATCGCTCCTTATGTAATAAAAAAGTGGAATGAATGGAGCTTGTATGATCAAAGATGGTGAAATAGTGCCACTGAGTATTGTTGTGTGGCGAGTACTCGAGGGGCGCCATTTGTGAAAAGTCGTCTTTTGAAAATTCAACCATTCCTTTCATTCTCTACAAGTTAGTTGTGCCTCCAATTAGTAGTATAATAAGTGTTTGAGATGGAGGATCGATTAGGGAACGATGTGAGAGAGATGGAGCCAATTGGAGACAAACGACCTCTCTACTATTGCGCCCCCATGGTCAGATACTCCAGGTACTTACTTAATGGAAATATGTTTCATTTATCAATTCCTCATATAAATCTGCTAGAATAATTTCCTAATTGGAGGGTGCATCGCTCTTTGTAAGTGTTAGTGATTCCTCCCTCTCTTGCAGGCTTGCTTTCCGTAATCTGGTTCGTCGCCATGGAGTGGACATTGCCTTCTCCCCCATGATCTACGCGCGAAATTTCCTCGAATCGGAACACGCAAGGGTCAGCGAATTCGCAACTCATCCAGGTATATCTTGAGGGGATTGTGTCGAGTGTACACTCACGAGGTCGAATGCCATATAACCAGAAAGGGTTCCACTCTGCAGTATTTAGTTTCCCTCTGGCAGAGAGTGAGAGTGGAGTATTCCCTCTGCAGACGACAAGCAGACGATCGTCCAATTCGCATCCGACGACCCTCAAGTATTCGCAGCCGCTGCTGAATTGGTGTACAAGTGAGTGGAGAGGGGAAGTGGAATGGAGAGGGGATTCAGATATTCCATCGGGGTCGATCTGAACTGTGGATGTCCGAAGAGCGACGTGCGACAGAAGGGATTCGGAAGCTCCCTCCTCAATAAACCCGGTCAGATCCAAAGGCGGAAAACTGCAGTTCCACTGATTTTACTCGACACATTAACCAATGCTTCTCCTATGTATGGGAGCTGATTTATACTAAAATTCGTTGTGCTTTATTCATATGAAAAATCAGTGGATATAACTCATAGAATGGTAACGCAAAAATCTGTAAACACTGTAATTGACCATGGTATTTTAAAATTTGATATTTGTGTTTCCAGAACTGCTGGCGGATATGGTGAGACAGACGAGAGCGAGGATTCCCGATCCAGAGTATAAGGTGGGCAGGTTTCATTCTCCTCTCTTCTCTCTCTTCTTTTCCTCCTCTCCCTTCTCTCCTCCATTGGTGCTCTTCTCAGGTCTCTCTCAAGATCCGTGTCAATTATCCCCTCGACAGGACGATCGACCTCTGCAGGAAGGCCGAGGCTGCGGGGGTGAGAGAGATACTTAGACAAAGGTACTTATTCCGTTTCTGGCCACCCCCCCCCCCCCCCTCCCTCATCTAGCCCACTCATTTCTAGATATTCCTCCCTGATTTTCGGCCACTCAACCCCTCCTGATGGACGGGGGTGGAAAATGAGAAGGGGGGGGGGGGTGGCCAGAAACCGAAGAAGTGCCCAGACAAAGATGACTCCCTCACATTTAGCGGAGTGAAAAGCAATTATAACGTAGTTGCACAATTAATATGAAGTGGTAATAGAGCTGTTGTAAGCCGAGTAGGAGTAGTTAATTGGATTGAATTGTAGAAAAAGTAGAAGTATGATAACAAAAGTTAGTGTCTTTATAATTGACTTGTTGGTCTGGGAGAAGTAAAGTTAAAACCATTAAATATTACAAATAATCAGTTATAATTGAGGTGTCTCATCTGACAGTGCATGGCCGAACTCCATCTATGAGATGCGAACCTGTCGACTACGACGCAATCAGAACCATCGTGGATGCAGGTGAGGAAGGAAGGGAGAGGGGGGGGATGGAGAGAGGGGAGGTCACTGAGGGATGCATTGCAGTGAATGTGCCAGTGATCGCAAATGGGGACATCCGATCACTCGAGGATGCTCACAAGGTACTCTCCCTATCCATTCAATTACATTGTTCTATCCATTGTCCGAGGGGGGGGGGTGATTGGTTCTTGGTTGAGGTGGTAGCAGAGGCGGGCTGTGAGGGGGTGATGGCTGCGAATGGACTACTCGCCAATCCCTCCTTCTTCGAGGGGGAGGAAACCACCAGTGCACAGTGTGTCAGAGACTGGGTCAGTATCATTACCCACTCAGAATCATCGACTACCCTCTCATTCCAGTTGGATATCTCGGCCAATCTGGGCGTGTCTCAGCCCATCTTCCATCAGCATCTAGTCTACATGCTGCGAGAGTCACTGACTCCCCAGCAGAGAAGGTACTGTATAGGAACATTCTAGTGGAGTAATCTATTGAGTTGAGGTTATTCAATGAGCTATCGTGTCGACCTGCAGTGGAAGAGTTCCTTGAACCTTTTCTGAGAGAAGAATAGAGATAGGGATCCGTTTATTTCATTCCTTTCTTCACTCCACGGGTTATTGTTGATTTTGGCAACGTTGTTGATTTTCATTGAAATAAATGCATTCATTTCTAACTTTGCCCGTACTCTGCACTCTTCCTCCCATTCTCTGTCCATCTCTTCTCGATGATCGGTTGTCTCTTCTATCTCGCTGTGAGTCTCCCTTCTCTCCCTCATCCACTCCCTCCCTCCTCAGACAATCCTTGTGATGGTCGTGTCTCTGGTCGTGGGATGCGGGTCACCCGACAAGTGAGTCACCACTCCATCTCCCCCTCACTCTCGTTCCAGAGGGAAACCAAAGGATAAGACACCCGAACCAACTCCCCCTTCGGGAGTTCCATTGGGAGGAAGTGGAATGAGGGACGATGACACCCTCAAGAACGTGAGTCCTCCCTCCCCCTTGACCCTCACCCCTGTGGATGGCAGGTGCCTTCACTGCAACGAGACCGACAGAAGAATCAGTTGCCTCCTCCTTCCTCCTCGTAGAATTGAATGCCACACTCACACAATCAGCAGACCTCTTCGATAAACAATAGATGGCTCATCCCTCGTCCTTTCCATGAACAGTCATGCAGTACATTTATGCAGATCCCAATCGATCATCATCACAAGTTATCACAGTAAACAAGGAAGTCCCGTGCATAGCTTTATTTTGATTGGTCATCAATGGAAACAACCATTGGAGTTAATTTCAAATACATGTACATTTTATGGGCAGTAAACACGCATAATTGTTCTGGTCTCGCAGTAGCATATACTGCTCTTTCACTGATACTCTTCCTGGTACTGGGCGATTCTCCTCGGTCTACCGTACATGAGTGTGGTCGAGACACGGGGAATCAGGTCGAACACGTAGTGAGTCTCGGGGTTCTCATGAGTTGCCGCAGGCCAGAACACCTGAATGGAGAGGGGAAGGGAGGAGGAGAGGGGGGGGGAGGGGAGGGGGGAGGAGAGAGGAGGACTCACGGGGAGAGTATTGGGAGAGATGGAAGGAGTGCGAGCTGCTTCGATCGATCCTCCATTCGGATTACTGCATCAAATTGAGTGTCGATAGTGAAATGAATAAATGGGAGACTCACCCATACTTGGCGAAGTTAGTGAATGCAGTAGTGAAGAGATGAAGCATCTGCTGATCATTTGCTGTGAATTTGTAGGGCCAGAGGATTCCCTTCCCGAACAGGTAGTTCAACTCAGTGCAGTGAGTAGCATCTGAAGGGAATGGAATGGAGGGGGAAGGCAATCACACGCAGATAAATATTGCAGTGAATAGTTACCTTTGATAGGCATGAGGAAGGAGAGCAGTCCGTAAGCATTCCTGTTCGAGTACTCGAAGACGTACGAATAGACGGGTGCAGACTGAGAAGGGAGAGAGGGAGAGGGAGGGGGAGGGGAAGGGGGTCGTTCACTCACTGGATGATACTTCAATGAGTCAGTGATCATTCTGAGTGTGGGCACATGCATCGATCGATCTCCGTAAGCCTGAAGAGAAGAGGGAGAGATGGGATGACTCTTCCCTTGCTTACCTCTGCGAAAGCCCTCAATAGCACGTGATTGGGAGACAACTTCCCCGTGTCCAGATACGATTCGACAAGGTCATCACGGATCTTCTCCACTCCAGGAACACTCTGAATCAGTGTAATCGAGGGGAGGGAGGGAGGGGACGTACCTGTGGGAGACTCCTCCCCACCATTTCCTGCAGTCTTTCCAGTGTCACTTTGTAGTTCATCACTGCAGATCTAATTCATTCTAGAGAGAGGGAATGACTCACAGAAGATGGCTGCTTCCAGCTTCGAAACTCCCGTCATCCTCGGCTTCGGAGGGGCAGTCTTCCTCAGTTCGGAGGGATGAGCAGGGAGAAAGTCTCCATCGATGATGGGAGTGATGTCTGAAGAGAACATCCCCTCTTCCCTCTCTCTCTCTCTCTCTCTCTCTCTCTCTCTCTCTCTCTCTCTCTCTCTCTCTCTCTCTCTCTCTCTCTCTCTCTCTCTCTCTCTCTCTCTCTTCTTCTCACCCAGAGTGTTGTCCATGATAGCCTTCTCAATTCCCTCCTCTGGTTCGACTCCTGCTGCGAAGCAAGAAGGCTTCATCTCACGCAGTTTGTCCATCATCTGCAGTTCCTTCCTTCTCTGCTCCTCCCCCCTCTCTCCCCCCTCTCTCTCTCCCTCACCCTCTCGCTGTTGTTCTCTTCCACTCCCATCCTCCTTGCCTTCTGTCTACACTTGGAGGGTAGATCGGGATGGAATGTCCACTCAGCAGTCCCCACTCCAGCCATAGGACAAACCTTGTGGAAGAGGTCTGAAGGTGAGATTGGAGGGGGAGGAGGAGGGGAGGGAGAGGGGGAGGGGGGGGAGCACTTCTGGAATGGGGAGAGAGGGAGAGTAGATCGACGGAAGCTCCTCCTGCACTCTGTCCGAACAGGGTCACGTTGTGCTGAAGGGAGGGAATGATAATCAGACTGATTCCTTCATCTTACCTTGTTTCCACTGAATGCTTCTATGTTCTCCTGTATCCATCTGAGAGCCATCGTCTGATCCCACAGTCCCCAATTGCCTCGACATGCCTGCAACATCTACACTAAGAACCCTCCAATGGTTTAGGGCACGAATGAGGGGAAATTGAAGGGTGCCTCACCTCATCTCCAGTGCTGAAGAATCCCAGATATCCTAGTCTGTACTGGATGGTGACAACGACGACTCCCTTCCTCACGAGGAATCGTGCTATTCCCTCTTCCCCGTATGTCTCTGCATCGTGCATGGAGAAGCCCCCTCCGTGCACGAAGACCATCACGGGGAAACCTGGAAGGGCCAAGGAGACAACGAGAAGAGATCGACGACACCTTCAGTCGGGGACTGCCAGACCGGAGTGAAGACATTCAGATAGAGACAGTCCTCGCTCCCTGCTCTCTTCTGCAATCTCCCTCTCTCACTCCACCCCCCCCCCCTCCCCCCCTCCCCCTCTCACCATGATCTTATCGTGCATGAAGTAGTCCTTCTGGATGCATCTCCTCGCGAATCGATTGCATTCTCTCACTCCCGACCAGGGTTCTGCCGGCTCGGGCTTCTACCATTCCATTGATTAGACCAAGTAGAAGGAAGAACATCCCCACCCTGAACCGTAGTTGTCCGACTGGAGGCTTCGCGAAGGGAATTCCCTGAAGGAGCAATCAGAAGAAAGAGATTGGTGGGAAACTTGCCAGGAATGCATCCACTCTCAGTTCTCCCTCGTTCACAATCCTCCTCCCCTGCACTGATCCACTCTTTGTTGAGACGATGCGAGAAGGATGATGAGAAGAGCAGCAGCCCATCTGAGGGAGATCGAGAGGAGGGAGAGGGGGAGGGGGGGAGAGGGGCATGGAGAGAGGTCTCGCGAAAACCATCCAATGAGAGGCAGGTGATAAACACACGCAATCTCAGCACTTAGGGGGAGTCCAACGGAGTGAATGGGGTAGGGTATTCGAAAGAAGTTGAATGGGTAGAACCCGTGAAGGGAAGGAAGGAGTGATGCACTGAGGGGGTTTCCAAATGGAGAGAATATTGAGATTGAGAGAAAAGGATTTTGAGCGCTTATTGGCAAACAGCTGGGTCGGATTTCGATGGAATCGCAGAGAATGAGCAGAGAGAAGGAGAGAAGGGTTCACAGAGGGAAAGGAATTAACTCACTTCCTTCTGGATTTGAAAGAAGTGCCAACTTGTGAACGGACACAGAGGTGAAAAAGGAGAATCATGACTATCTGGTGCGTCTATCAGGAATACTGTAGAATAAAGAGAGAGGAGAAGAGATAGGAATAGTCTCCCAGTGAAGAATCAACCATCACGGAGGTGCGGGGAGAAGTGGAGGGAGGAGGGACTTCATCGAGGGAGTGATGGGGGTGGGGAAGATAAGGAACAACTGATGAAGGAAGTGAGACGGAGGTGGTCGTCATTCGAGAGAACACCAGTTCGAGTAGGGAAGGGAGAATGAGATGGATGAAGGGGGAGGAGGGATCATTCTCAGCTGCAGTGATGGAAGAGTTCGGGATGAAGGTCGAGGAGAGAGAGAGACTCCTTCCCTTCTCAGTAATCACATGCGCAATGGAAGGTCGTAGTGGAATTGGGAGAGGTCGAGAGAGAGAATTAATTGAAGCTTCACATGAGAATCTTTTTGGAAGGGGGATGGCGGGCGATGGAAGCATGGAAGCTGATTCAATCGACCTCATTACTGGAAAGAAGAGATCGGAAGGGATTGACAAGAAGAGAACGAACAAAAGCAGACTATCACTTTCACTTCGAGGAGTCAAGGAATTGAAGGAAAGACGGAGATTGTGACACTGATGTCAGAATATTCATCGAGGGACGAAGGAGGAAGAGATTAGAAGGATGACGAAAGGGGAGAATATGCATCCACTCATTGGCAGAAGGAAGAATGGAGAAGAAGAGAACTGTCGAGTCCTTCTCTTGATAGACAGATGTGAAGGGAGAATAGAGGTATTATTTAGAATGAATTAAATTCATCCCGAGAGCTAATAGGAGAGAGGAGGGAATGCTATGTCGAATTAGGTGTAGAAGGAGTGAGAAGAAGTATTGTGTGAAGAGTGCCCTGAATGGATTAGAGAGAAGGGAGGAAAGAAGGGAATCGAGGAATCTACAAGGATTACACAATGAAATTTGTAGTTGAAAGCAACATAAAGCCTCGAGAAAGAGCAAGGATCTCCCCCTCCACCAATTGAGAACTCTCTACGGAACAAACTATCTCTATCGGGTTCCAATTCTCGAACCACCCAACTTTCTCTTGCTAATTCGACCAGTACTCGATACTCATCTCGAGCTCATAGAGTTACGAATCTTAGTTGTTGTCCGAAGCTCTTACTAGATAGATGTTCATGCGGTCGACAAATTGAACAATTGAAATTTCAAAATTTCGATGGAACTCCCTTCTCTTCCCTCATTCTACTCATTTGTCGTGTTCTCCATCCTCCCTTCTCTTCCCTCATTCTACTCATTTGTCGTGTTCTCCATCCTCCCTTCTCTTCCCTCATTCTACCATTTGTCGTGTTCTCCATCCTCCCTTCTCTTCCCTCATTCTACTCATTTGTCGTGTTCTCCATCCTCCCTTCTCTTCCCTCATTCTACTCATTTGTCGTGTTCTCCATCCTCCCTTCTACTTCCCCTCATTCTACTCATTTGTCGTGTTCTCCATCCTCCCTTCTCTTCCCTCATTCTACTCATTTGTCGTGTTCTCCATCCTCCCTTCTCTTCCCTCATTCTACTCATTTGTCGTGTTCTCCATCCTCCCTTCTCTTCCCTCCATTCTACTCATTTGTCGTGTTCTCCATCCTCCCTTCTCTCCCTCATTCTACTCATTTGTCGTGTTCTCCATCTCCCTTCTCTTCCCTCATTCTACTCATTTGTCGTGTTCTCCATCCTCCCTTCTCTTCCCTCATTCTACTCATTTGTCGTGTTCTCCATCCTCCCTTCTCTTCCCTCATTCTACTCATTTGTCGAGTTCTCCATCCTCCCTTCTCTTCCCTCTTCTACTCATTTGTCGTGTTCTCCATCCTCCCTTCTCTTCCCTCATTCTACTCATTGTCGTGTTCTCCATCCTCCCTTCTCTTCCCTCATTCTACTCATTTGTCGTGTTCTCCATCCTCCCTTCTCTTCCCTCATTCTACTCATTTGTCGTGTTCTCCATCCTCCCATCTCTTCCCTCATTCTACTCATTTGTCGTGTTCTCCATCCTCCCTTCTCTTCCCTCATTCTACTCATTTGTCGTGTTCTCCATCCTCCCTTCTCTTCCCTCATTCTACTCATTTGTCGTGTTCTCCATCCTCCCTTCTCTTCCCTCATTCTACTCATTTGTCGTGTTCTCCATCCTCCCTTCTCTTCCCTCAATTCTACTCATTTGTCGTGTTCTCCATCCTCCCTTCTCTTCCCTCATTCTACTCATTTGTCGTGTTCTCCATCCTCCCTTTCTCTTCCCTCATACTACTCATTTGTCGTGTTCTCCATCCTCCCTTCTCTTCCCTCATTCTACTCTTTTGTCGTGTTCTCCCATCCTCCCTTCTCTTCCCTCATTCTACTCATTTGTCGTGTTCTCCATCCTCCCTTCTCTTCCCTCATTCTACTCATTTGTCGTGGTTCTCCATCCTCCCTTCTCTTCCCTCATTCTTCTCATTTGTCGTGTTCTCCATCCCTCCCTTCTCTTCCCTCATTCTACTCATCTGTCGTGTTCTCCATCCTCCCTTCTCTTCCCTCATTCTACTCATTTGTCGTGTTCACCATCCTCCCTTCTCTTCCCTCATTCTACTCATTTGTCGTGTTCTCCATCCTCCCTTCTCTTCCCTCATTCTACTCATCTGTCGTGTTCACCATCCTCCCTTTCTCTTCCCTCATACTACTCATTTGTCGTGTTCACCATCCCTCCTTTCTCTTCCCTCATACTACTCATTTGTCGTGTTCTCCATCCTCCCTTCTCTTCCCTCATACTACTCATTTGTCGTGTTCACCATCCTCCCTTTCTCTTCCCTCATTACTACTCATTTGTCGTGTTCTCCATCCTCCTTCTCTTCCCTCATTCTACTCTTTGTCGTGTTCTCCATCCTCCCTTCTCTTCCCTCATTCTACTCATTTGTCGTGTTCTCCATCCTCCCTTCTCTTCCCTCATTCTACTCATTTGTCGTGTTCTCCATCCTCCCTTCTCTTCCTCATTCTACTCATTTGTCGTGTTCTCCACCTCCCTTCTCTTCCCTCATTCTACTCATTTGTCGTGTTCTCCATCCTCCCTTCTCTTCCCTCAATCTACTCATTTGTCGTGTTCTCCATCCTCCCTTCTCTTCCCTCATTCTACTCATTTGTCGTGTTCTCCATCCTCCCTTCTCTTCCCTCATTCTACTCATTTGTCGTGTTCTCCATCCTCTCTTCTCTTCCCTCATTCTACTCATTTGTCGTGTTCTCCATCCTCCCTTCTCTTCCCTCAATCTACTCATTTGTCGTGTTCTCCATCCTCCCATCTTCTTCCCTCATTCTACTCATTTGTCGTGTTCTCCATCCTCTCTTCTCTTCCCTCATTCTACTCATTTGTCGTGTTCTCCATCCTCTCTTCTCTTCCCTCATTCTACTCATTTGTCGTGTTCTCCATCCTCCCTTCTCTTCCCTCATTCTACTCATTTGTCGTGTTCTCCATCCTCCCTTCTCTTCCCTCATTCTACTCATTGTCGTGTTCTCCATCCTCTCTTCTCTTCCCTCATTCTACTCATTTGTCGTGTTCTCCATCCTCTCTTCTCTTCCCCTCAATCTACTCATTTGTCGTGTTCTCCATCCTCCCTTCTCTTCCCTCATTCTACTCATTTGTCGTGTTCTCCATCCTCCCTTCTCTTCCTCATTCTACTCATTTGTCGTGTTCTCCATCCTCCCTTCTCTTCCCTCATTCTACTCATTTGTCGTGTTCTCCATCCTCTCTTCTCTTCCCTCATTCTACTCATTTGTCGTGTTCTCCATTCTCCTTCTCTTCCCTCATTCTACTCATCTGTCCGTGTTCTCCATCCTCCCTTCTCTTCCCTCATTCTACTCATTTGTCGTGTTCTCCATCCTCCCTTCTCTTCCCTCATTCTACTCATTTGTCGTGTTCTCCATCCTCCCTTCTCTTCCCTCATTCTACTCATCTGTCGTGTTCTCCATCCTCCCTTCTCTTCCCTCAATTCTACTCATTTGTCGTGTTCTCCATCCTCCCTTCTCTTCCCTCATTCCACTCATTTGTCGTGTTCTCCATCCTCCCTTCTCTTCCCTCATTCTACTCATTTGTCGTGTTCTCCATCCTCCCTTCTCTTCCCTCATTCTACTCATTTGTCGTGTTCTCCATCCTCCCTTCTCTTCCCTCATTATCTATCTCATCTGTCGTGTTCTCCATCCTCTCTTCTCTTCCCTCATTCTACCTCATTTGTCGTGTTCTCCATCCTCCCTTCTCTTCCCTCATTCGACTCATTGTCGTGTTCTCCATCCTCCCTTCTCTTCCCTCATTCTACTCATTTGTCGTGTTCTCCATCCTCCCTTCTCTTCCCTCATTCTACTCATTTGTCGTGTTCTCCATCCTCCCTTCTCTTATCCCTCATTCTACTCATTTTGTCGTGTTCTCCATCCTTCCTTCTCTTCCCTCATTCTACTCATTTGTCGTGTTCTCCATCCTCCCTTCTCTTCCCTCATTCTACTCATTTTGTCGTGTTCTCCATCCCTCCCTCTCTTCCCTCATTCTACTCATTTTGTCGTGTTCTCCATCCTCCCTTCTCTTCCCTCATTCTACCTCATTTGTCGTGTTCTCCATCCTCCTTCTCTTCCCTCATTCTACTCATTTGTCGTGTTCTCCATCCTCCCTTCTCTTCCCTCATTCTACTCATTTGTCGTGTTCTCCATCCTCCTCTTCTCTTTCCCTCATTCTACTCATTTGTCGTGTTCTCCATCCTCCCTTCTCTTCCCTCATTCTACTCCATTTAGTCGTGTTCTCCATTCTACCCTTCTCTTCCCTCATTCTACTCATCTGTCCGTGTCTCCTCCCTACTGGGTCTCATCTCCCTTCTCTCCTCATTCTACTCATTTGTCGTGTTCTCCATCCTCCCTTCTCTTCCCTCCATTCTACTCCATTGTCGTGTTCTCCATCCTCCCTTCTCTTCCCTCATTCTACTCATTTGTCGAGTTCTCCATCCTCCCTTCACGGGTGTCCCTCATTCCACACATTTGTCGTGTTCTCCATCCTCCCTTCTCTCCCTCATTCTACTCATTTGTCGTGTTCTCATCCTCCCTTTCTTCTTCCCTCATTCTATCATTTGGTCGTGTTCTCCATCCTTCAC
>BTRK01000003.1:23259921-23328976 GCA_036245805.1 Pristionchus mayeri | reverse complement strand
GTATCGTGCTTCGCACGTGCTCTCTCTCTTTCTTTCATTCTTATCGTTCTAATCCTTCTATTTCTCTTATCGTTCATTCCCTGATAGCAAAAATATAGTCCTCACTGCTAGTGCGTAGAACTGAACTGGATATCTCCTATCGGTAGAGAATTCGCAGCCATTCGTGGATTGGGAGTGTAAACCCTACGTGCGTCTCTTTCTCCCATTTGAACCCCGTTGTAATGACGAACAGCGAGAGTACGAACTTCTCTCCTTATTCATTCGCTTCTTCCTCCGATCAGCCCTCTGATCTTTCCTCTCCTCCTCATCATTCCATCCTCAATGAGTCCATCATGGTAATCTTTAATGACGGGAACGCTCAAAATGGTGAATCTTCCCATGATCAGGGGGGGGGGGGGAATCCTCCAATTTTGGCGTATCTTCCACTCAAAACAATAGATCGTACACCATTACTATCGTCCCTCTACATAACGAGGGACTGCCACGTCGGAGTCTCACTCTCCTCACTCTCGTCTCGTGAAACTTCTTGTCAGTGGCTGTCTCTGCACTACTCACCCTTTGCCCCCGAGTGAAGAGAGAGAGAGAGTCCAACCAGTTATCCCCTTTCGCTTCCCTCTCGACACTATCAACATAAACACTCAATGAATCATTCCTTCATTGTGTCGCTCTTTCGACCGAGAATCGAGGTGATTGCATGTAGTGGTCGAGGAAGGAAGAAGAAGGGGGGGGAGAGGGGGAGGAGGGGGAGGGGGGGACATTCGACAGACTCCACCATCCCTTCGTGTCAGTAGTTGGCGCCTTTATCATTTTGTTGTTCCCACCCTTGATTGTTTGATCCGTCATAATCAGTTCTATCGCCATTCCTTATCATCTTCAGAATGGGTTGACAATTTCGTAGAAAGGGATCAGATAAGGGGGTTCCCTCAAACGAAATCCGTCTCTCTCTTTGTCTCCAGTGCAGAATGCTCTCACTCATCACGAGTTTCCCTCGTTTTCTCAGTATTTTCGTGTTGTTGAAAAGCGGGAATTGATGGGTTGTGACGGTGTGCACCCTTGCAAGCTACCACAACAAATACCTCGCATGCTTACCCCCCCCCCCCTCCCCCCTCCCACCAGGAATCCTCCACTTCCTCCCTATATCACTCTCACGACATCAATTGCTTCTCTTCCTCCATTCTTCGTTTTCTGATTTCTCCTTCTCATCTCTTCTTGTTCTTCTCTCTCTCATCTCAGCTGTCGAATTGAATCCCCTCAGAATATCCACATATTTATCACTCCCTTCTTCTCTTCTCTCTGCTGGGGTCATTCTCAGTTCAGTCTCTAGTCTTCACTCATCAATGACTAGACGACCTTCCCTCATTACGGTAAGTCAGTCTTCCATTGGATTCCACTACGGTATTCCCTATTTGTGGGTTCGATCGCACCGATTGAGATGGTGGTTTGGACGGGATCTTTGACTGTGCCGCATCACGGGAACAGTCGTGATCGTCGGGGTGATATCAATCTAGTGATTTAATCTCCCCTCCCCCCCTCCCCCTCCTCCTTCTCCTCCTGCTCTTCCTTCTGCTCTTCCTTCTCCTCTTCCTCTTCCTCCTTCTCCTTCTCCTCCTTCCAATCACCTGCAATAACTGCTTGCTCTTCAACCTTCGACCGTTGTCTTCCCCTCTCATCACTCACTCCACATTCCTCGCTGTCACAACTGGCAAGAAGCATCTCATCTTACTCTTCTCTCCAGAATAGAACCTTGCTCCTTCCCCCTCATGACCACTCACAACACCGTCTCCCTCTCCAGTGACATCAATCCTCCTCTGCATTCTGATTCCCTCCTTATCTCCTTCGATGTTACAGTACCCCCCCCCCCCCTCCTCACATCATTCACTCCTCCTCTCCTCTCCTTTCTCTGCAGATTCAACACTTTTTGATCCGTTCAAATTTCTCTTCTCTCTTCTCAGCAATCTTCAAAAGTCTAACCCCTATAAGGGGCGGTGTCTGAGATGGGGCGGAGTCACTAACTCCTTCCCATTCTCTCTCTCTTTCTCTCTCTCTCTCTCTCTCTCTCTCTCTCTCTCTCTCTTACTCCTTTTACCAATTTGTGCGTACTCTCAATGATTCTGAGATGGTTCCCTTCAGAGTCTTCGATGCAAAATGGGTCTTCCGGTTCTCGCAAAGAAAGTGAAGAAGATGGCATCTACTCGATTCCTCAATCTCAAGGCATTACTCAATGGAGAAAGTGAGGAGAAGGGAAAGGGAGAGAAAGACCGGCTTCTTTTCTATCGATTAATCATCATTATCAATCAACTAGTTCTTTTGCAGACTCGAGCAGAGGATTCGCCAAGTTCCGCAAGAATTATAAGCTGAAGGGAGAGATAGGACGGGGCGGATTCGGAATTGTCTACAGGTATACGGTAGAGTGAGTAATCGAGGACTGACTGGAATACTACAGGGCTGTTCGAATGAGTGATGAGATGCCTGTAGCAGTGAAGTTCATCGATCGACGAGGGATCAAAGAGTGGGGGAAGGTGAGGGGAACCGTCTCTCTCCCTCTCTCTCCCTCTCTCCTTTTGGCCCTTTGATCTCATATCATCATCACAATCGCTTCGTCTTTCCTTTCGCAATCCCCCCTGGCGCAATCAATCGATCGAAATCAATCGACTACCGTATCCATTCCAGATCAGCGACGAGCAAGTTCCCATGGAGATTGTGATGCTCGCCCGATGTTCCAAGATAGAAGGTACTGTAGTCTAGAGGATACTGTAGCTTCCTCAATCAATTCTCCTCTCGTTGTGATGGGGGATGATCGGAATCAAAAGATCTGGAACATTCTTCCTTCCTCGTCCATTCCCTTTCGTAATCACTTTCTGTTCTGATCATTAAAGTAATCAAGAACTCTCTCTCTCTTCTCTTGTATCTGCACAATTTCACAATCACGTTTTCCATTCACTAATCGTGTCACAAAAAGAGAGCAGCCATAAATTTTGAGTGGAAAAATGTGAATGACCCTCAAAAATGCGAAGTATCGTTGTAAAGGAGAAAGACTCCATTGCAGGCGTCATTCGACTTCTCGAATGGTTCCAGATCCCAGAGGGATATCTCATCGTCATGGAGAGACCTTTCCCGTCCATGGACATGTTCGATCTAATCAAGGCACAGTCACGATTGGACGAAGACGTGAGAATGACCCTTCCTCCTTCCCCCCCCCCCTCCCCCCTCTCCCCCCCTCTCTCCCTTCATTCTACTCCTTCAGATCGCAGCCTTCCTCATGAGACAGATCGTGGAGACTATCCAAGCATGTGCAGAGAGGAGAGTACTCCATAGAGATCTCAAGGTCGTCTATCTGACTCAGTATTTGACCTAATCAACTACCGTATTCCAGGACGAGAACATCGTCATCGATCTGGTGACTGGAGAGACGAAGCTCATCGATTTCGGTGCAGCTACCGTACTCAAGAAGAGTCACTACACTGATTTCCAAGGTGCATTCTGCACGAAGTTGCAAGTAGTCACGTAGTGGCAGCCAGTCTATTTAATGGGTCCTTCTCTTCCTTTGAATACCGCTTCTCCTTCGGCATTCAATCCCCCCCTCTCTCTCTCTCTCTCTCTCTCTCTCGCAATGCTTATTATCGTCTCTCCTTTCTCTTCCTCGATATTCCATTCAAATTAGCATGCGACCCCAATTACTCGACGTCAGTCCTTTATTCTCTCGTAGAGATCAGAGATCAAAGATCACGCGTTTCCTTCTGTCTCTGGATCGGCGTCGTCCTCGTTGAAGAGAACTTCCAGCGCAATTCGATTCATCTCCTTCCCCAATTCGAGGGGAATCAATCTCTGCAGCACATTGTCCATTATCTTAAGAGGGGGTGGTTACGGTAGTTTGGTAGGTTATACATTCACCTCGTGGGTGTGAGCAGTGCTCGTCTTGGTCAGTTTGCAGATCTGTAATTGGTCTCTCTCTCTTTGCCCTGGGGGCATACACGTCACTGTATCGATACTCGATACTCAGTCTCTCCCTCTAGAGAGTACGAGTAGATTATTGGGCAGCTTACCCTGGGAGTGACTGCGATAGCTGATAGGATTACTCCCACCAAGATGACAATTTGCACTCCCAGCATTGAGTATGCTCCCATCTCTCCCATCGCCATACTATCCATTCTCTGAAGTGCGTGGTGTATTGATGGGAACTCGTGCACTCGTGCTATTCCCTAATTGCCATCCATCACTTGATTCGGCAGCCAAACAGCGCGTGTTATCGCAATAGATCAAGCGCGTCAGCGACCAAAGTGCCCCCCCCCCCCCTATCAGTGAAACGACGAGGAAGAGTGACTAGAGGGGCTATTATGGGAGGGAAGAAGACGAGAATAGAAGAGGAGACGGGCCTAAATCCTACCAACAGAAATACACTAGAAACTATCTAAATAATGGAGGAAGAAACGAACATAGGAGAGGGGACAGGGGACAACCGCCGTCGAAAGGAGTGAAGGGTGGAAATGAATGGATGAATTGCAGGAACTCGACTGTATTGTCCCCCCGAATGGTTCCTCCACTCTCTCTATCTGGGGAAGGAAGCGGCCGTTTGGTCAGTAGCATTCTTCATTACAATATCATAGTTAGATATGGCATTTAAACCGTAGATATAGTGGATGGCGATCCCCTTGATGAGTCTCTTCCTTCAGGTCCCTCGGAGTTCTCCTCTACAATTCACTGAATGGTCGTCTTCCCTTCCGTAACGAGAAGGATATCTGCACTGCCCATCTACTCGGCCCTCTTCCCTTCTACGCCCCTGTCTCATCTGGTGAGTCATCGGTGTCCTCTCCCTTCATCACATATGCTGCGGAAAAAGTTGGGGGAGGAAGGAGAAGAGGAAAAAATCGGGTGGAAAAAGTCGGAGGAGGAAAAAGGAGAACTTTCGAAATTTGAATTCGCGCCATTTTCACTAAATCGCTTCCCCTTGAAGGTATCCACTTACAAATTGAAATAGGGGTATTCCTGACCCTGAGAAACTCAATTCTGAAGTTTCAAATCGATTGGTCCATGGGGAAGCAAGATAAAGCGGAAAAACATAAAACAGCGCGAATTCAAAATTTCAAAGTTCTCCTTTTTCTCCTCCCCGATTTTTTCCACCCGAGGAGGAATTCCTCCTCAACTTTTTCCACCAGAATACATTCTGGCACCTCTCTTCCTCTTCTCATCCTTCTCATCCTGAGTTCGCAAGTAGCTGGTGCGGTCACAACGGCAACAGATGCTCCCTCCCCCTTCCTTCCTTCCTTCCCTCATTCATAACCTCTCTCTCTTCCCTCTCGTTTCTCCTCTGAACTGCCAACGCAATCGAGTCGCTTTACACTAATTGGGCCGGAACGAGAAACGAATGAATGAGAGAATGAACCGAATGAGGGAAATGAGGAGGGGAGAAGCTAGAATAGTCCTTCCTCATGAGTTTTCCCCAATCAATGATTTCAGAAGCTCGTGATCTCATCTCTCGATGTCTTCATTTCGATCCATTCGCTCGTTGTTCGATCGAAGATATGCTCTCCCATCCCTGGTTGAGGTGCGTCCCTTTCCCCCCCTCCCCCCCTCCTTCCCTCGTAGATGACCTCTTCCCCTTCCAGACGTGAACGTCCTTCTTGGGCTGAATTGGCCACTCGACTCGATTCCACTCCCTCTTCTGCTTCTGATAACAAGGAGAACGTCGACCGTGAGTTGCACCTTCCTCACTAGAGTACGGTACCATACCCCACCCCTCCCCCTTCATCGGCTGACTGGGCTACTATGGGCAAAAGTGGTTTGTTTTGACATATATCAAACTACCTGCTGATGTGTTTACACTCGTATGTAAGAAGGGAAGTGATCAGGAGAGATAGGCGATCTCTGATTGAAGTGACAGTTGGTTGGCCAGGAGAAAGAACACCTACGTATTCATCTCACTCGAGGGTCTTATTTTGCGAGTTGAGAAGTTATGACGTGAAAGAGTAAAATTAGAAGAAGATGAATAATACTTCAGAGACTGAAGAGCACAGCGAAGAACTGGAGGAGATCCATGATGAAGAATGGAGAGATGCACAAGTTAAAGAGAGAGTACAACCTGAGACTGACGAATCAGGAGTCGGATCCTCACATGACAACATTATGGTAAGAATTTGGATCGATCATCCTACCGTATTCCTTCGCTTCAGGAGACTCGACCCGTTCGAGAGTCTCGAGCAGCCAAGACTTCTCTGCTCGTTCCTCCCTCTTCTCAAGAGATGAAGGAGGTTGTATCGGGAGTGAAGACGAAGTCCTCTCTCCTCCAAACTGCTTCTTCCTCACAACCCATCGTTGTCGCCCTTCGACCGCGACGCGTCCGCAACGCCCCAGGAGACGATCGATCGCCTCCCGTACTCACTGCACTCCGATCTGCATTGAATAGAGAACGAGCATCGAAGCTAGCAACCAAAGTATAGATTACCGTAGTCTACAGTAGTCCCTCGAGTGATAGTGAACCTCTCACTATCGTCATTTTCTGTATATTTGCGAATGTTATGTTATGATCCCTTGTGAATCCCCGCGAGTATTCCCCTTCCCCTTCTATTCTTCTTCCCCTTCCCCTTCTATTCTTCTTCCCCTCCCGTTGTGTCTCTCCTCGAATCCCGTGCTCTCTCTCTTCACAGAGACCCGTCATTGCTCTGCTTTACTCGAGGGTGAGAAGAGAAGTCCTTCTGTGATTGTCTATTCACTTCATTTCCAATCCTCTATAAATTGATTATGCTGAAACAAAGAAAGTTGGAAGGCACGTGGGAAGGAGCAGAGTATACAACAGAAGAGGAATGGGTGTACAACATCAATAAAGAATGGAAAGAAGTGAGAAGGGAATCACACTTGGCAAGAGGAAGAGGGAAGAGACTCCATCGAGGTGTCACTTCCACTATTCGAATTATTCTTCCCTCTGGCATCGCCTTTTCGAAAATAATCGGAATGATCCGACTAAAGGGAACATAGAAGGTCTCGATAATCTCATTCCATATCTCTCGTATTCATTATGTTCGTTGCTCAGTTGTGCTCTCCTGTTATCGGAAGATCCTCCACTTCCTTCATCATCCACTCATCAGTCGTACGTTTTCTCGGAATATTTGAATAGTTCTACATGTATGATTCACCAAGTAGACTAATGTCTGAGAGCACACATCATTCTTCTAACACTCAATCATTGAAATATCCCAGTGTTTCTCCTCCATCTCCTCTCTGTTCTTCTCTTCCTTCTCTTCCTTCTCTTCCTTCGTTGGAGATGGATCTCCTTCGTTCCACCATCGAAGAGCAAGAGAAGACGATCGCTGATCTCTCTCGGAGACTCAGAGAGACCCAGGCGAGTTCCTCCCGTTATCATTACTTCGTACCATCAACGAGTAGATGTTTGCAGGAAGAGCTTGAGTTCTCATCGCGGATCCTCCCTTCTCTGACTTGTGGAGGCTGCGTCCATGCCAAAGGAAGACTCGAGTATTATCTGGCCAGTTACTCACTCATTTTTCTTGGAAAGAGTTATGACGAGTGCATTTTTAGGAGAAATTGCGAAACGTAGACATTAACATAGATAATTTCATCATTTGTACAACGAATCGGAGAAAAAATACGATGAGATGCAGAGGAAATGGAAGGAGGGAGAAAAGGTTTGCCGCTAATGGGAACTATGGAAAACAAACCGACTAGACCATTTCATTTTTATCTAAAAATACATTATAATGCTAACTAAATAATGAATATGGTGTGAAGTATTGAATGGTTGGATGCAGGAGTGTCCATCGTGTCTCTCCCGAGTCCTCTCCCAGTCGCCTCATCTCACATGGGCCAACCAGATCACAGACACAACAATCTGCAGTGAGGACGAGCAATGTAAGCATTCACTCACTTCATTCCGTTTGCTGTATTGTGTAGTTATATCACTAGAAATTCTGAGACACACCTTCATAGTCATTTTCATTTCGATTATTCCATCTGATTGTACATGTATGCCATCACTGCAAATGTGAGGGGAGAGTGGGATCATCCTCCATCCGCTCCCCATCACTCTCACTATTGTTCCCATCACCTTTTTACGTGAGGATAAAGTTTCAGGATCTGAGTTGTCGTTAGAGGAAGTATCTGAGAGGAGTGAGAGGCTGATTGAGAGATTGAGAAGATCCGGATTGAGAGCGAAGAAGAAGACCATCCGAAGACAGATCACATTACAGGAGGAGGGAGAGGGAAGGATGGAAGAGACTTAGAGGGATCAACGAGAGAGGGGGAGGGGGAATCATACAGGAAAGGTGTCGGAGTGAGAGGGCATGCCACTCAGTGGGTATAAGAGGGAGAGATGAGGAAGGAGGAGAGGTCTCATCTTCCACATTCCCATTCCATCTCATCCTCAGAAAACAATCTTTTCACAGCTATACAGTTTCCACTAACTATTCGTCGAGTTGTCATGTCTTCATCATTCTCATCGTTCATTTCTAGCATGGGTACTCGATTATTCCTCCTTGCCCTCTTCGTTCCTTTCTCCGTGTCTCTTCTCCTCTCGAAGCAAGGCAACGGAAGCAGGTTCGCATCTCAATTTCAATCCCGCTCTACAATCCGCAAAGAACTTTTTTACGATCTGATCGGATGTGTTCAGAGATCGAAAAGTGTTAGTGGAGCAGGATAGAGCTCCTCAGAAGAGGTCGTTCCCCGAGGGGATGAAGAGTGTTGCTCCCCCAGGGGAGGTCTACCAGCAGGAGGCAGCCCCTCTAGGCAGACACAATGGTACATCTTATATGCATCATCATCATTTTGTATGCATCTCTTCTACTGAAAATAATTTTCGAAATCTTAGAACTGCATGGTGCTCCGATAATGGTGTGATTGAGATTCGATGCCTCTGTATCTCATCACGAATCCTTCCCTTCCTCCATCTTCCTTCCCCGTCGTCGCCAAAGTAGTGAATGAGGAAGGGGAGAGAACCAGAGGAGCGATGGGAGCAGTGAAAGATGTGGCTGGAGCACTGCTGACCATGCACTCGTACAAGAAAGGTACGGGGAGGGGGGAGGAGGGGGGAGGGGGGAGAGGGAAGGAATGGGAGTCCTTCCAGGCAACTGCCCCTACTGCAGAGGAAAGGGAGGCAATGGAAAGAATGCAGAGGAGTATCAACAAGGTAGTCTAATTCTCGAATAGGAGGAAGAGTGAGAATGTATCTTGAGAGTGTCCGTATTGCCCCTCTGGGAAGTGTCCGTGGTGTCACGGGAAGGGACAGCCACCGCAGGAAGAACAACAGGAAGAGGAGGGGGAACAGTGCCCCAATTGCCCCTCGGGCAAGTGTCCATGGTGCCATGGGAAGAACCAGAAGAACCAACAAGCAACTGAGAATAATGGTAAGGAGGAATATCGAGATGGTGAAGGATCTGATGGATGAGTTGAGAGAAAGACTGAGGAAGAACCACCGAGTAATAGTAGAAGTATGGATCTAAATGTTGATTTAAAGGTCGATGCCCCAATTGTCCCTCTGGAAAGTGTCCGTGGTGTCACGGGAAGAATCGACAGGTGCAACAAGAGGAGGAGGAGTACGAGGACGATGAACAGGGTACGTCGACTACCGTAGTTCTCACGAGTTCGAACTATCGAGAAGTGACTTCTTTGAGGAGAGCAACAACAGTGTCCCAATTGTCCTTCCGGAAAGTGTCCGTGGTGTCACGGGAAAAACAACAATAATGCAGGTGAAAAATCACGTTCTTTCGAAATGTACTCATGATCCCCCACTGATGAATATCGATTGATTAGTACTCACAAATACCCTTCTGTAGCACCGAAATCTGCGGCGAATTCGTACAACGATTACTCGAAGATGCAGAAAGGAGGGGGAGAAGTGACTCGGAATGAAGAACAGCCACAGGGTGGGCAGTGCTGATGAATCCAGCTGATTCTGAAGGGCGTGATTGTAGGAGAGGAGTGTCCCAATTGTCCCTCTGGTCGTTGTCCCTGGTGTGGAGGAGCACTCACTGGCAATGGGAAGTGTGCTGGATGTCCCGATGGAAAGTGAGTCACTCCATCGTCTCCCTTGTCCATCTCCACTCATTGAGATGCCCGTGGTGTCATCGCAATCTGGAGACAGGGGAAGGTCCCGATGGGTCGGCCCCCCCTCAACGATGCCCCAATTGCCCCTCTGGGAAGTGTCCCTGGTGTCATGGAAAGAAGCAGGATGCAAACCAATCTGCACCCACCACTTACTCTGCATACAACAACCAGCCAACCAATGAGAAGAACCAAGTGGAAGAGCAAGAACAGGAGCTACAGGGTAATCATTCCCGCCCGGTGGATGAACCAACTCCCATTCTTCAGATCAGCAGCAATGTCCCAATTGTCCCTCTGGTCGTTGTCCCTGGTGTGGAGGAGCACTCACTGGCAATGGAAAGTGTGCGGGATGTCCCGATGGAAGGTTTCTTACTCTTCCCGTGCCTCAGTAATGGACGTCTATTGAGATGTCCATGGTGCCATCGTAATCTGCAGACAGGTGAAGGCCCAGATGGATCTCCCCCTCCCAATCCCAACCACAAGTGCCCCAATTGCCCTTCTGGAAAGTGCCCATGGTGCCATGGGAAGAACCAAGAACAGAGTGGGGAATCGATGGAATCGCAATCACTAATCAGCTGAATTTGAGATGGTGATGCGCCTGGAAGTGAACATCGCGGGTACAACAATGGACAGAGTGGAGGATGCCCGTACTGCCCGAGTGGGAAGTGCCCCTGGTGCCATGGTAGATCACTCCATTCCATCTTTGACTCATCCTTCTCTGCAGGCAAGGGACAACCACCCCAGCAACCACAGACTGAAGTGGAATACGAGTATGAAGACGAACCAGAGGAGCAGACCCAGTCACCCCCTCAGAAGGGACCTCAGTCCCAGCAGTGGAAACAGAACCAAGCTGCCCCTCCCACCCAACCCCCTTCCCAGTCTCTCCCCCACTACGGCCCCCCTCCTGGATACCAACCGCAGACACCCCAGACTTACGCTAACGCACAGATACCTGGTAGCAAACCAACCGAGACTGGAGGTTTCCAGACTCCCGTTCATCAGCTTCCTCCCACTCATTCGAATCAGCAGCCTCCCCCCTCTTCCTCCAATCAGCAACCACAGCAGGAAGAGTACGAGTATGAGGAAGAACCACAGCAGCAACCCCAACAACAACCCCTGTTCGGAGTGAACTATGGAGCCATCCCTTCGACTGGCTCCGTTGCCAACTACCAGGCGCCCGGCCCCGCTCCCACTACACCCGCCAAGTTCAGGTGCAGTTAATGGGCCCGATTGATTGTACGAACAAATGGCTATTGCAGAACGGGAATCACGTCGGCAGTTGCTCCAGTGGGTAGTCTGAGTGGCTCCCTCCAATCGGAGATGCCTCAAGGAGTGACTCAGTCGAATGGAGCAGGAGGCTGCTGTGTTATATCCCTTCCCCCTGGACGGTATCGAGTTATTCCTGGTTAGAGAGAAGAGAAGACGACGAGCGAATCACTCGAGAAGATATTCCCCTTCAGATACCAGATCCTTCCGGCAGCTAAAGCACGAAGGAAGAGATCCATCGAGAACTTCCGAAACAGATTCCTACTCAGGGACTAGGAAGGAACAGACGAAGGAACATCAAATTACTCCAGTATTGGTTCCTAAGTGTCCAACTATCTGCTGAATCAGCCGAATCTCTCTTATTTATTGAGTTCTTATTTATTTGAATCTCTGTTACGGGTGGAGACAAAGTCTACATAAAGAGTATTTTATCAAGCGATGGCAAGGGAGCACAACTTTTAGAAGCATACAATGACTAAATGCAGAAACAATAGAAGGTTTTAAAGCTAGAATGTTCTGAATATGACGAGGCTGAGATCAATAACACTTGATAATTTGAGATCAAGAGTAAATTGTACATTATTACAAGTTAAAGAGCGAGGGAATGAGATGAGTGAGAGGGGGGGGGGGGGGGTCATCCCATGGTTGCTGGTCCGAGATACACCATGGACACTTCGGTGTTCCCGTAGACTGCACAGACTGCAGGGAAGAGTTTCACTGGAGGGAGGGAAGAGAACGCGATTCCTGCGGGACAATTCAATCGATACTTTTAACGAGAGATCAGCACTCACCGAGGAATTCCGAGGTTGCCGATCTCTCGAAGTACACGCACTTCGAATCGCAGTCGATGATCATTCGAATACGCTCCTCCACCTAAAACGAGCAATGCTCAGCAATACTCTAATTCGTCTCGTTAGTAACTGCAATGCGGAATAAGCAGTGCATCCTCTCTCGTGTCTCTCACCTGATACTTGGGGGGATTGTTGACCCTCGGGTAGACTCCCAGTTGTTCTGCATTGTGCAGGAGGGAGTTGTCTACCAGATTCCATCCCCAACTCTGATCATCACTCCCCAGAAGGGCCACGTACCCAGGACAGTGCAGGGCTGCGTGTCTACAACCAATCACCATTGGGGGACTCCAAAAGAACTCAATGGTCGATGGCCATCTAAAAGGAAGTAAACAAACTTGGTGGCAACTCCGACGACGGCGACAGTTCCAAGGGGTCCTTCCCACGTGATCTCGTAGGCATGCACTCCCGATGAGACGCCTCTGCAGGAAGACTTGCGGAGACGAAAGGAGAGAATCAAACAGAATGAATACTGTCCAGTCTCCCTGACTATTCAATTGTTATTATGGTAACCTTTTCCCTCTGATTCCATCAGTGGACTGGGCAACGGGATGTCGATGCATCGTCAACAGATTCGGACGCACGTAATTGTGTCTGTAGAGAAATGTTATCACTTTCTCTAAATGTCTGATTTGAGCCCGATTCTCTAAGAGTCGAACAACATTCCAAAGGGTCTGGAACAGCGTTTTTACGAAAACTTCTGAAAAGGGGTTCTCGAGGGTGCTGAACACAATGTTTTTTGAGTTATCTCGACAGGTTGAGCCATGCTGCATGTAAGCACCATCTTTTCAACCCATAACTCACATTTCAACCCATACATGCAGCCTGGCTCAACCTGTCGAGATAGCGCAAAATAAAGTTGACCATTGTGTTCAGCACCATCGAGAACCCCTTTTCACAAGTTTTCGTAAAAATGCTGTACTACGTTTTGTTCGACTCTTAGAGAATCGGGCTCATATACAGGAGTCCTTATCATGAACAAGAATGGAATTGAAAGACGTGGAGTAGTGCTCACTTGGACGAATCCTTGGGATTCCAAGCATGGGCGAGTGCTCTCAACTTCGCTTTATAACTCTTCGTCTCAGCAAGGAGGGAAGAGTCGGAGAGGGCGCATTGAGGAAGGGAGAGGAGGGCGTGAGAACGCCACACCAACGAATCCTACAATTACTATCGATTACTAACTATTACTAATTAAGAATCCATCCAAAGTTGCTATCGAAGCAAGTAAGGCATAATGCCATAAAGAAATATGGGGATAAACATACTTCTTGACTCAAAACGTTGAACCAATGACGGCAGGAAATCATGCAGCTGCGGAGGTCTTTCAGCTGAAAAAAGAGTCTCTCTTAAGTCACTGTCAATCAATCTTAATTTGCAATTTTAATATTAATGAGTGATATTTTTCTTCAAGGTATATAGATTCTAATACCATTCTTTTTAAATAGATTAGATTTTCACCTGAAGATACTGGAATATGTGGATGAGGATGGATTGGGGCAGTCGATTGGCTGAGACTGCGGGCACTTTCCGAAGAGGAGTCTGCAAGGATCGAATGGAATCTGCTGATGCATGATGCAAACTAACTTTGTGAACATGGACAGACAGCGGCGCTGCTTCCTCCTTGCTTAATCTATCCTCCTCTCCCATCTAAATATGTTCATTGTATAATTAGAAGACATTAAAGTTACCGGACGAGGACAAAATTGACTCCCTATTTTTTGTCCTCCATCGAATGAATTACAGGGTGCGCCATAATTATCCGGACTAATGTTTTCATAAGATTCCCTGCTTTATAGTGGAACTTGAGCGATCTTGTTTACATGGAAGCTTGTCGGCAATATTGGCAATAATAACATACTAGCTAATTTTGATGGGGCCTCGTTTCGCTTTGACGCAGGTCTTGAGTTTCTTCTCATATCCATCTACAAATTCCCGCAAGAAATTTTCATCGATTTTGTCTCATGCTGTGAGATGGGTGGCCTTGAGCGAGATTAATGTTGATTCCTTAGTAGAGGGCATCTTGGCCTATAACACTCCTAAACATTGAAGCCGAGGGGTTGGGATCGGAGGAGTTTGGGGACCAATCAATCATAGTAATAAATCGGGTGCATGGGTGTCCAGACACTACTTTTTCTTTTAAATGATAACATAATCTTGCTGAAAGGTCTAGTGGCCCAGATCCAAGTGGGAATGGGACCAGAGTAGAAGCGCGTCTTCGAGGATGTGCATCATGTAATACTCCTTATTGGCCTTGGCTCTCGAAGTGACAAAAACGAGTTGGAACTCGCATGTTGAGCAAATTGCAGTTTAACTCCTGATGGAATGGGGAAGGTTGGAGAGCCAGTGATTCCACAGCTATTTTCGGATTCTTCAGGATGAGAGGCAGTGTTAATGCTGTTTTTGATATTCAGCTTGCGTTCCACGGAAACTATTTTTACATCGCTGAATACGGTACAAAAATGCGCGGACCTATAAAAATGCAACAGCAGTTTACGGTATCATTCTCTGCGGGGCTTGATCTGACGCTCCTCTATTCCGCGCAACTTAATGCGCGTGTAATGGCGAAGATTTAACTAGGACATGAGAAGACCACGAATGGATACGTCCGAGCTACCGAGATTCTTATCCATCTGAATGTGGTTTTGAATCAATCCTCTTTCGGATGCGATCTAGGTTCCTGGTGGTGGAAACATATATCGATTTCCATATGCCCGTACGACTCTGTTCAGTACCAAGACTATGGGACATACTAACGGTATCGAAACCAAAAGATTTGTGAAAGGCGAGTCGATGAACGATGTTACACAACCCTTGTACAGGTAGGGAATGCGGGTTTGGAGAGATTAGACATCGCCATTACTAGAATACTTGACTAGCTGACATGAAACCTTAAATAGTGAGAGAGTAATGGTTACGCGTCATGATAGTGACATAAGGGTGGCGCAAATCGATTGGGCCGTGTGATCACAGAATGTTGAAATCAGTCCGGGTAATTATGGCGCACCCTGTAGTTGAGAATGAATATACAAAAATGCTAAAAATCAATAATAGCCTCAAGGGGAAGCCGGAAATGATCAGCGTAATCGCGCTCTCATACTTTTGCTCTCAAAAACGCGACCAGATAATCATAACATCGCTCAAGAATGTATGAGGAACCACGTTCATTAACCGTGCCAGAATGGAAGGTATTCATATTGAGTGAGCATCGTGCAGGAAGAGGACAGATATTAGTAATGGTTAAGTGACCAGTGTGACCAGGATAGATCAAAGTTCAGATGAACACATTTATTTCATACAACAAATAACGGTATGGGAATATAGTTACAACAAAATTTGAATAATAACAAACTAACTCGGCCTACACTATGCGAGAAAAGAGGATTTGTATTCCGAGAGCCATCGAGATCGCCCACTCTTTACTTCTTGACCTTTGCAATCTTAGCCTTCGTCTTATCTCTTCCAGCCTGTTTCTTGAGATCGTCGTTAGTGAAGAGAATGGAGGGACTTGTGAATCTAGAGAATCATAATAAGTCAGTTATCCCCTTGAATGACTAATGCTAGATCGTTTCAATATTCTCATGAATATATAAAAATGAATTCGATGGCAGAATCCATGATAAAGTGCCCCGATATTTGGGGTTCGGACCAGTATTTTTGTTAAAATTGTAAAAACGTACCCACTTTCAAAGATTTTAAAATTAATATTTTAGAAACGTGCCCACTTTTTATAATAGTTGTGACCTACCCTTTCGACCACTGGGTAGAAGTAAGCAAATGACTACTCACAAATATTTTATCGCGGTCTTGTTACAGTACTTAAATTGCAAGCAAATCATTCCTCACTTGAATAGATTGTCGATGAAGACTTGTTTGTCCACTTTGATCTTGTTTTCCAGCTTCTCTCCCTCCTCCTCCTCCACAATCGTCTCCAAGGAAGGAGTCCATGTAGGGACGGCCACTTCCTTCGCTCGCTTTCCCTCTTGCAGACAGTCCTGACAGAGAGAATTAATTTATTCGTCAAGTGTGATCTAACCATAACATGGATGGCATATTCATCACTGAGTACTCTCTCCCCCCCCCCCCCCTCTCTCTCTCTCTCTTCTCACCTTGAGTAGCAGCCATTCTCCGGCGTCTCCGGGTACATTTCCCTTCACGTAGATCACTTGCTGGTCGATGTTCATACGCACGACCTAAAATATCAAAATATATTCTCAAATGTTACTTATTGTTTTTTGAAAAGACAATTCGAAGAATTGTATGATTGAGAGATCACGTTTTCATAGGCACATAACCACCCCTGATTGCCCCCATGCTACGCACCTGTATTCCACTGAGTGTCACCCATTCCCATCCCATATGACCGGGCATTCTCTTTCCTGGCCAGATACGTGCATCCGACACTGATCCCACTGATCCAATTCGACGATGCGACTTCGTCGTCCTGAACAACCATTCCATTCGCCCTTCCATTCCATGTACTCGATGGAGTACACGATGGCTGACCTTCTCTGTGGTTGTCCCCTCATTCCCCATCGATGCATTCCTCCTTGGAATCCCCAATCGATACTCTTCCCCGTCGCAGTCACGAATTGACCTACGGAGAAGTGACGAGCATCCAGCGGAATTCCCACCTGACGAGATAATGAGACCAATTGGACGGAGTTCTCTTCTAACCTGGGGAATGGCATCTTCAGAGACTAGGAATGAGCCCAGTCTCTTCTTCACTCCCGTCCCTGCCCTTGCGAATTGTGCTCGATAGGAGGAAGTGAACTTCCACGGATCATCCTCCCCTGCTCCCACTGTCACCTGCATACCCACACTTTCATACTCAGGGAGAAACGATTACATATCACAGGTATCTCGAGTCAGTGGAGGTGTCCGGGAACATTTTCCAAAAATGTGTCGCCGTTTTCGCCTATGTTGTGATGGGAGAATACCCAGGAGAGATGAATTCGGAAAATATAGGTCACTGGTCCTAGAACCGGCTTTTAGGAAATTTCCGGTTTTTAACCTGGCTGTGCTATATTTCAGCTTCCCGACAAGCTAGAGAGGTGGCAAAGAGCTCAAAATGTGCGGAAAATTATTTCCTGCAACTTTTATGTTGAAAACTTTTCACAGGAACATCAAATAAAAATGCTATTTACGCGAAACCGAATTCAAAATAATAAAATAATTTTTTTCACCATCACGCGGGAAACTTGGATTTTTATTGCATAATATGAAAGAACAATCACTCATATAGAGGAAAATTATTGGCGAAGGAATGATCTGCTACCCAAAGCCCGATATTCCGCGACAAACGTTATCATATGCTAAATATTCAGAATTTATTCAATCCATCACGTCTTAATTTCCTTAATAGTGGCAAATATGTGTTATTTGAGAAGTTTCTGTGACAGATGACTTAGTTTCTGTTGAAAAAGCCAGACTTCGATAAAGTTTAAAAAATCAATTTTCACAACCTCAATTTGTAAGAAGTTTGACTAATTATCAGTTCGTGCATTAACAACTACATGCGGAATGAAAGGGTATTATTCGTAGTAGTTACAGTAGATACCGAGTAGAGTTGACATATAATAAACTTGACAGATCCATGGATTTGAATCTTTAGTAATCTTCACTCAAAAAAGCACCCCCGGGAGAACAAAAAAATAATTAAATTATGTTTTCAGCTGAAATTGGATTTGCGCGTCTAAAATCACGAAAAAATCTTCTTAATCAGAAACCTCCGCCATAACATCATTTGTATGGACATACAAAAAAATGTTTTTTCGAATTGAAATTTTTCGATATGTTTACAAACGTTATGATTTGATGATTTTTCGTAGTTTTCTGACTAATGCGATTTTTTCGTGATTTTAGACGCGCAAATCTTGTCAATGACCGCACAATTTCAGCTGAAAGCATAATTTAATTATTTTTTACTCTCCCGGGGATGCTTTTTTGAGTGAAGATTACTAAAGATTAAAATCCTTGGATTTGTCAAGTTTATTATATATCAACTCTACTCGGTATCTACTACGAATAATACCCTTTCATTCCGCATGTAGTTGTTAATGAACGAACTGATAATTGGTCAAACTTGTGAGAAATTGAGGTTGTGAAAATTGATTTTTTAAACTTTATCGAAGTCTGGCTTATTCAACAGAAACTAAGTCATCTGTCTCAGAAACTTCCCAAATAACACATATTTGCCACTATTAAGCAAATTAAGACGTGATGGATTGAATAAATTCTGAATATTTAGCATATGATACCGTTTGTCGCGGAATATCGGGCTTTGGGTAGCAGATAATTCCTTCGCCAATATTTTCCCTATATATATGAGTGATTGTTCTTTCATATTATGAAATAAAAATCCATTGCAAGTTTCCCGCGTGATGGTGAAAACAATTATTTTATGATGTTGAATTTGGTTTCGCGGCTCTTGTGCTGAAGCCCAGATCGACATTTCCAGCTCCCATTTTTAATTTTTCTGTGCACGTTTACCGGTCAATTCATAGCATTGATCTTAAGATAGCCGTAATTCTTAGAATGAATGTATCCTATCTTAACTGCTATCTATCCCCATCCTAAACCCCATGATATACGATCTGGGCTTCAGCACAAGAGCCGGTTTCGCGTAAATAGCATTTTTATTTGATGTTCCTGTGAAAAGTTTTCAACATATTCTCCGAATTCACCTCTCCTGGGTATTCTCCCAGCACAACATAGGCGAGAACGGCGACACATTTTTGGAAAATGTTCCCGAGAGGTCTGTTTTTCATCCACTGACTCGTGATACACGTGATATATTATGAGAATCAATATATACATATATACAGCTATAAGTGGAGTGATGAATGAATGTAGCGGTCTACCTTCCACAAGGGTCCATCTCTGTTGAACGCCTTTCTTTTTCCAACCATCGATCGACGATACCTACAATTGGAGGTGGTTTTACAGTTAAATCTAAAATACACTGATGGTTTAAAAATGAATCGTACCACTCATCTGGAGAGGTCACAGAAACGACATGATTGGAAGGGACTTCTAGAAGGGTGCACAGCATACGAGTACCATCTGAACATCCCATACACTAAGTGGACTTCAGCAGCTGCATCAGATAACTGCAGTTAATTGGACTGAGCAAGGAATGGAACATCTATCTCATCGCTTCTCCCTCGCTAACCGTTAGTCCACTGAGGCATCATTCCGATCTTCCTCACAAGCAATCCCACTCGTCTCTGGCCATCACCCAACGAATCATTCCTGCAAATACTCTCTTCTTATCCACAAGAAAGTAAGGAGCTCAAAATTTGGACTCCGAATGGAAAAAGCGATCATAACGATAATAATGGTACCATAAGTTGAATAGTGAAAGTGGACAAACTTGGCTTCGAATTGTTTCTGCCCACTCGTCTTCATTCTCACTTCTCCTTCTCTTCTCTCCGCTTCGTACACTCGAGCCAGCAGTGCTCTAAACCACACGAATATCAAGTACTATTAAATTACGAATGATCACAAGTGAACAAGAAGGAGGGAATATGGAATAAAGATAGATGCTGACCTATTCTCATCATCGATTCTCTCTCCTTTCCTCTTCTCCCACACTGGAGGAGTACCCACTGGAGCACATGTCGTGCGTCTACAATTGGTAGTATGCATTCGCTAGAGCAATTCTTACGACGATGTACCCCCTTACTCAACAAGTGCTTAGTCTGACCACTCACCTTCGTCCTCTCTTCTGTGTTGCATTCGTGAGTTGGATAGTGGAGAGGGATGAGGCCAGAGGAGTCACCCACTCTGAGCCCATCGCCCATGGCAGACGGAGCATACTGCAGCCACTATGTGAGCATTAGAGGTCAATCATGCAGAGAGATAGATACATGACACGGAAGAATGACCGGTATGCAATAAATATATGCAGAAAATGATAAAATTGTCTTTATCGGAGTAACAACAACCACTCATTGAGCTAACTAAGGAATCAATAAAGATGTAAGGGATAAGAATAACAATAACAATCAATCTGGTAGTGGATAGAACAACAAGAAAAGATCAACAAAGGGAAATAAGATCAAAGATCAACTTCAGAATTCCATTTCATCTCCATCTTTCTGCTTCGATTTTCCATGATCGTTAAGTTCAAATCTGATCGCTTGCGTAATTTGAGGATGGAATTTAACCTGAAACATGCAGAATATACCTTCGTTTCATAAAAATTCCAAAATGAAGGTGTTGGAAGGACTGAATTGGACCAACAAACCTTGACGAGCTCTCTGATGGCTGACTTCTGTTTCTCATTCAGGTCATTCTTGTATCTCTGGCAGAGGGCGAGCAGTGTCTGATGCCACAGCACGGGCAAATCTCGTTCCTCCGTTCGGAATCTGCACTCACCCCAGTACTCCCCTCCCCTCCCTCCTTCTCACCTGAGGAAGTGGGAGACGAGTGCATCGAGTGCCTTGTATGGCAGTGCGTACTTCTTGTCGATGAGCATGCGGAGAAAGTAGGAACTCGCTCCCGTGTACTCCATCTCGGCGATCTGCACTACCACTCTACCACCTCATCGCATCGCTACTTCTATCTATACATGTATTGGCTACTACAGTAAGCATTCGATTTTTCTTTAGATTATGAAAATTCAGTGTGATTAAACGAAATATGATGGAAAGGACGAACTCCCTCATAAGAATAAGTGTTCACCTTGAGCATAGCAGCAGCACAGTGGAACATGGGGATGGAAGCCTTCTGGAGGACGGATCCGAAGATGACTGCCTCACGGAGGGTGCACGTACCAGACTGAATCAGCCAATCAACAAGAGTCAAGTCGTGTCTTACTTTTTCATGGTTCAGATGGGTTTGTGCTCTCGCTAAAGTGATTCATTACCGTCGGACTATTATAATCTAAACTTGTCACTCCATTATTTACAATTACATACTTATTTTGAGGGATTGGGGCAATACCCATATTTATATGGTGGTGTTTAGTAACTTTCTCGAAAAAAATTAAACTGACATCACAAAGAGGAAGGAGGATTCCTTTGAAGAACGCAGCAGGCTTGTAGAGGGCCTTGTGCAGAGACTAAAATTAAGTTTCCATTCTTTACCATCGATAGAAAAGCACTACAAATAGGGCAAAATCGCTCAACAAAACAGGCAAATCCAAACAAAAGAAACCGAGGAGAATTTAACCTGGTAGAGATGGAAATTGAGCTTCTTGAACTCGTCGATGTCATCTCTGCAGCGAGGAAGGAGAACGAGGGCGTAGAATCTGAATGAGAACGTCAGAGATTCACTCATCACAAGCGACAAATAATTGCAGCTTCTACCTTTGGCACATCCTGGGATTAAGATTAGAGGCGAAGAGTCTTGTTGCCTGATACATGGCAGCTGCAGACCATTTATCAGGGTTAGTCAAACTGCAATTACGTTACATATTACAGTAGAACATATTTTCATAGTCGTCAAACACGAAATGCAGACGAACATTGTTGCACAATTAGGAAAGGAATGCGAGACCACTCACTACAAGATCTGTTCCCAGTTTACGAGTTTCGGGATGAGCTTGAATGCTTTGGGGATCTTTCCTCCTCTGTACTTTGACAGCATTGCTCCGACCTCCCTGTACATTTCAACAACTTCTGGATCAAGCTCACGAATCTGTAAAAATCATTCATTGATTTATACTGTAAAGAAAAAAAATGATAGCAAACTCACATTCATCTCAGTCGGGTCATATTGCGACATGGTCTCCGTCGCCTCCACCTTTTTCTCGTCCATCTTTGCCTACACAAATTAGTGATAATGCACTTGTATACGTTGTTATAATTTTGCATCATATCGAATATACCATAAAACAATACTTGAATAATATCAAAGAGAGTCCTTTTAACATTCGTATCCTTCTTGCTCATGAATCGCTCCAGATCCGCCTCGTCTTTTGGGTCAATAAACTGAATGTATATGTTACAGAATATACAGCGTCCGGAAGCTAATGCAACACATAGCCATGCATATTTTAATTTAAAATAGTAATCGAGAGGACTGATGACTGACAACTTCGCCCTCATCGTAGCCCTCTCCTGTCTCTTCCTCTTCCTCTTCCGATTCCCCTGCCTTTGACACTTCTCCCAGACTGATATGACGCATTCTAAAGCGAAGATTATGGTCATGAGTACTTGTTTTAAAAGTCTACCTCTTGCTCGCTCCATTCATCTCAGTTTCCTGCTCCTCCTCTTCCTCCTCTTCCATTTGTTTCCGAGCATTCAACAGAATTTTCTTCGTCAGATCTTCGGGCATATACTACAAGGTGACTGTGAGGTTATGATCTATTTTCAGTCGTTTCTAACCTCTTCCTCGTTCGCCTCTCGTTTCCTTTTCATCTTCTTAGCTTCCACTCTTTGCCGGGCCAAACTAGCTGTCTCAATTTGCTTGTCGAGAGGGCCAGAGGATGTGATAACATCTCCTCCGCGGATCTTGTTCTTCTTTCCCATTGTTTTCTGAAATTAAGAAGACTGATTTCAATTAATAAAATGTAAAAAAGGAAAAGTTAATTTTTCTTCAGCCCACAACCAAAGTGCATTTTCACAGTGTTGCTTTTTACCACCCGTTCTATTTCCCGGTATTTCGTATTGAAGCTTGCTGTTTTGTGTTTTTTGTAAGAGCATTTCATTTCTCGTTTTCTTTCCTTCTATCTTTTTTTTAATTCACAGCGTGTACCAAGACACGGCGAGGTTTACTTGTTTAATTCAAACCTAAGAATTGCTCCCAAACTCGGGCGATGGGTCATCCCGAATCGGACCATGGAGCGATCCTAATTCACGACGAACATGGCGGACTACAGGTTTTTCATTATCATCAATTGTGTTACGTTCTGTATAGATCGAGGTTCCAATTGGGCGCGAGTTGACTGAAGAGGAACAATGGAGAGTCAAGCACGCTGAACTACACGCCAAGCATAAGGTGAGGGAAGGTTTTGAAGAGACCACGCAACTATTTTCTGCTCTTTTCATCCGTTTCTTGTTAAGGGACATGAATCGATGCATGCTGAAATGCTACTCATTCTCATTGTTTCTCTTGTCGTCGCCCAAGTTATTCTTGTACAATGGAAGCAGAGACACTTCAAATCATATCAGGTATCCTTTCTGACAAAGCATCTACCTAGCTTCAATAATGTTATTTGGTAGGCATCGACACTATTTGGCATGTGGATGATTCCCTTCGCAATAAGCGTACACAGAGGATGGTCAGTATTTTACACCAGTCAAATATCCATTCGAAATCTATGGGGATGTCGTATGTTAGCATGAGAAATGCGCATTTTTTTCATTGTCTGTGATAGAGGCATGGCAGTCATTAATTATTTATGTTTCCATAGTATCGTCGCGCCTCGGGCGTAGATAAATTAATTAAAATGGCAGGTACCGTTTCCTGGTCACTTGGGCACTCTACACCTCCATCTCTGCCTGGGTATGGTACAAGACGACGCAGCCTCACATCAGTGGAAAGACTCCGAGGTCAGAGAAGGAACTTATCTCTTATAGATGTTCAGTGGTAACGGCGAGGGGGGTGATTCACAGCATAAATGTGGGGAAGTCCGCAATACATTTATCTTGGTTCAAAATAATGCAAGATTATTTTCTGCAGACTTGTGTACAGCTGGTTTCTCTTCCTTCATAAGGCTTCTTATGTTCTGGGAGTAGTGGGGTACATCATTATGATGCTCACACTCATGGGAATCACTCTCATGTTCGGATTCAAGCCCAACGATACCATGGATTTCGGTGAGTTAATATTACAAGCTGTATCTGACAAAGTTTATTCGCGAATGGAGATGGTTATGTTAAGGTATTCTCCTTCTCTTCTATGGTCTTTACTACGGAGTGCTCGGGAGAGATCTCGCTCACATCTGCACTGATGTCATGGCATGCAGGATTGGAGTGAGTCATTCACCCTTCTGCATTTCCATTCCCTTCTTCCCTGCAGTACTACACCTCGGAAGGACTGCCTAAGAAGATTCTGGAGGCGCACGTCTGTGGAGTCTGTGGAGGAGGACTGGATGGAGACGAGGTAAACAATCATGATTGGCCATCTGATGGTTACCTCGTTACTAACAGTAGAATGCTTGCAGGGCGAATCTGGGAGCGAAGAGGAGACATACAAACTGTCGTGTGGCCACACTTTCCACGAGTTCTGCATACGGTAGATGGAGGGATGAGCAGAATGGAATGAGCAATGACTGCATTGCAGTGGATGGATAGTAGTGGGCAAGCTGCAGACGTGTCCCTACTGCAAGGAGAAAGTGGATCTGAAGAGAATGTTCAAGAACCCGTGAGTGAATGTCCATTCCAATCCCACTCTCCTCATTCGTGTGTGGTGTAGATGGGAGAAGCCGCACGTCTTCTACGGGCAACTACTCGACTGGATTCGATATCTGGTCGCATGGCAGCCTCTCATCGTCTTCTTCGTCCAGAATCTGACGACGTGGCTGGGATTGGAGTAGTCGTCGGTGATCACTCGAGAATACCTCTCTCTTCAATGCATTCACAATTGGTTTATTTTTCATTTGGTAATAGTCCTTTCTGCAATTATAGTTGGTATTTTCCCATTTGTTCTGGTACATTCTAGGAGCCTTTCATAACATCTGTTTCAACGCATCTGTGATCATTGTTGTCTATTCGATAATACTAAACCGCCAAATACTGTATATTAAACTTGCCTATATAGAGAGTGTTGCATAGAGATATAAATTATCCACTGTAATTTATTTGAACGATGATAAATGAAGTTTGAATTCGATTACTTTCGAAAATATCGATGCAATTTGCGTTTATGTTCGCCGAAATATCTCAACTACTTTAATCTTCTTAATTCTCCATATTCTTTCAGAAGTCGTCACAAAATGAACGAGATGATGAAGAAGTAAGCAATGACAATTTATTTTCAATTGTAGTTTTCCATACACTAAATAGATGTAATTTCTCAATTCTGTCCTTCACTCTTCTTCTCCAGACAATACGGGCTGATTCTGAAGGCGAAGAAGGATGAAGTGAAGAAGCCCCCTGTGGTTGCATCCGTATTCGGAGATGATGACGACGACGAGGATAAGGTACGAAGATCGAAGGCACGGCACCAGGTCGGATGAGAACTATGACGTCATGCCGCCTTTGATACATTAGATATATCAAAGGCGGCATGACGTCATAGTTCTCATCCGACCCAGTGCCTGAAGGTTCAGGGGAGCGAGAGGTGGACTTCATCTTCACATTATTACGCCCTTACACATTTGCAAATCGACAAATATGGGTATTTCAATAGTTGATCTTTGATCTGTGCAGGTGGATGTATCGGGGACTTCTCGATCTGTCGCCGCAATTCGGACGATGAAACAGGCAGAGAGACAACACGAACTGGCTCAAGCTGAGGTACGACGGAGAGAGAGAGAGGGGGGGGGAGGGAGACACTCGAAGAAGGAGTATGATTCTAAATGGAGATCTCTTGAGGATCCATTGATCTTCAACTACGATGCTAATTATGAAGCAGACGAGAGGAGGAAGAATGAGAAGGTGAGAATCCATTGGAATGATGATGAGAGAAGGGAGAAGAGTCGTTTGCAGATTGCAGATCAGAAGAAGAAGGACGAAGTGAGGGCATCCAAGTACGCCGAAGCTATCATCAAGAGCCACCAACGGTGAGGCATCTGCGACTCCCATTGATCAGTGATCACGGGTGAACCATTTACTCCCCCCCCCCCTTTTGAGGCGTGAATTGGAGCGAGTTTCGAGAGAAGAACGACAGCAGCAGAAGGAGAGAATACAGGAGAATGGGGAATTCGCAGACAAAGAGGTACTGTAGACACCGAATACATGTGTGCTATCCCTATCGTAAAGAATGGATTGGCTAGTGCCTGCATTAGGGCATAATGATCTCTGCAGGTCTTCGTAACGGGTGCATACCGAAAGCAGATGGAGGAAGTGGCCAAATTACGAGAGGAAGAGGCGTATGAAGCCAGGTTTGCTTGAGTGAGATCTTACGGGGAGGAAACATTGAATTGTGGAAGTGAAAATGGAGATCCATTGCAGATTCAATGCGATGACAGCAGTGGAGAAGCAGAAAGTATGGCAAGCGGGAATGGGGAGAACTCTGCTGAATGAGATAGCCAGAGATGGAGAGACGACGAAGAAGGAAGAGAAGGTAAGAGAAGGAAGGGAGAGTGAAGGAAGATGGGCATTCTTTGCAGGCAGAGAAGAAGGAAAGGAATACACGAAAGAGATTGGATAGCGACGAAGAAAAAGAAGAGGCCAGTCATCGCATCTCCACTCCTTCTCTCACTCTACACCATTTATTATTCCATTTGAGGAGAAGAAATCGGAGAAGAAAGAAGTGAAAAAGAAGTCAATCTACGATTCGGATCCCGAAGATGAGAAAGACGCGCCTCCCCACAAGAATTTCAGCGGAGAATTGAAAGCGGGATTAAATAGAGTGAATAAGAAGACGAAGAGTCAGGTAATGAGGGAGGGGATTCAAACGAGATTGAGCTATCCATTTAGACGGTGAAGGATCGAATGTTCACCCCGACTCCTCCATCCTCAGACGACGAAGGAAAAGAGAGGAGGAGGAGAAGTCCCAGTCCCAGAAGGTTAGTATCGTGCAAACTAACAATTGGAGATTATGTCACTATTATAGTGAGATTATGTCACTATTATAGTAGTATTATAGTATGTCACTATTATAGTGTTATGTCACTATTATAGTGCCGCTAGATAACATCACTAGTAGGAACTGTTGGTGAATTCTTATGATGTTCAGAGATGATCGAGAGAGAAGAAGAAGAGATAGCAGTGGAGATAGAAGAGATCATAGAGAGAGGAGGAAGGACAGCAAGGATGAGAAGAAAGAAAGGTATGAAGCATTAGGATGGCCCAATTGGACAGTGAGATATCATCATTGCAGGTCACCGAAACGAGAAGAGAAGAAGGAGAAGACGAAGGATGCTGCACAATTGAAGAAGGAGAGATTCGAGAAGTTGAAGGAGATTGTCAAGAAGAGGAATGGACCACAACAGATCGAAGAGTTCAGAGGGAGATACTTGGAGAGAAAGGCATCTGGATTCGTCACTCTCCCTCTCTGATCTACCTCACCCATTATTGTTATTATTATCCAATCTTATATAAACGATGTTCAACTATTAGATAAAATAGACTGTGATAGAGTAGAAAATGGGGGGATCGTTCACGTGAAACGAACGAATATTCTGGGCCTGTTCTTGCTGATTGGTATTTACAAATTAGAGAATGGTAAGATCCCTTATCTATTTCTACAGAAGAGATCACAGCTTTATTCTGAAGATGCTGCAGTATTAATCGTTTGTCGATTTGATCACTTATCAGCCAGTTTCTTCAGGTCGCTGCAATTTAATCCATTAGCACTAACACAATAGTCACGACAGTCAGCGCCCGGTTAGCTCAGTCGGTAGAGCACCAGACTCTTAATCTGGCTGTCGCGGGTTCGAGCCCCGCTTCGGGCTGACACTTTTTTTGCTTTTTCACTGTATTTTCACCAATCCAATGCACGATAACTGACGGGAGGATAGCACTGATGGAAGGGCATTTCTCGGGTACTTTATCCCAGCATTGGACAGCGATCTTGGCCATTTCTGCTGGAGTATCCTGAATGAAGAAGAAGAGTGAGAGATGAGGAAAAGGAAGAATTCTGACATCAGGCATCTTCATTCGATAGTCTGTGAGTACGATCTTGGCTCGAGTCTGGAGTCGAGTGAGTCCGGGATAGGGCTCAGCCCCATTCGAGTAGATCTCCCAGATCTAAAATCATCCCCCCCATCTCTCTCCCTTCACGCATCTCCTCACCAGCACTCCGAATGCCCAGACATCACTCTTGAGTGAGTAGATACGATCTTGCAGTGTCTCAGGGGCCAGCCACTTCACGGGAACCTGCGAGATACGGTAGATGATGAGTACGGTAGGATGATCACCTTCTTGAGTGTGTCATCGTGTAGAATGGCTTTGTCATCACTCATTCCGAAGTCGGAGATCTTCACGAGCTGCAATGATGATCCTCCTCTCCTCTCCTCTCCTATCCTCTCCCCTCTCTTACATTATTCTTCCCCGATAGCAGACAGTTCCTGGCTGCGATGTCTCTATGGATGCACTGCTGCTTCTCCAAATATCCCAGTCCCTCTGCAGCCTGCAAGGGAGGGGACTACCGTACCTTCCCTCACTTCAAGGATACCGTACCCTTCCTCACCTCAGCCACGAATCGATTCTTCTCTTTCATAGGCATCGTCTTCCCATTCTTCCTCAGATAGGAGCACATTGCTCCTCTTCAATTTATTCCTTTCTTTAAGTTGATTTTTAATCTCTCACCCTCGCAACATTCCATCACAATCATAAGGGGATGCTCGTGTACTGCAACTCCGAGTATCTTAACAATACCGTATCCTCGTTTCGTTGGGTCACATTCTCTACTTACTTTGACCACGTTCCGATGGTCATATTTGCGCATCATTCTTGCTTCCTTCAGGAATTTGTTGCGTGCTTCTCGACTGGCCTGAAATTCTAGTTTCGATGAGTCAGATTCATGATTACCGTATACCTCTCCTTTCATCGTCTTAACAGCCACCTTCTCTCGCCCTTTCTCAGAGACGTATTCAGCGAGGTAGACCTAGAGTGAGACAGTTCAACTGGGTCAGATTCATGATTACAGTATACCTCTCCGAAAGCTCCTTGACCGAGTTTCTTACAGACGAATATGGCATCGTGGTTAATTCCCCATGGAGGTCGTTCGATCCCCTTTTTCAGTTTGGCGTTCGATGCGACAGAAAGAGGAATCTTCGTAGATCTGACACAACGAACCAATCGATAGACAGGTACGGTAGTCACTCGCTTGTAATAATTGATGAGGTTGGAAACACTCGTCTCCTTGTGAGTTGCATTGATGAAGTACGACTTGCTTGCATTCTGAAATGAGAGGGATGACTGGGGAGGGATACGGTAGTTTACCGTATTGATCACGAAGTGCTTCACCTTCCCATTATCGGGCTTAACTGAGATGCACAACACAATGACTCCTGAACAACTGTTTCGTCTTCTCATTGGTTCCTCTACTCAATACCCGAATTGTGTTCGGTCTTCCTCACAATAAAATCTCCCTCGTTCTTCAACAAAGCCTCGGCGTCGGTCCTTAATGAAATCAATCGTTTCTTGAGATACAGTAACCTCGAACTTGGGAATAAGTCCGTGGTAGAAATAGGAGTTTCGAATATCGTCAGTGATGCTTCCCTCGTCATCCTGTAATCGATCCCTATCTAATACCTACAGTATTCCTACAGTACCTTCGTCGTGTTCTTGTCCTCCCTTGAAGATACATCTTTCGCCTTACTCTTCACACTACACTGACTCCGTGTGGATTGAGTGCGTGAAGACTGAATGGATGGATGAGTGACTGATCGAATGCCTACAGTAACCTTGGTGGCCTTGCCATCTTCGACTGAGGATGGCATAGTGGGAGAGCAATAGGAATGAATGGAGAATCGATCACCCACCCTCACAATTATTCAAATTGGATAACGTGCCATTCCAATGGATTAGGGAAAGTCCATTAATTTGTATTGAACCAACCATTCGTTTTTCGAATAAAAGAGGACTCTTTAAGAGGAGAAAAGCATTCTGCCATGGAATCACACATCACTTGAGAAGTAAAGAAAAGTGAACAAATTCTTGTGAAAAATATAATAATAACATAATATTGATTCCGCAAAGAAAAGATTTCATGAAGAGAATAAATAAGAGTTTAAAAACAACGTTTATTTAAGCATAACTTTAAAACATAACAATTAGAAAGACTCATCGAGAAATAACACGATAGAAGGGCACTTCTGTTGAGAGATTCCTTGACCAAATCCATTCAAAAGAACATGATTTCATTATGGCAGTAAAGCGAAACAAACATGATAATGTAAAGCAAGCGAGATTCTGGGTGTAATGTTACATTGGATATGAGCGGATACTTTCGATATACCTCAATGATGCTATAGCTCTTTTGTCTACAAGGCACTATTATCTTACAAAAAGCAGCAACATGATAGGAGGCACATCCATTTACAAACGTTTTCTCCAATCTTGGAGGTAGCTCACTACGTGTTCCAGAATGTCCTTCTCTTGTCTCAGCAGAATGTTCGAGTTCGAGTCTCCTTCCAACTTCGACTTCGTGTATCCACGGAGGAGCAGAGACAAGCGAGTCTCCACGAATTGAAGGCCCTGCAGTAAATATAGAGAGATGGGATGACTCCTACGGAACTGAGTCCACAATAGTTCTCTCTTGATAACCCTAGTGCTCAAGCATTGTGCAGTGTGGGGGTGGTTGACTGACAGGGTTGGGCGGAAAATGTTTTCCGACCGGAAAATTTTCCGGTCAGTTTCCGAAATTTTCCGAAAATATACAATAAATATTATGACCATTTTGAAGAGATTTCGATAGATAAATACATGCTAAATTTTTTGCATTGGAAAATTTCCACTTCTGGTTGTAAGCTACTTTAAAATAGTTTAGTAGTTATATTTTTAGTTATATTTTTTTCCTATTGGAGTATGGGCTTAAGCTTCCCCAATCTGCAATAGTATTCACTGTTTGGTTTCCCGCCGAGACTGATTGATTTTTAGGTTCACTTCGTCTCTGCTTTCAGTTCATAATTTCCGAAGTCGTCCTATGGTTTCAAAAAATGTTCGTCAGATTTTTCCAAGCATTTTGGGCACAATGGCACATCTAGAAATTTCAGGAAAATTCCTAAAACCGGCTCAGGAACCTGTGCCCAAAATTTTTTCGAGAAGTGTATACGAGTGACTATCTGAGAGGACTGACCTCAGGCCGTACAGCAAAAAATGAAAGTTCATATAAATGTGGTCCTAGGGGTAACTTTTCACGTAGAGTTTGAAAATCGACATTAGGAAGCCGTATCTCTCACCCCTTATTTCTTGTTCTGCGCTGAACTTCAGCGGTCGGTTTTTCTACCTTTTGAACGGCGCATTCAAACCCCTTACATTTATAGTAATCCTGAAAGATCTCGACGAGATAAGTATTTTCACTGTTGGAAGTGAAAGGCTAGCTCATCTGTGAAAAAAGTTGAGGCCATTTGAAATGTTAAAATTTTTATTGTGAAAACATATATTCCGGGGTGTAATTTTAAGTATGTTCATTGGATTCTCCGTGAAAAGTTACCCCTAGAACCAAATTTTGACTCGTAAATTTGCGGGACAATGATATTTCCCGAAATTCGGAAAAGGTAAGTATTGGAGGCGAGGTGGCGCAGTGGTTGTGTGCCAGGAATGCGAATCCGATGGTCATGAGTTCGACCCCCCTCGCCCGCAGATCCACCCAGACCACGGGGATTAAGAAATAGGTCAGAAATCCCCCACCACGTGCACACAACACGGCCTCACGCATAGGTCGCTGATAACTTCAGGACAGACTGAACGCAGAATTGGCGCGGGGGTGGCAAACTCGCTCTGCGTGGATGCCTCAACTTACGTTTACGTTTTTTTTTACGTAAGTATGGTGAATCACTGAATTTCTGAAATCTCGTACATTTGCGATTTCAAAATTTTACCAATTAGGAAATGCTCTCAATACTGTGCTACTTTTTATGCATAATTAGATAGTGTTCTCTCCAAAAAACATGACTTACCACATCAAAAAAATCATTTTTTTCACTTCACAATTTCTCAAATTTGCACGTTGCCAACTCAACAATTCGAGTCCGCTTGACGCATTAGCTGTAGCCCAGTTGTAGCATGCCTCGACATGAGTGAAAATGGGTGGAACAGTCCTCCTCTAATATATCGGGGCTGTAGTTATTGACGTCCGAATATGGCTGTAAGACAGTCCCCGGAAATATTTAAATTCATTTTGGGAGTTAATTTTGAGAATTCTGATTAGATATTGCGGTAAGTAATATCTTCGTAACCTGAGGAATCATATACGTATGGAAAAACGACCGTTTGAATAATTTTTCAAAAATCGAAATTTTCAAAATCGAAAATTTCGGAAATTTTGAAAGGGGAATAGGTGTGTATTTTTGTGTAAAGTTTATACACCAGATTACGAAAACATTATCAACAGCAATATCTAATCGGAATTCTCAAAATTAACTCCAAAAATCAATTTAAATATTTCCGGGAACAGTCTTACACCCATATTCGGACGTCAATAACTACAGCCCCGATATATTGAAGGAGGACTATTCCACCCATTTTCACTCATGTCGAGGCATGCTACAACTGGGCTACAGCTAATGCGTCAAGCGGACTCGAATTGTTGAGTTGGCAACGTGCAAATTTGAGAAATTGTGAAGTGAAAAAATGATTTTTTGATGTCGTAAGTCATGTTTTTTGGAGAGAACACTATCTAATTATGCATAAAAAGTTTAAGTACAGTATTGAGAACATTTCCTAAGTGGTAAAATTTTGAAATCGCAAATATACGTGATTTCAGAAATTCAGTGATTCACCATACTTCCCTTTTCCGAATTTCGGGAAATATCATTGTCCCGCGAATTTACGAGTGAAAATTTGGTACTAGGGGTAACTTTTCACGGAGAATCCAATGAACATACTTAAAATTACACCCCGGAATATATGTTTTCACAATAAAAATTTTAACATTTCAAATGGCCTCAACTTTTTTCACAGATGAGCTAGCCTTTCACTTCCAACAGTGAAAATACTTATCTCCTCGTCGAGATCTTTCAGGATTAATATAAATGTAAGGGGTTTGAATGCGCCGTTCAAAAGTTAGAAAAACCGACCGCTCAAGTTCAGCGCAGAACAAGAAATGAGGGGTGAGAGATACGGCTTCCTACGGTCGATTTTCGAACTCTACGTGAAAAGTTACCCATAGGACCACATTTATATGAACTTTCATTTTTTGCTGTACGGCTCATAGGTAGAATAACTCAATTCTCTCAGATAGTCACTCATACAACCACCATAAAATGAAACCAGAAAAATCAAAATTGAACATTGTTTACGTGGGGTTGTTTTTTTCCGGTGTACGACAATTGCGCGACCGGCATAGCATTTTTACTCGTAAAAGAAGAGAGCCACCTCAGATATACATTGGAAAAAATTTCTTTTTTAGTTCTGAATTTCAGAAGGTTTTCGCTTTTTCCGGTTTTTTGAACCGGAAATTTTCCGTTTCCGGTTTTTTTCCGGTCACCCATTTCCGCCCACTCCTGTTGACTGACCTTCTTCAATGAATCGTCACTCTCCACAATCTCATCAATGGGAGGATTCGACATGAAAACTCGGGCGAACCTCAAAACACATTTGATACAACTCACTTATCGATTCCCTTGAATAACTCTTTTGGATTGGGATAGAGTGGAACAAGTAGGGATGGTTTCCCCTCACCTCACGAGCGACTCCTCGAATGGCATCTCTCCCGGTTTAGAGAGGAAAAGGTTGAATGAATAGACAGTGTTCAGATTGTTGTAGCCCAACTGCAATTAAAGCTTCAAACTTCCTCCACGTTATTATCAAAAATTTCTAAAATACCAAAGTTTACAGTATTACCTTGGTCATCTGAGAGATTCTGCCGTTGATAAATCGATCGGTCTTTGTGAGTCCTGTGTTATTGAATTAATATCGGGAGTGGATATCGAATTGTAAATGAGTGGAAAGATCTGACCAATTCTCAACTTGTACTTGTTGTATGGATTGACTGGAGGGGAGAAAGCATTCATGAGGTAGAACTCTGCAGTTGTTCTCCTTCCATAGACGATGGTGATCGCCTCAATTCCCCTTCCTCCTCTTCCATTCTCTTCTCACCACCAACCTCTCCCTTCCTGACTGCTGCATTCACGGGCAATACAGCCAGGTCTTTAATGTCTGAGTACCCAGGATGGAATGAACTCTCCTCGACAAAGGCATGGTTAGCCATGTCCAGAAGCGGCATCAAGCATGGAATCTGCTTTGGCTTCAAATGAGAAGAACCATCAACGGAAGTACGACACTCACATCAAACGCATGCGGAAACTCACTTAAGCATCATAACATCTACAATCGGTCCATCCATCCATCCCACCACCATTCTACCACAAAATAGACCATTCTCACTACCAAAATTACGATATAATAAGAGGAGAAATAGGAAACTGACCACTTTGGACTTGTCGTCGATCTTCTCATACTCCGATGGCAACTGATTGATTCGAGTACATACAACACTCACAGCCCATCTGAAAAGGTTTAGCAACTTGATGAAGATAAGACAACGCCATTTACGTATCCGGAAAATCGAAAGGAAAACCACCACTAAAAAAGTTATCACCGGTATAGTCCGAACGTAAAATTTCCAATGTTGAAAGGACCATCGTAGAGAAGTGGAGGTTGCTTGCCCTGTTTATCCTCCTCAACCATATACTTCGTTGAAGAGTTCGAATAGTTACAGTAAACATACCTTTCTTCTCTTATCGAACTTGATGCTTTCATCGATGATGGAAAGATAATAGGTGAACTGGCGAGCAATTGATCGATAGTGATTGAGAGCATCATCGAATAGAGGAGAAGGACGCAAATCCTGCATCATAAACAACTAGTGCAACTTCCACTCTCCTAGTAAAAGTAATTGTATTTTCCATAACAACTATAATCTAAATAGCAAAAGAAGCAGACCTCAAATTGCTGAAGAGAGAAGAAGAGCGGGGTATCGAAAGAGGAAGGAAGAATGTTGATATAGGGAGCCCATGACGAATCGTCTCTGTCATGTATCATTTTATCGAGGGATCTTTTCGAAAGTGAGTGCCTTAAGAAAACTTACTTGAGCTGCAGAGCACACACTCCGAGTGCTAGCCCAACGTTATCCATCTTAGCAAGCATAGGATCATGGAGGAAGAGTTTCCTAAAGGATCAATGGTTGACATATTGTATTATATATTGCAAAAGTTTGAAACGAAACCTCAGTCCAGGAAGTTTCTTCACTTGATCCAGACAGAAAATGGCTTTTCTTGGCACAGTAATGACGATATCTCCAGGGTTGTGATCCTCGACCGCCACCAACTGATAGCCCAGCTTCGAGTCCTCTACCACATCCACATTACGGAATATTCCTTTGCGGTCACACCAAGCGAGAAATTCATCGAGTGCGCCAGGGCATCTACAGGATTAATAGTTTACTATTATTCATTAATCTGCAACCTCTTTGTCGTGAGTCCGATATCCGTGTCTGACAGAGAAGATTGAAGCACCGATATCCGCTCCAGTTTCTCTCGGATGAACTTGTGCTCATTCCACATGTCAGCCGGATTAGGATTCGCCTTTTTGAATACTGTCTCGAGGAGTTCGGCCACTATTGACGACTGTAAATTGCACATTGCTTTGCTAACGAATAGCATTAGAAAACAAACTCACTATCTCCGTCTCGACGGCTTCCTTTCCTTGAGAGATCATGTCAGCTGCAAATAAACGGAATCTTTGAATGAACCAACAAAATGAAAGCGATAAGAGCAAGCAGAAACTAAGCAAGGCACCTGCAGATCCCTCGACAGAATTGGTGTAAAGTGGGGGAGGGGCTACCGTATCGACTTCAGAAATCGCGCCAGCGTGCCTGTTGAAGTTCAACGAATAATTTTAATTGTAATTAAATATTTATTTTAAATTTATCTTGTTTTTTTTCCGTATATGCATAGATACTCTTCTTCTTTTCAGAGGATGGAGGAGCCCACTGTAGTTGAAGTGATCGAGGTCTTGAAAGAGGCCTTGAAAGTGGATGATTTTCGTGAGTTTATATTTATTTACCGATCTAACTTCCATTTGTTTTTATTCAGATGTGTGCAATGCTCGGAGCTGCAAGAATTATAACATCAAGCTGGAAATTATGAAGTGTGGTTTCGAGAAGGCATTCACCAAACTGGAAAAACATTCTCAGTGAGTTATTGTCTTCTCATGTACTCTATTTCTTGATCTTGCAGTCTCAAGGCGCAGTATGATGAGCAGCAGCTCAACTCTGCTGGTTCCTCAAGCGGAATCACGAAGAGCGACACGGACATTCGAATCAAGTTCGGCGAAATGCTAAACTTTCTCCTGATCAACGTATGTTTTTAAATGTTAATTGCATACCCTCTTTTTTCCAGCTGACGAAATCAATCAAAAAAGAAAAGGATTGCAGTAAGGTTAGTATTAATTTACTTTGCTATATGAGAGGAATCGCGAGAGAATTGACCACGCCGCGGCGGTAGGATTCAAGTTTGTCTTATCCCGCTATAATTTTGGTTTTAAGTACTTTGAATGACGCTCTTCAAAACTGCGCAGTCGGAATTTCGATATCTATCGTCATCGTCGAGATACAGAAGTTCAAACATGGTACTATCACTTTTCGACAGTCAAATTGCGCTCACTTAAATGATCATAAATCCGTTCAAAGTGAAGATCGAGGGCCGTTCTTTTTTTCCAATGAAAGATACCATCATGCGCTACAACTTTTATGTTGACGTCATCGTTCCTTGTGCTCATCCTGGTGCGGGGCGGTCGGGTTTATCAAAAGTTACGTAATTTTGGAAATCGGAAAAACTATCTGGGTTTTTATGCTTAAGTTGTAGTACCTATATATGTAAGTTGTAGTACCTATATATGTCTAACTTCTCGCCAAAAATTAGGAAAATCGGGGCATAGACAAAAAAAAGGGCTCGCTTTCGTGTAGCGACCGGAAAATGAGTTCCGGAATCGAATTCTTCCAAACCTTCAATAGCCACTATTTGTGCTCAAAATCATCCAAAAATCATCGAAAAGAACATATAAAATTATTTGCACGCATATTGTAGCACCTTCATTGGTCATACATGATCACATGACCCAAAATTTGAAAATCGATATTTTGACCCATATCAACTAGGGGGAAGGCCCTGATGCACAAAATGGGTTTCAAATAGTGTAGAAATGTCCCTCTAAATGAATCAGAGACATGGGGCATTTATAAATGTGAGTTTTCATAAGAAGAATTCAAGAAAAGGCACACAACTGTACAATAGGTCAAAGTGGTCATAGAGGTCCGGCTTATGGCTAGGAATATAGAGCACGATGAGCTAAACATTTCATCTGTTGAAAGTGAGTCCCTATCTTCTCGTTGAAGCGAGCTACAGAGCTTGGAAGATGACAGAAAACCACGGAATAGGCGAGAGAGGGAGGTCAGACGGCGAGAGCGCCAGACGGTTAGAGCACTCGCTCTCGTGGGATTCTAGCCAGTTTCTAGCCTTATTCCAAGCTCTGTAGCTCGCTTCAACGAGAAGATAGGGACTCACTTCCAACAGATGAAATGTTTAGCTCATCGTGCTCTATATTCATAGCCATAAGCCGGACCTCTATGACCACTTTGACCTATTGTACAGTTTTGTGCCTTTTCTTGAATTCGTCTTATGAAAACTCACATTTATAGATGCCCCATGTCTCTGATTCGTTTAGAGGGACATTTCTACATTATTTGAAACCCATTTTGTGCATTAGGGCCTTCCCCCTAGTTGATATGGGTCAAAATATCGATTTTCAAATTTTGGGTCATGTGATCATGTATGACCAATGAAGGTGCTACAATATGCGTGCAAACAATTTTATATGTTCTTTTCGATGATTTTGAGCAGAAATAGTGGCTATTGAAGGTTTGGAAGAATTCGATTCCGGAACTCATTTTCCGGTAGCTGCACGAAAGCGAGCCCTTTTTTTGTCTATACCCCGATTTTCCTAATTTTTGGCGAGAAGTTAGACATATATAGGTACTACAACTTAAAGTTACCCAACAACCGTCAAAATGGCCTATATTTTTATTCCTGAAACTGATAGACATAAAAAGAGACTAGTAGAAATGCAATACTAATAAAATCAGAAAATCAATAATTAGTCACGGAATCGACCTCAAAACATGTGTTGCGCTACCCTGATCAAGACCGATTTTCCCGCGAGGTTTGAAACATGAATATTCTGTGTGCGGTAATTAGCGTTCACAAGCCCGATTCTATACCAATTTTATCCTCGCTTCTCCCCCGGTTGTAGAAATATATATTTCAATAGCAAAAACTTCAATATTAAGCCCACATAATCGATTAAACAATATTTAAACAAACTGCGCATTTTAAATTATGGTACTTAGTGCATGTTCATGCAAATTCACGGTAAGGTATTGTTCAGGCGCCAATTTAAAAATTTTCCACGGTTGTTGGGTAACTTTAAGCATGAAAACCCAGATAGTTTTTCCGATTTCCAAAATTACGTAACTTTTGATAAACCCGACCGCCCCGCACCAGGATGAGCACAAGGAATGATTACGTCAACATAAAAGTTGTAGCGCATGATGGTATCTTTCATTGGAAAAAAATAACGGCCCTCTATCTTCACTTTGAACGGATTTATGATCATTTAAGTGAGCGCAATTTGACTGTCGAAAAGTGATAGTACCATGTTTGAACTTCTGAATCTCAACGATAACGATAGATATCGAAATTCTGACGACGCAGTTTTGAAGAGCATCATTCAAAGTACTTAAAACCAAAATTATAGCGGGATAGGAGAAACTTGAATCCTACCGCCGCTGACCCCCCTCAAATGGTCGATTCTCTCGCGATTCGCCTCATATAGGTGTATCAAAATACATTTCTAGAGGGACGACATTTGTGAATTATCCGTGGGCCACAATGAATATGTGCGCCAGACAATAGTTCATTTGATTAACGTTGCTGTGAATCCTTACCTTCCTGAAGGTTAGTATTTTCCTGATTCTACGACGGATCGTAAAATTGATAATTGATTTAAATATATGCACAGGTATCGATCGATCAATCACCGATCGATGGTGGACATCCAATGAATGGAAATATCTTCTGGAGGACAACATTTTCCATGCGAAGCAGGTTAGTTTATGTTTAATCTAACGCATTGATACTGCATGTGCAAATTGAACTTCCATTGGTATATCAGTAGGCTATGCTGGTATACCAAAATGTGGATCATAACTAAGATAACTGTCATACCCATAATGGCTATATTAAAGTTACCCAACAAGGACGAAACCCTGATCTCACCCTGATCTCACCCTGATCCCGTCGCAAGTACGAGAGAGTATGCAAAAGTGAGAGAGCGCGGATCATTTCCGGCTTTCCCTTGAGGCTAATATTGATTTTTAGCATTTTTGTATATTCATTCTATACTAATTCAATCATTGGCTATTCGATGGAGGACAAAAAATAATGGGTAAATTTCGTCCTTGTTGGGTAACTTTAAGAAAACGTAGACAATTTATTTATTTGCATTGTTTGGTTACGACATTTTAATACAACACGCGCATTTCAGTTGCAAGCATTCTTGACTACACTTTTCGATCTTATGGATGTGTCGATCCAAGTGAAGGAATGGGTGATTACTCGTCACTTGCGTACTGTGATGATGGCTGCGGAAGTGGTGAGAAGTCCTCACTGAGGACGAGGAAGGCCACCAATCCCATTCTATTCTTGCCAGTTGTACCACCTCGAACACACTGGATTTCACCCGAGATATCGTTCCTTCCTCTCGCAAGTGACGCCCTCGATGGTTCTCGACGTTGCCTCCACTCTCATCAAGCCGAATGCGGAGCAGTTCGGCACTAGCTGGTTCAATGTATGTCCACTTGATGCATGATCACAGCTGTCAACATGGGGCATACTTATACATTCATTTCGAGTGATATCTAATGGACTACAATAGGATAGAATATTTGGGTTCCCCGAATATACTATTTGAATGATTGGCTAGATTTAGATTGTGACAATAAATCATGATTTTGCAGAGAGTAATGATTTCATTGATGAATGAAATGGTCGGCAGGGGGCATTTCCATGATCTCATTCATACATATTACTTGAGAGGTAACTTGCACACTTCTTGATGCTCCATTTCCCTATTACATGGCAGGTCTTGTGGGCGAGGAAGATATCTGCAGCATGCCTTTCGTAGAGAATCTCGTCAAAGGTCTTTGTGTGGGAACACCTCAGACCATGTCGAATAAAGAATATTTCGCAAGTCTCGTTAATCAGTTCTTCGAACATCTGGAGGTTAGTTGTTGCAGTCTTCAATGTACTGGATATCCATTTAAGTGTTGATTGTAGCCTTCTCCCACGAAGAAGAAAGTAGTGGTGGTGATGTTCAACTTATTCATCGATCACATGTACAAGGTGCACAACAATCTGGCGAAGACTCTTATCCTCGATCGTCTTCTCCTTCCACTTGAGGTCTGCTCCTCTCCTCTACCTTATGTACTATTTTCCGTCAGTATTTGCGTCACCGGATGTATTTTGATGGCAGTCTTTGTTCAGAACCTAAACAACAATCTGCTATCCGAGGAAGAACTCTGTCTCATCCCCGAAGCCATTTATCAGTTGGCCAACTTGTTCCGGAATACGCACAAAGACATCCATAGTAAAGCTGTGCTCGGCCGTATTCGGACTAGGAAGGTATTCCCTTGCATTTGTGCATTTGTTCAATAAAATACGTTAAACAATTATTATTTTGTAGTATTTGTTTGTTCTTTCTAGATCAGTCTTTCTATTTAAATATATTTCAGCTCCACTTTCTCTTGTGTGCAATTTTATATGAAGTGGGACAGACGTATGCCCAAATGGGTGTCGATGGGAAAGCAGAGAGCGAGGAAGGACGGCAACTTTGCCTACTCTACGAGGATATCACCTGGTGCACCTCTGTATTCATGCACTCCCTTCCCAATAAGGTGGCCACACTCTACTACATTATTTTTTTAACGAATAATAGCAGTAGTAGATAAAGTAAGACCGACCTTGTTAATATTCAATTCAAAATCATCCATTTTTTTCTCGAGTGTAGGCGATGTTTCTCCTCTGGGCAGTTCGTGAACCTAAAGAAGTCCTTCGTCGAATCGAAATCAAGGCGAACAAGAAATTCATCACTCCCAAAATATGCGTGGTATGTTATGTGGGTTGGCGTACATAGTGAAAGAGGAGTATTAACCTGTTAGTGTTCTCTGCCCATTGCCTATCCCATTCGGATTGAGATGGGCGAGTCGAGAAGGAATCCACGTGGACGGTTCTACTTCGTGGCACAGAGACCATCGACGAGAGAGGAGGCATCCGAGTGCATGCATCATGTAGTGGCTAAGATCTGTGGAATGCAGGTGAGCTCACTATCCAGTCATGGGCTAGGAAATATCACGAAAAATTTTTGCGACCCCCCGGGCCATTTTTGCTTTGCGACCCTCCGGCCCGGGCTCAGCTATTGACGACCGGGAAGAGGGGGGGGGGGGGCTGGCGACCCTCCGAGACCCCGGACTTGCGACCCCTGATCCTCCCAATTTGGGACCCCCCGGTCTCCGTCATGTTTCAAGCCCACCTGTCACTATCTCTTCCCTTCTCGCAATGGATGAGATCTGTTGAGAATCATATCTGAATACATTCGCAGATGGATAAGGTGGGTTTCTACTATTCTGGCCTTCTGGAAGTGTTCAAATCATTCATTAATCAAGATGGATACTACAATCGAATGACGGATCTCGAAAAAGCAGACGGTATTTCGTAAATGATCTATTGAAAGTACTAAAATACTATCTACGTTATTTCGAGATTCTGAAATATTTGGACTACAAATTTAGTAGCCTTTTCCCTTTTTATGTTTCCTAGTGCGCATCTCGAATAAATTGACTTCTGTTCATTGCAGCGAATCACGCAGTCTACGTGTCCGAATTGGTGGAGCTGGCTGGTTATCTCTATCACTGTCTCGTTCAAGAACACAGTCGTCAGGGGAGCCCAATCAACGCCCTCAAGGTTCCTTTTGCTAATGTTATTCTTTTACTTATTTTACACGCGAATGTGAAAAGGCAAGCAGCATTCGATGAATCACCGAATTTTGTCGTAATCGTGTGAAAAGAATAATTGGGAGGGGTAGTAGTACAAGAAAGCAAGGACATGTTTTCAGGAGGAGGAGACATTCGCGAAGCTTCTCGATCTCTCGATAGTCAGCCCCCCTTTGTGATTAATTATGCCTTTAAATTATGTGGTTGAAATGAGTGGGAATGGGGAATTATTGTATGAGGGGATGAATACTGCAGCTGACGATGACGAGTGTAGTGAAGAAGATGCAGAAGGAAGTGAAGGAGAGGAACAAGGAAGGTACTCCATCCACTCTCGTTACTAGGGCAGGGAGAGACGAGATGCGAATACTAAAGGGATATCTGATTGCAGCTTCTCTGGATGTGAAAGTGGCTCGAAATGCGGAGGAGGAACAAAATGAAGCTGCATTGAGACTTCTGATTCAAACAACTGCGAAATACGGAATTGCCTTCACTGCCTACATTCCCCTGCTCAGAATGATGATTGCACCGGAGACGGTATGAAGGAAGAACTTGTATTAACCGTAAATTGTTAGAGCAAGGGGGATAATAATTGAAGGTAGATTAGTAGAGAGTGTGATTCAGATGAGGAAGATGGAGCCTGAGATCATCCAAGTTCTCCGTCTCGTCGCCTTGATCAAGAAGTTGCTGGAGGAGATGGATACGTTGCCTGAGGAATACAAGGAGTTGAAGAAAGTACGTTCTCTCTAGGAGATGATGACTTTCTCAGTAGATCTACCTTCGCCTGAATTTATCGATCTTTTGAATGGCGTATTCGGAAGAAAAGTAATTGCTGCAATCTGTTATGCTCAAAGTGATGTCATGGTTTCTATATTTGTCTTTCTTTGTCAGGTATTTGAGACGGATCTTGACATGACCACAGCCACTGCAATTCTAGAGGCAAGTGGAAGCATCACCGAGGAGACAGAGTGAGAACAAAGATTTCTTATTTTTACGATGTGGAGGCTATTTTATCCATTCGAAATGCCCCAATGCATATCAATGCGTTCGTCTAAGAATCGTATATCAGAGGGAACAGCAAAATGAAGAACTTTGGATTTTTTCACAAATTATGATAGCCCTCTGTGGTCTGTATCGATGTGTACAACGTAGATTTCTTGAGAAAAAACATAATTATGTGCCCAATCAGTTTGACGATCCCTCCCCTTATTCCCCTCTTCAGTGTGTCGTTCTTCAAGACAGAGGAACTGCTGAGTCTTCTGAATGGATTGGTGCACGAGAAGGGACAAGCACTACTCATGATCGGACGAATGCTGATGAAGAGGAACTCTCGCCTCATGGAGATCTACGACTCTACTTTCCATCAGATTGTTCTCGGTCAGTCTCTCGATTCTCCTCATTCACTGATATGTCCATAGGTCTGATCTCTAACGGTGACTCGTACGTCTATCTCGCTGCCATCAATTGTGCAGCAGAGGCAGCCCTCGCCATGACTGATAAAGTGAGAAGGAAGGAGGGGAGGAGGATGATTATTACATCTTTAGATTATCCCATTCGTCCAGATGTTTAGTCAAGTGAATAGTGTCAAGGAGAAGAAGAATGGGAAAGGAGGTACATTTCAATTCTAATCGATCAATTACTAGCCCTCTTTTGTGTTTGTGTATAGAGGGAGGAGATCTCCGTTCAGAAGTCCTTTCCCGTGAGTCCATCGAGGAGAAAGTAGTGGTGAGATGCAGAATCGCCAGTGTCATCTGCAAAGTATTCGATTATCTCGGTCCGTTTCCTTTCGTTCTTCGAGCATTGATCAATTACCACTTGATCAACTGGTCCTTTTCATTCCCCTGTGGCATCTTTTCTGTCGCACTCCTCTCCTTCCCTCAGTGTGCCCTCATCCCTCTCAGGTCCGGCAGCTCCTCTCTACGCGAGGGAGACGATCGACTGTGTGATGAAGTGTGTGGATGACACGGATGCACTCATTCGTGCCTCTTCCTTCGCAGTGGTCGAGCATCTTCTCCGAACTCTGGCTGCTTCATACTCCGTCGATGGACAGTTCCTCCCTGTGAGTCACCGGCCACTGCCACCCCCCCCCCCCCATCCATTCACTGTGGAACCCCCTTGACAACACATATCTCGAAAGGGGAATAAATGCATTGCAGATTCTGGAGTGCATTCAGCACACTCTCTTGTGTGAGAAGGAGAGTCAAGTGAGGAGGAATGCCATCCAGATCCTCCCGATGATCCTGAGGGGAGCAGGCAGAGAGATGATCACGGTATTTCTTAATTGGCCCTATGGAATAATGTGATGATGACAGTCTCTTGCAGAGTCTGTCTGAGCATCTACTGCCCATCAATCGATTACTCACTTCCATTCTGCAGACTGAGAAGGACCAGGTGAGAATCCGTTGATGAGAGATGGAGGGAGTGTCTCGTTGAGGTTGTCGTCCTGCATGCTCAACTGGCCAAGGAAGAAATCAAAGTGGCTCTCAATGAGAAGATCAAGGAAGAAATGACCAGTAGAGTGAGGGAGATCAAAATATGAACGGAGTAAATTTTACATGGCTCAAGCACGCATCCCTCTATCTACTTATATCCATCCTTTCTCAAACCTCTCTGATCTCTCGACCGTTATCTCATAACAACATGTTTGAAGATCTCGCAATATCACCATGATGTATACATGTATCTGTGTTTTTTTACGTTATCCCAGGGTTTCATTCTAACATTTCCTTGCTCTGACTCCCGTGTATTGTTAAATCCTGTCCCAAATTTGCCATCTCATTAACACTAATTCGGTTACTCTTCTCCCTACCTGTTGTTGTTTTGTTGTTATGTTTGCATTGAATAAAATTTTATGAAAATGTTGTGCACCATATTTATTTTTCAAATGGGTTGTGCTCCCAGCCACAGTATCTCTACTGCGAATTGTAAGAACGATAAGGGAAGTTCGAATGGAATGAAAGAAAGAGTTGATATTCTTTGATTTTCTAATAGGCGCTCCCCTTCCCTCTTCTCACCATCATCTCACTCGGATGGATCTAGGAGGAGAGGCTGTACACCTCATAAAGGCTATCGATGAGTTCTACTCTACTACAGATGAGTCGAAGAGACTCGCTCTCAATGAATATCTATGCAACTTCAAGACTGGTGAGTCGCAGGGGCATCCCCTCCCTTCTCCTCCCCTCTCTCTCCTCCTCTCCCCTCTGCAGGCTGGGACAGTCCGATGACGATCCAGGGCTGTTTCCTCCTTCTCAGCAGACACAACTCGCCCAATGTGCAATACTTCGGTGCTCTTTCCCTCTACGATACGATCAAGCATCGATGGGTGGATATCCTGGATAGACCCGAACTGGTGAGTGTCCCCCCCCTCCCTCCTAGGGGACGATTCTCTTCCAGCTGGAGACTCTGAAGGGATTCCTGATCAAGGCCCTGGCAGAGGGGGCCACGGTGCAGTCCCAGTCACTCACTAACAAGTTGTCCTCCTCCCTCGCTCTTCTCGCCCTCTACTGCATCCCCGATGTGTGGAACAGTCCCGTGCAAGATCTCACCGCCCTATGGGCTGCCACCCCTGAACTATTACTCAGGTACGGTAGTGGTAGGGTGCGATACGGTAGTCTGCTGATGCAGGGTACTGGCGGAACTGGCGGCCGAGTTCCCCAACGTCCACATGCCACTCACACAGAGGAGCATACTGAAGACGGAGCTGCATCGAGTCAGCGAGGTACCTTCCATGTGGGAGTCGGGTTTAGTCCTTGAGTAGCTAACAAATATTAAGTATTGAGTATTGATTTGAGACGGTTTGTTTTCCGAGAACCAAAGTGATTGATATTCCGTTGAGGACATGATCAAGATTCTGTCGACGGTGCTTCAATCAGCAGCAGACTCCGCCCCCTCTCTCCTGAATGCAGCAGTGGAGTGTGTAGAGCAGTGGCTGAGACTGCCCGGTCAGTAGAAGGAAGGAACACTGAGAACAGTAGAGAGAGGAGAGAGATTGCAGGGAGCAATCTGAAGCAGTGGACACCCCTCCTCTCGCACGTCTTCGGAGCAGTGCAGGACGACAGGTGAGACCCCCTCCCCCCCTCGATGGATCTCTCCCCTCTCAGCACTGCTCTCACCAATCTGCTCACGATCCTCGGGGCAAACGATGAGTTAGTGAACGAGGAACAACTGGTGCACCATGTACTCCATTACGTCTGTGCAACACTCGCCCAGGTCAGAGGGGAGAAGGGGTCTGAGGGAAGAGATGGGCATCCAAGTAATTAGCTACCGTGCATATCGAAGTGTCAATGTCTAGAAAGTGATGGGTGAACTGTCTCGGGACGCGTTGTCGGAGGAGATCGGGGCATTGTCTGCAGCTACGTGCTCCCTCGCAGAGACTGTCGTGCCCGTGCTGGTGAGGTGAGTGAAGGGGGGGGGGGGGGGGGGAGGCCCTTCCCACTCCCTAACCAATCCATTGGAGGTCCTCGATGCGTGGTTCCACTCAACTCCTCGAACAGCTCACTTCCTTCTTCGCTAAGCTCTCCTCGTTCCCTGGTAAGGCATCCTCCTGCCATGCACCCCTTTTGCGAGTACCTATCCAAATAGTCCCTTTTCTCAAATCGAGATTCTTCTCAGGTCGATATCCAATGGACGAGGGAGTCTCTGAGATGCCCCATATCTTCTTCTCTTCCCTCAGGGAAGAAGTGTGCATGGGAGCGAAGGCGGAAGACCGTGAAAAGGTACTACTACTTTTTTTCTATTTCCAGAAGCTCGAAAATGGAAATGTATTGCAGTTGTTGGCAGCTCTCCGTTCTCCATTCGAGGAAGTACTCGTGGGGGCAGTGAACAAGTTGATGTACGCCCCGATGAGAGTGAGGGAGGAGATGAATGAAGAGGAGAAGGAAGCATTCGAGAAGTGAGTGGAGGGGAGGAGAGAGGGGAAGGGAAGGGATATTGCAGCTATCGAGTGAATCGATCTGAGTGTGGAGTGAATTCGTTCCTGATCCTTGGCCAATCCGCCCTCGTCTATCTCAATCGACGGTGTTGTGGAGCAGCTGAGGAGACGGGAGGAGACAGGGAAACTACCATCAATCTGTCAGTCCCGACCCATTCCTCCATTGAATAGCGAATAGGGAAAAGTGATAATAATGCGAATTCTCTCGTTACGAGTCTCCTGTCCAGTGATGATAGACAAATTTCGAATTGTTTGAGGATGGAGTCGTGTCTCTACAATTGGGAGCAGATCGCAGATTATCTGGGAGAGGAGGACCAGACTGAGATCGCCAATCTAGTCGAAGTGACCAGCAAGGTACGGGGAAGGGAGGAGGGGATTTGATCAGAGTGAGGAATGTGATGATGGATATGAATAGACAGTGAAATGCAGATGTTCACGAGTGGGGCATCGAGTGTGGAAGAGGCGAGGATTGCCAATACTCTGATGAGGTTGATATTCGCCATCTCCCATCTCGTGTCGGGACACGAACAGGTCAGCAGAGGGGGAAGCAGGGTACTGTAGAATACACACAGAGAGGTTGCGTCTTGCGCATTCACAAAATGCCGTTTTTCTTAGTGTATTGGTGTGTTTGAGGCGACGGCACTTGAGCTGCAGTGCATCCAGATGGTTCTGCACCAGTTGGAAGTGAAGGAAGTGACAGGAGAAGCACTGCACACCCTCATCAAACTCATCGAGGACAGACCACCATGGCTCAGGGTTTGTATACTAATACACTTTTCTTTTGTTAATTCGACTTGCTTAATCAGAAAGGGTCATCACCATAGGTGGGCGGGGTTTGAAGCTGGAAATCGAAAACCGGGGGTGTTTAGGGTGAAAAGGAGGGGGGGGGGGGGGGGGGGGGAGGGGTGATCGTAAATGATAGTTTTTGTGACAAAATTTTCCATAAACCGGGGGTGTTTCACAGCTGGCTTCTATGGTGCCCACCTATGGTCATCACTCTCTCTCTCCCTTCTGATTGGTTGTTATTGAGGAGCGAGGCTACTCGGATGATCTGATCTCCCGTTGCTCGTCTCTCTTCCAGAATGAGTCACTCCCTCAGAAGCATCGACTGGCTGCACTCAAGGCTATCGGGATCTCACTCTCACTCAGAGAACCCGCTGAGATCATGGTGAGATTGACGACCAACCGATTTACTTGTTGATGGAAAACCATGAAAAAAGGTCAATCAAAATGAAACGTATAGGGAGAATACGTAATCTATGAGTATGTGATTGATTGCAGGATATCCTTCGTGCCCCTCTGGAGGTGTATCTGGCTGGAGTCGAGGGAGAGACGACGAATGCGAGTGAAGAAGCCAGGAAGAAGTTCCAGGTATACCCCCCCCCCCCCCAGAACATCTCCAGATGGAATAATCGCTTGTTGCAAAAGTGCTCTACTGTATCCCGTGCTGATTCTAGCAATGATGGTGTCCCTCGGGAGTGAATGGATGGTTGATTGCAGATCGGAATCTTCTCGTGTCTCTTCTCTTCTCTCCACAGCAAGACTCGTGAGGATGGGGAGTCAGTGGTGCTCCTCCTCCGATTGGCCACTCCTCTTCTACTGGGCATCCTCGAGAGGAATCCCACTCCCATCATCGCAGAGAGAGTGAGTGGGGACAGATGGGAGGGATGGATCTCTCTCCTCTTAGGCGTGCGAGTCCTTGCGTAGTGCGTGTGTCAACGTGCCCTCCTCTCGCATCTCCGAGTTCTTCGTCCCTCTGAAGAAGGCAGTGGCACTCTCACTCAACATCCATACATTCGCTGCTTCCAATCTGGCCAAAACTCTCGTTTTCGTATGTTCACTAGTCATTACCTTATTCCAATATTAGAATCAATATAGTCTGATAAGATGGAGTATTTCCTTGCAGTCCGCATCATCAGTTCTAGCGAGAGAGATGGCAGAGACAGTGGAGGAGTGGGTGACATCCTTCGAGAGGGCCTATCCCTCCGAGGGAGGAGAGGAGTGGATTGGACTCATCCTGCAGGCAAGATAAACCACGTATCTTATCGTCTCTATTGATTGGTTGTAGATCCTGAAGAAGGAGTGGAAGTTGATGGATTCATCGCCAGAGCGAGCACTCAATATCATCTCATCCGCAGTCAATCTATCCACTCAAGTGAGAAGACAAATTGATAACATACTCGGGAATCGGGCGAGTCATTGAACATGGAATAGTCAGGGTTCAAAGAATGAATGCGATCTTTCACCGATCATTACTCTCGTATTCGTGTTGCAGGCTCTTTCCTCCTCTGAGGATCCGAATGTGGTGAAGTGTTCTTCCCAACTACTGGCTACGATAGTGTCGAATGTGGCCTCGAGGGGACACGAACTGGGAAGGAGAATACTCAAACGGAAGATCGTACTCATTGTACAGGTCAACTCACCTTCACTATTAAGTCGCCCATATTTCTGTTTTGGAAAACTTATTAATTATATAAGCAAATGCGGTGGAAACATGATTGGTCTGACAGATTCAGATTGGCCACTCAATTAGATCAGTATCCCTCCTCGCTCACACTGATAACAGTCGAGATACTCACTATGGGAGAGTTCGATGTCCCGGGGATCGCACTTTCTCTTCTTCTCCGACGACGTTCTGTGACACAACTAGGAGTTTGCTTTGGCGTGTGATACTTTTCCTCTGTTCCCGACATCTAGAAAAATGTTATGGTGAAACATTATAATGAGCACTCCCTTGTTATCTCTCGATCCCTCTGTCTTCAGATCGTCTTCCGTCGCATCCAGATCGAATTGATGAGACAGACGATCGAGAGTCTCGCTGAAGTTCTCTTCTTCTTCGTCCAAGTATTCACTACCGAGACCAGGTTGGCTTGTTTACACATATCCAATCACTGCATTCAATGCACCATCTACAGTTGATGGGATGAGGTCAGCTGAGTGAGTGGGAAGGGAATGCATTGCAGGAATGTACTGAACCAGGAGAGGAACGGGACGACTCCCATGGTCTCCGCCCTCTTCAGAGAGATCGGCAATCTAAGGAACTTCAAGCAGATGACTCTCCGACTCAATCATGCTGCGAGGAAAGACTCTACTTGAGTGAACCACCCTCATCCCATAGATACCGTATCCCCGGTAAATTGAGATTGCGTCGTAGTGGTATAGGAGTTGTGAGTGTAATCCTAGTGAATCTTCGTGTCGTAGACTGGACCTCGTCCTCTTTTGTTGTGCTATTTTTGGCTGAATACTGTATTTAATGGCAATGGTATCCTCTCTGGAAGAGAGTGCTCATAGTTCCTTTCCTGCTTCCTTCCTTTGACCTACCTCCGTATTGAGAGCTTCTCACTTTTTAATTCGCGCCCATTTTAACCATTTCTGATGTAAAGTTTGACGTGTAATTTTGCAACCATGGAAAAGATTTACTCGCTAACTGTTGCCTATTTTCATTTCTTCACGGGTCATAGTGCCTTTTAATAAGAAGAATCGCTTGGTTGAAGTGAGTGTTCATATGATAAAATCACGTCTTGCAGATGCACCATAAGAAAAAAACAACAGTATGAATCCATATTAATGTTTAGGATGAAGCAATCGTGATAGAGAGCCTCCAGTGTCCTCTCTCTCTCCCCCTTTCTCCTTATCTTTCTCGTTATCAATAACATTCTAGCCAGGTTGCTTCTTCCATCAGCGAGAAAACCCAATCAATCGACATTACCATCCTTTCGTGTTTTCGTATTAATTCTGATTATCGTGTGTTTCTCATCGATTGACTCCTCTCATTTCCTCCAGTCCCTTCTTCGATGTCTCAGTCGTCTTATTCAACGGCTGCTGGCAACGAATTACTGCCCATGGCTGGCAGTCGGAGGTACGAGATATCCCTTCCTTCCCCTCGATGGAAGATGAGGAATGAGATGGTTGAGGGGTCCAGGGATGGCTGAATTGTTTGCTCGTCGTCAGAAGGATCGTCGATCGATCACTCCCGATCAGGCTCTCGCCCACATGTGCAAGGCAAGAAGGACCCCCTCCCCTTCTGATCTGTGATCTCCAGGTCATGATGGGCACTGGAATGCTCTCCCTCCCTCTCGCATTCAAACACTCGGGATTGTGGGTCAGATACGATTCTTGATGTTCTATAGAAGTGAAGATGGTGAGAGTGAAGGCGTTCTCTCAGTTGGGCCTCGCTCTCCTTCCCGTTCTCTGTGCCATCTGCATCTACTGCACGAGACAACTCGTCTTCGCCCAGCACTACATCGGATACGTGTGAGTGACTGGCCCATCTCCATCCCTCCTCCATCCTCTCCCTTAAGGAAGAGTCAGCAGAAGATGGACTACGCGAATGTGATGAGAGCAGCTGTCGAATTGGGTCCCGTGTGGATAAGAGAGAAGGGATATCTATTCAAGTCAGTCCCTCCACCTTCCCCAATCATGAATGGATTCAGACAACTGGTGAACATGAACATGTTCGTCGCCCAGCTCGGATTCTGCGCCGTCTACTTCGTATTCATGGCTGATAACCTCAAACAGGTACAACTTAATCATCTTCAGCTAAGCTTCTGATGATGGTTCCTTGCAGTTCTTCGACCAGACTTCGACCATTCACATCTCACAGGCGGGATGGATTGGGCTGCTGCTAATTCCCATTCTCGCCCTTTGCACCATCAGGGAATTGAAGGTGAGAGGAATGAGTGAGAGGCATGTTGATCTTTGATCTCTAGGCGCTCGCTCCTCTCGCAGCAATGGCCAATATCGTCTACATTGTCGCAGTCTGCATCGTTCTCCATCAACTTTTCTCCGATCTCCAACCCTCATCGTGAGTGATCTTTGAACTCTGCAAACGATTTCCTAGGTTCAATAGTAGAGTAGATCTTTGATTTCCCTCTTCAGTTCCTTGCCAGGAGTGGGTCGATGGGAAGATCTTCCTCTCTTCTTCGGCACAGTCATGTTCGCTTTCGAAGGAGTCGCAGTGGTGAGCACTCCCCTTTCAAGTGCTCAGTAAATGCTCCGAGACCTGCACTACTTGTTCATTAGTCGACTACCCAATTCCCCTATAGGTCCTTCCAATCGAGAATGAGATGGACGAGCCGATCCACTTCATTTCCCCCAATGGAGTCCTCAACACTTCCTGCTTCCTCGTCCTCATTCTCTATTGCACAGTGAGATCCATTCGAATTCATATATTAGAGACCGAACTCTCCATTTGCAGGTTGGCTTCTTCGGATATCTCCGTTTCGGAGATGCAGTTCTCGATACGATCACTCTGAATCTCCCTCAGACGACGTGAGTATCTCCCCTTCCCCTCTTCCATCCCCTCCCTCCTCCTCCCTTCAGTTTCTACCAGACGATCAAAGTGATGTTCGTCTCTTGTGTCATGGTCTCTTATCCCCTCCAATTCTACGTCCCCATGGAGAGAATCGAGAAGTGGATTCACAGGAAGGTGAGGAGTAAAGAGAGAATCCACTCATAGATCATTCAGATTGTGCCTGCCAGACAAGAATTCCTCATCTACTTCGTTCGATTCTCCCTCGTTATCGTGACTTGTAAGTGAATGGAGAGATTGATTGGATCAGAAGAGAGACCATTCCAATCCTAGTAGGAAGCAGTTGGTTCTCCATCTCAGGTCTGGTGGCTGAGTTGATTCCCCACTTGGCTCTCTTCATTTCCCTCGTTGGTTCGATCGCCTCCACTTCCCTCACTCTCGTCTTCCCTCCCCTCATCGAACTACTCTGCTACTACAGGTAGATGCTCTCCCCCCTCCCCCCTCCACACTACTCTCTTCCAGTCGTGGTCAACTAACTGTCCGTATCTGGGCTCGTAACATCATTCTCCTCTGCATTGCTGTCATCGGATTCGCAACGGGTTCGAGCAGTGCTTTAGACAGAGAGAGAGATAGGAAGAGATGATACTAAGAGATAGATATGAGTGCCGTGAATAGGACCCCCTTGCAGGGACGTACGCCAGTCTCAAAGACATCATCAAGGCATTCGGACAACCTTGAGACAAATCGGAAGAGTTTACCATTTAATATTATTGCTGTTGAATGTTGCGAATATAAATGATGCAGTTCGCAGATCCAAATGTATTAGTTAGCAGAGTGAAATATCACATTCTGATCCATCCACTGCCATGCGAGGATGGATGTGTGCACTCGAAAATGAATAATGAACAAGTAACAATCATTCCATTCATTTAAAGTTTTCACTCGAGCACATTAATCCTTCGTTTGAATCGCTCGATTTTAGTCTCTAAAGATTGGTCCGTTGTTTCTCCTATAGATAAGATGATCCATAGAAGAGAGTAAGAAAATTCACGTATTTCTCTCCACATTTTTATTGTCTCTTTCCTTCTCCTTTTTCGGGAGCCTTCCTTTGTTTCTTCCGCTATTCTTTTTCAGCATTATATTTGAGTCTATTCCACGTTTTCATTGCATTTCATCTTGAATTTTGCATGTTTATCAAAAATCATACTCTGCGCATGCTTATTTCTATGTACTAAATACACATTCACTTATTCAATTTTTGGTTTTCTAATATCGTTCACAGAATAAATCTGGCAAACTCACCAGTTCCCATGTTCGTTTTACCTCTATACACCCCCCCCCCCCAAAAAAAAATCCGAAGACAAATCCGTACACATCTGAAACTATTCGACGCATATCAATTCCTTCCTATTCGGAATATTTTTTTCGTACCGCCAAACATCGCATTTCATTCTACATTCCGATTCGAATTCCCTATGCACTCGCTAGTAATTTTTTAGAAATATTTACAAATATTTTTTAAACACTTTTCATTCACTGCATGACGTTCTGGACAACGCAACAACAAACAAATAATACACCGAACGAATAGTAGCAGCTCATTAAATTACATTTAGGTAGACGTTAGTAGATGAATGATGAATTCTAGTCCACCTCACGATCTTCCGAAGAAAGATCCTGAAAGATGCTATACTACCGAGCTTACATAGTCATGTTAGTCAGAGAGTGGAGGAAGTCTGCATCATTGTATCTTACATTCGAGTGTCACGACGATTCAAAAGAGTGAATCACATTTCTCCTTTAAGCGAGATCCTTCTGTACAATCCATTGGGATCGAGAATGTGATTGATTTATTTCCACTCGTTTCTTCATGTTTCGAATGAGAAATGAGCGAGATTCGGGCGAGTTCTGCAGAGAGAAGGAGATATATTATTCACCACTCCATCTTATCGAACTACTGACGGTCTTGATACTATTCCATGCTGCTCTCCCTTCATCTCAAACATCTATTTTCGTTAATAAATTCTAGATGAGATCCTCGTGTTCTTCTCTTGAGAGAGAAGAGAATATGTTGCTGATTAATGAATAATAGAGGAGAAGAAGCGGGAAGAAGGATATCAGAGACGAATCTACTCGTGACGATGCTCCGATTGTGAATGAATAGAGAGAGAGCATAATAGGGAGAACTGATAGTATTTGCCCCATGAATGAATGTGGTTCTGAGTGATGGATGTAGTTCATTCGATCCCGTCAGTTCCCTTGGCCGTTGTCTTCTTTCCTCCCTGTGATTCTCTCCCTTCCTTACTCTCCTCTTCTCTCTAAACGAAGCCAATGTCTCCTCGGGGTCTTCTTCTTCTTCCCTCAACCATCAGATTCACACCACAAAATGGACTGAGAGAGGAAGAGAAATGCAGCCAAAGATGGAACTGCACTTGAATTGAGCGAGAATAGAAGAATTCCGTCAGCAAGGGTCGACTATTCCACTGCAAGTTCAATTTCCAACTCGAGATCTTCAATTTATTTGCGTGCCAATTGAAGGGAAGGAACTCCCTCCACTTCTTCCCTCTTCTCATTCAAAATATGGTTACCCCTCATCCTCAGTGTACAAATTCACCCTTTGGAGTACTTCCTTAGTCCATTCACGGGGCTGAAAAAGGAGAAGAAATTACCTCGTCTGGTCACTACTGAGAAAGACTGCAGCAATATCCTTCTCTCGTCTCTCCTCCCTCCCCTCTCCCCCCCTCCCCCCTCCCCTTCTCTCTCCATCCCTCCCCTCCCTCCTCACTATAGATAGCACACTGGTCCTCCCCTCCTCTTCTTCTTCCTTTTTCTTCATCCGACTTTCTATGGTCGACCAACTCCATCCACTCCTCTTCCCATAACGAACCCTCTATCAATTATGATCCATTCCTTCCTCATATTCTCCCTTCTCTTCTATCATTCCATTCACTCTCAAGGTGAGTCTCACTGTACTGCCCAATAGATGGAGGGAATCAAGGTAAGATCTTTGGTCTGTGAGAGTGAATGGGAAGGTGACGATCCTTCCTTCTCTCCGATGGATTCTCCTCTTCTCATGAGAGATGGATGAGAGAAGAGAGGGAGATTGAGCAATCGAGAGTTCAACGGAAGGGAATAAAAGTACGATACGAGGTCCTTCATGGATTCTTTCCCATCTCTTTCTTCCCCTCAAATACTCTTGTTTCATTGTGAGAGAGACGAATTTGTTGACTAATTGTGTGAACGAAGAGAATTCTCCAGAGAGTTTGGTAGGGGAAAGAGTTCCGCCATGGAGAGAGAGAGAGAGAGAGAGAGGATGGATGGTTGGATTGTTAGTCGTCAATAATGCACAGTTCGAATTTAGAATGAAGTCCTTCTCTCTGCTACTCTCGGCATGTTTCCTCTTTTGTCTCTCTTTTTTCCGCTTCACATGAGCCCTCGGGGCATTTTCCCTCATGAGGCGAAGAGATGAAGAGGGCTCTTTCCTGGTCTCTAATCTCCATTCCATCACTCATTTCTACTGGCTTGCGCCCCTCCTTAGGTTATTGCATTTCGAAGAGAGCAAAAGCTAAGAGGGAGAGAAGAGAATAACGGGGGAAGGGGTAGAATATGATTGAATGAAGGCCTGTCTAATGTCTCCTTCCCAGACATCTCCTACTCCATTCATCCTCCTCAGAACGCCTTCTTCCTCTACTCACAGACCTCCTTCAACAAGTCTCATCACGTGCTGTACCTCCCGGTGCTGTAGTCGAAGGGGAAGAAGGGGGAGGGGGGGGGGGGGCAGAATGGGAAGAATGGGTTTCTGGCTGTTCTCTCGTCTTGAAAGGCTTCTAATCCCTCGAGAATGGGTTCCTTCTTCTGTTGAGTGAGTAGGAGATCACTCATTCCTTCTCTTTCGGGGAGCAAAGAAGGGAGAAGGCAATCAGAGCACGAGGGTCCTTCGAGGGACTCCGTTCCTCTCACCCTCTCCCTTGCAGGATTCGTGTCCTCTCTCAACCCATCAGTCGATCTCATCTTCTCTGGGGGGATCGACTACTTCCTCTTCCCTCATCCAATCCCTTCCCTCTCTTCACTGTGCAGTCTCAGTTCACATTGTGGAGACGACGATTCGACTGGTGAGAATTGAGAGAGAGAGAAGGGTCGAATGAGAGGAGGAGACACTTCTCCATCTCAGGATCGTCCCTTCATGGATGTGATCTCCCTCGGAGATCTCTCTCTCCTTTCCTTCTTCCGAAGATCTCTCTGTGTCAATGTCAAAGTGACCACCAACAATGGAGCAACCATCTCTAACTCGTACGTTCATACCGCCTTACAATGTTTAGACGTACGAAATATACAAAAACTGTTAAGTAAATGACAACAATATCTCATTTCTCAGATGTCAGTTGTCTCCATTTGATTCGGATCGTCTCTCATGTCTCATTCGAATGCAGATTCCCTTCAGTTGGTTTGGTCCTCTGGGCGGAAACAGAACTAAACAAGTAGGGATGGAGAGGAATCCTCTCCCTTTCTCATTCCCTTCAGTTTCTCTCCCTTTCGTACACCGTGGGATCCACTTGCTCGGAGTCATTCTTCGATCGACCACAGGTATTATTATCCTCTTCATAATAACTACTACGTTGACGTAGTGTCTTCTCACCTTGTTATCCCCAATGCATTCTCTCGAACTCTTCTCTCAAAATAGACTCCATATTGCGTTCTTCAACCTTATTACGAGTCTTCGAATTTTCCACTCTTTAGTAATCATCGTTAGTATTTGTGTATGGCACGAATTGTACTGTGGGAGTGAATGCCGAGTCATCGGAAGAAGTCGACCAGAAAAGACGAGAGATAATTTGTGTATTTGAATCGGAAATGAACAGATGCAGGGGAAGAAGTGGGGAGAAAGAGTACGATAACATCCATTACAGTACCCCCATCTACCTCGAAGGACAAGTCGAGAATGCACAGGCGCACACTCTACTACTCAATGAGAACACGTGAGGGGACTGTCCATTCACTATTCATCCCCCGTCATCAGTTTGAAGATAAAGCACCATGGAGGAAATATTAATGATGGCAATGAATGAAGAAGGGAACGGAGTGATTGCAGTGACATCTCAGTTCTCTCTCGAGCCAATCTCTCCTTCGGCCTCCACTCTCTCAATTCACTCTTCGTGCATCTCCAGTTGAATGAATCGAAGGAGGAGATTGACACTGTCGAGATGAGGTCAGTCAGAGAGAGGAGAGGGGGGAGAGGGGGAGGGACTCTCTTCAGACTCTTCATCGACTCTCGTCTGGACATTCTCAACGTCTCTCCTCTCTCTCCCTCTGATTGGTCTGTGAAGGTGATTGATCTCCAAGGGGAGAGTGAGATTCTCCCCTTGTAGGTGGTCACTCCCTCTCTCCCTCAATCTCACACTGCATTCATATGCACCAGGTTGAAGAAGAATGCTACGTGAGTTGTCTTCAATTGATCATCGATAATCGATGGTTCATTCATTCTTCGATCTTCCAGCTGGGATGGATATCTCTTCGCTGTACTCGTGAAGATGCGAGGGAATGTGATCGAGAATGAGAGATTGGGGAGGAAGGAGGAAGGGGCTGAAGCTGCCCTCCATTGGACAATCAAGAGTGGAAATGAGAAGAGCATTGAGAAGTATGAGTTCGAATTCAGAGGAAATCAAGATGGAAATGAATTCAGATCCGTGGAGAATCGAGCAGTGATGAAGTTCCGAGTGACTCCCGATTCCATCTACGCCATTCTTCCCGTCTCCAAGGTGCCCATCCATCCATCGAAGTCACTAGAGAGATTCCCTTTGAGTCTCGTCAACTGATCAACACAGCCGTTCTCTCTGGCCACCAAATCTCACTCGCCATGAGGATCTTCTCCGTCTCTCTCGGTAATACCATTCGAAAATATGCATATCTGTGAAGACTAAATACTGGTATTGGAAATATTTCTGATTCGAGAAAAAGATATAGTTGTACAATGTTGTGTTGGCAGGGGGCGCCACTCAGGACATCACATCTCTCTCTCACTGCATGTCATCCGAGTCGAGGGTGCTGAAGACTTCCCCTGCGTGTGCATCCGTCAGTCTATTCCACTTATTCCAGAGGGAAAGCTCAATAATTGGCCTCATATAGTAGTTTTTGAGTAAATTCGTTGCTCAGAATAGTTGGCTAAAGTTCGATGAGGGTCTCGGATTTCAGTCCCTCTCCAATTCCACATAGACAGACTAACACATTGGAAGAAAGAATATTTCTCTCTTTCGTACAAATACGGAACAGAGATCAAAATGAGTAGCTGTCAATTCCCCGAGGATCCTTTTGAGGTGTACGTGGATGGGTCGGAGATGCGTGGTTCTCCCTCAGTGAAGATCCACGTCCACTTCGAGCACTGGGTCACTGACATCCTCTTCGTCGTCTGGTATCCCCGATTGCCTGTCAATGTGAGGAGGGCTGAAGGGGGGGGGGGGATCATCGATGAGTTTCTTGAGGTGTGGCTGCGAGATTCAGTGCTGAACTCAGTGGGTGAATGGCCAGTGACGACGTGGAAGCAATTGGAGAGTGGGAGACTATCGAGGAGTTCCGCCCGCCAATTCAGTTGCAAGGAGAGATGGCAGAGCAGTGAGGTACTCTCTCCCTCCCTTCCCTTCCCATCGTGGATTCACAGGTGAAAGTGCTGGTCTCTTTTATCGTCGTCGACGATCGAACGGGCGAGAGGACTTTCCTATCAGAATCAAGAGACTCACTATTCGATGTGACCAGTATGGCAGGTTAGCCTGATCCACTCTCTATCGATCATCGATCGATATTTCTCAGGTGACCGTATCCACACTGCCGATCGATCGATTGCATACGTTAGGAGGGTCGATTCGAAATTCCTCGTTTCTGCCATAAGGAAAGGGGAGACGAGGTGAGGGAAGCAGAGGAAGATAGAAGAGAGAGGGACATTACAGTGTCATCGTCAAGTCAAATCTGCCTCAGATGACTCTCGGAAGGACTCCTGTTGTCGTGCGTTCGCTTGAATTGATCAATAGGATGGTTCTGTGTTCTCCCTCGAATGAATCTCTTCCTCTCAGATCTCAGACGAGCGAGTGACAGTCTCATCACTTCGAGTTCTTCCATTCACTTCGACTTCTCTCCGATTGGATTCTCTCCCTTCTCGTCCTCCCTCCTACAGTATCTCCCAACATATACAAGATCAATTCACACACAAGTATCAGGTATGAACAAATCGAACGGTACATTCTCGGAATAAATACCATGTTTGAAATGAAAAATTAATCTTGGCAGCATGGAACTCTCTCGATCTCCGTAGTTTACTCAGACGATCAATCAGAGTCAATCGATGATATTCCCACTGCTGAATTCTCCCTCTCCGTGACCTCCAGTGACGAGAAATCACTCGTCGCCAATATGAAAGGAGCGAATCGAATCGATCTCATTGGTCAGATATCTCACACTTCAATTTCCAATGTATGATATTCCTTCTTCTGCAGCTCTTGACGATTCTTCGCCCTCCTCCGTTCTGGTTGAACTCCGTCCATCCTCTGAATGCATCGATCCCGATTCCCTTCCCATCTCCATCCATTCCCTTCCCCTCTCACTCAACTTCGGCCTCACTCACTCCACTTTTCCTCCCATCGGTATCCCTTCTCCTCTTCCCCTTCGATCAAAGATCATCTCTTCAGATTCCTCTCCATCCCCTTCTCTCTCTCCTCTTCCTTCAGATGGATTTAGACTAGATACTCTACTGGCCGTTCTTCTCCTTCTCTTCGTATGCATCACTCTCATCAGAATCCTTTCTTCAAGGAGTAGATCATTCACGGGGTGCGAATCATTCCTTCCTTCCACTCCAATTGGGATTTCTTCAGATACGAGAAGTTGGTGGTTCCTCTTCTCTCTCGCTTCTCTTCTTCTTCCTCTGGAGTCAGAGGAGGAAGTGACAAGGGAGAAGAGGAGGAGAACGAATGGGTTTGGCTAAGCAAGAACTCTCCTCGTCTTCCTTCTACTACCAACGGTGAGCACCGTCCCCCTATCACTCCTCCTTACCGTACTCCCTTCAGGGTCTCGTCACTCATCGAAATCCCGTCGAGATTCTCCCTCCTCTCCCATCTCCTACGACTGTAATACTCACACTTCAATCTCGTATCGTGGATCGGAGATCAGCGTGTTCATTTCTCCCCAACCAGCAGTCACTGTGAGTATCTACTTCCATACCGTACTCTTCTCTACCGTACTCTCTAGGTCAACGGGACACTGGCGGACAGAGAGAGTTGGAGAGCGGTTCACTCCAATCGGGTTCGTCTACCGTCTACAGTATCCCACTCTCTAGTTGAGATCTTTCAGTCCGCTCGAATCGTGGCCCGCAATGGAATGGCAGATTCGTCTTCTGAACACGATCTACAGAGGGGAATGGCGAATGATTCCTATTCGGGGAGAACTCACACGTGGAATACAGGCAAGAGGAGGAGTCCACCCAACTACGAGGGATTGAGGGAAAGCATCGCTTAGGAGGATCATCCCTCTATCTCACACTGCCATTCACTAGGGGTTCACATAATACTCTACGAGTCACTTAGATTATTCACGTGCTATAAAGATTAATTCCTTTATTGTGTCATCTCCCCTGAACAAGAATGATGGACTGCATCGAATCGATAATCTCTCATTAAATATTACTCATCCATACAATTCTTCCACTTCCAAACTTCTTTGCAAAATGAGAAAGCTAGAAGGATTACTTCGGCGATCCTCATCTCTCCGCCAACTCTTCTGCCACCGAATATTATATATTAGCACAGGAGCGAAGTTAAAGTTACCCAACAAGGACGAAACCCTGATCTCACCCTGATCCCGTCGCGTGTACGAGAGAGTATGCAAAAGTGAGAGAGCGCGGGATGACGCTGATCATTTCCGGCTTTCCCTTGAGGCTATTATTGATTTTTAGCATTTTTGTATATTCATTCTATACTAATTCAATCATCGGCTATTCGATGGACGACAAAAATAATGGGTCAATTTCGTCCTTGTCGGGTAACTTTAAGGGGCAATTTTGCTCTGGGCACATTTATATTTTGTTCGTTCAAAATATTACACTCCAAGATTCTTGAACCAAGAATTAGAAGAAAGATCGAAAAAATGGAAGAATGACGATACATTCGATTGATCTCCAAGCATTACTTCTGACTAAGTAATCCCATCATCTATTTTTTACACGTCAACTGTCACACCCAAAAGTTGACTATTTTAATTGGCAGCGAATCGAAGGATTCCCTCTAATTCTCATAAATCACAGCAGGTTATCGTGCCACTCGTTACTCATCGCAAAGAGCACTCGCTCGGAATACTATTCACTCTAATCTGTTGTCACTTACTCAATTTGTTTTTTATTCATCAAACGTGGCGCTCCTCATCTCACGAAGTGCCCTTCACTATGTTTTTTTTAACTCGATATATATCTAGCCACTTAGACCAGTGAGTTTGCTATAAAGATTAATTCTTTGCAATCTGTGAAGACAATTTAATCCCATATTCTTCATTATCTCTTTCAACAACAACGTAATTTCTAATAACTCGATAATTTCTCATACGATACCCATCTTCTCATCTAATCTCTTCCTCCATCCTGATTTCTCCTTTACTTTCACTTCTTTCTCTTCCTTCTTCTCTTCCACTCTTCCCATCACTCTCGCCGTACTCGATATGGATCGATAATCCATACCGTAGTCAGCCTTCTTGAAGAGAGCTTCCATTTCCTAAATATCATCATCTCATCAAATTCTCAACATATCTCGTACATCCAATCTGAGTTGTGTCATGTCAGCCTTGAACTTGATCTCGGGGACAGTGGAAGAGAGCATCTCAGCCAATTGACGACGGATCGAGTGTCTCTCCACCTCCAGCACCGCCTTGATCTCCTGCGCTCGTCCATGATGAGGGATAGATCAGAGTGCGAACGAGTCTGAATCCCGCATTCTCCACTCACCTCATCGCCCTCTCCTCTCGCTATCCACGATACAGTAATCTCAGAGAAGGATGAATTCACCTTCACCTGAACGAGTTTTGATAAAATACACCATACCGTACTCGCTCACCCCCGAGAAGGCGAGTTTGTATTCCGCCAAAGTGTCATTCATCTCAACCAGATCAGCCAATCGAGACTGAATCGATGATTAAAGATGAAGTGAGAGACAATTAATCAATCTCCGTCCTCATCAGTCTCCACACGCAGTGTAAGTACCTGGTAGATGTGGGAGAGTTGCGCCATTTTCTTCTGGTCCAATCGTCGATCTTTGCTTGCTATTGACTGCAGAATGACTCGATCTTCCAGTCTACCGTACTCACAGATCAATTAGATTCTCTCTACCGTAGTTCATCACCCTAAATCGAATCCGAATCGCTTTCCCTCCTCTCGATTGTAAACGCGTCCATTTGATCGTGCGTGCCGCCATGCCTAAAATCAATAGAAGCGGGTACAGTATCCCTCAGTCTACAGTATTCTCATTCATGGAAGCGGGTACAGTATCCCTCAGTGTGCAGTAGTCTCACCTTCGCAGGCATCACTGCATTTCCGCAGACCCGGCCTGTCTTCCTCTCTCGGTAATCCCATCTGAAGGAGGAGCGGAAGAAGACAGAGAGGGAAGTGGAAGGAGTGAGGAATGGAGAACGGGAGAGCATCTCAACGAGTCAATTGAGACAGAGAGGGAAGTGGAAGGAGTGAGGAATGGAGAACGGGAGAGCATCTCAACGAGTCAATTGAGACAGAGAGGGAAGTGGAAGGAGTGAGGAATGGAGAACGGGAGAGCATCTCAACGAGTCAATTGAGACAGAGAAGGAAGTGGAAGGAGTGAGGAATGGAGAACGGGAGAGCATCTCAACGAGTCAATTGAGACAGAGAGGGAAGTGGAAGGAGTGAGGAATGGAGAACGGGAGAGCATCTCAACGAGTCAATTGAGACAGAGAGGGAAGTGGAAGGAGTGAGGAATGGAGAACGGGAGAGCATCTCAACGAGTCAATTGAGACAGAGAGGGAAGTGGAAGGAGTGAGGAATGGAGAACGGGAGAGCATCTCAACGAGTCAATTGAGACAGAGAGGGAAGTGGAAGGAGTGAGGAATGGAGAACGGGAGAGCATCTCAACGAGTCAATTGAGACAGAGAGGGAAGTGGAAGGAGTGAGGAATGGAGAACGGGAGAGCATCTCAACGAGTCAATTGAGACAGAGAGGGAAGTGGAAGGAGTGAGGAATGGAGAACGGGAGAGCATCTCAACGAGTCAATTGAGATCACTCCCTTCACTCATCCAAATAATCGTGTACGTCGATACGTAAGTAAAAGAATTGGAAAATCAAAGATTCTGATCAATCATTTATCTCAAGTTTAGTAACAAACAAATGGTTAGTCTTGCATATAAATGAGATACAAAATGGAATGGAATGATGAAAGTAAGAAATGTAAAGCATGTATGATACTCGTTACGACATTTGATTGCAGCCTGAGGAGTGTAACAATTAAAGCGTAAATGGATAAAAACTCGATATGAAGTATTAAACGTATGGAAAAATAATGCAAATAAGAGATTCAATGTAGCTCAATTGTCTGATCTCTCATATCTCTGCAGATCTTTCCCCTCTCTGTTTCAGACGACGTTCAGTATCTTCCAACAGCCATCTCAAAGCAAGTACTCATTCCATCACTAATCCTATATATAGTGAAAATCCTTGATATTACTCTCTGTCTCCTTTCCTCACCGTAATCTGAGTGCTTCTCTCTCGTCACTCTCCTCCTTCATCCTCTTCTCCCTCACTGCTTCCATCCTCTGCCTATTCTCTGCCGCCTCTGTCTTCCATCTGAAGAAGAGAGAACTGATAAGAGGAGTCAGATGGGGAGGGGGGGGGGGGGTACCTCTCCATCATCTCGTCGTTCGCTCTCAGAATGGCATCTCGTCTGCAATGGAAGGAGTGGCAGCATATTCTATGAAGAGATATTCGGATAATGTACCTTTCGAAAATGATCGTTGGTGATAACATACCTTGTTCCATCCTCCTCTTCCATTCTCATCATTCGATCCTCATCTTTTTCTTGTCGCTGCTCAGTATTCCATCTGCAAATGTGTGACTGTTTGAATAAATTAATGGTAAGTGAAGAGAGGGGGGGGGGGGGGCGTGAGATGTACAAATTAAAGTGAATATAAAAATTCATAATACCTTACTGCAGTTCAATCGCTATAGCTAAAAGTGGCATTATATTAGGGTGTCCCGAAAGTTCGTGCACTATTTTTACTTATTTGTTCCCTTTCGAACTATAATGCACCATATCAAATATAGCTTTGTGTTTTGTACATGTGCAGGTTTACTAACTGATTCCGCTATCATATTCTGAAAACACTATCTAATTACGCTGAAATTACCTGAAAAGTCGATTTTCGGTCATGTCGTTGTAAAATTTTTAACACAAATTAGGACTATTGTGTGGGACCCGGATTGAAACCAATGAAGGAGATGGGTGTGCAGTTATTTTTAAAATAGTCACTCAACAGCTATATTTAGTGATAGCTGAAGTAGTGCAAAACTTTCAACTTTCATTAATTTTAAAATGTCGTTTTTTTTATTATTAAATTTTGTAATCTTTCTTCGAATGACAAGCCACTCAAAAAATAATAGTTCTTAGTTTTAGTATAATAGCAATCGTTTAGATCCATGTTTGGAATGAAATTCTCAACTTTTTAAAATTTTGTGTGGAAAATCACGAGTTTCGTTAAAATTCTGCAATGCAATATGGGGCAGCGGGATGTTTGGGAAACTTGCTTAGAATGAACTACTAACTCACAGGAGCGGATAATCTGGTTTATATCTCTTCAGATGAGAGAACTGTAAATGGGGTGTTTCTATATGGATCAGGATTAATTATATTATTTTTGCGAAAACGCAAGGATTTCAAGCCCTGAAGTATGTAAACGGAAGAACAGTGGATGCCCTATCCAGCGCCGATTACTACCCCCCTTACAAGTTTGATGACATTTGAAAAACATATTTTCAAAAAGTAGTGCACGAACTTTCGGGACACCCTAATATTAAGAGGCCGGATCGGTAAGACTGGACCACCCCCCGGACATGCGTCCTCCCGGAATGGGAACTGGTCGTCCATGCTTCAACTATGGATACCCCTTGGCCCCATAATACACAACATATAGGCTATTACTGGATTCCGCTCTTCAGTGAGATATTATAATGTGCCAAACTTGAAAAATCGGATTTTCATATTTTTCGAACGCGATGAGATAGACTCAAAATCTATTTTACGTTGTATTAGGGGTGACAAATAACCAAAAATGAACCACCCCGATCGATTCGGTGTTGGTTGGAAACTTGATTTCGTGTCCGAAATTTTCAGTTTTTCCGGGCTAAATTTCCAATATGGGAGGGGGGAATATCTCACTATGTCTATAATGTAGCCCGATGAATTCTACATCGGCCTGAATCAAAATGAAAAGAAATCGACGTTTCCGTTTTCCTCATTTCGAGGTCCGAACATGCCCGACCCATCTCCGAATTCTGCGAAATCACTATTGTATCGTCCAAATGACCTTTTAAACGTGCTCATTTGGCGTAAAATAAACCGGTAAGAATATTAATTAATAATTATGTCCTGAAAATTGAAGTGTCATTCTGAAAAAGTCGATTTTCACAACATCGATTTTACCGAAATTTGAGCTCATACAACTCTGTATTTTCAACCATATGAGCAATGTCAATGCGTATAGTGTAAAGTATGTTTCCATATGAGTATGAAATTTGCAAAATTCGATTGTTTTCATAACTTTAGGAAGGTCATATTTTCGGTCCAAAACGATAAAATCAAAGATGTCGAACAAAATTGTTGGTCTGAAATTTGAAGAAATCGACGAATTTGGTCACTTTGAATTATTTTACTTTCAGAAATGCGAAAATCTTCTCAAAAAATTGGGAATGGCAAAATTGGGAAAAAAAATGTCTTTCCAACTCCGATTCTACCCAAGTTTGAGCTATGAAAACTCAAGATTTTATAGATATCAAGCCTCTCACGAGAGAATCGGGACAAATCTGCCTTTTCGTGGTACAATCAGAAAAATCGAATTTGGGGTTTTCGCAGATCTAGGGGTAATCCATGCCTCTGAATCCGATTATGAGGCCTGCGGCAACCCATCTCGATCAGCTGCAGCAGCAGCATGCTGCAAACTTTTGAGAATCTCACTTTGGACCTCCTGAAAATGGGTTCAAAATGAACTAATCGAGCTGAAATTTGGCCTGTAGACATCACTTATGCCGTTCTATTACTAACCTGATCGATTTTCCGGTAGATCAAACTATTACCTCTCAGCAGTTTTCGCTCCATAACTTTAACAGTTCGAAGCAGACTCAAACCAAACTTTTGCATCGGATAGAGAATTAAATTCTGCATCGACATGATTTTTTTCAGATTTTTCCCATTTGGTAAAGTTTGGTTTATAAGCGAGAAACAGCGAACAAGCGCAGGTCGCGCGTGTTATCGCTGCGTGGACAGGCGGTAACTCGTTTCATTTCGAATCCGGCACTACAGGGTTCGATTCCCCATCGAAGCAAACACGTTTTGCTTGTACTTTTGTAAGTTTCGTACGTTTTGACAATCAGAATTACATGCATTTCTATCATTTTTTTTGTAAAATCATAAACGTGCACAGTTTTAATCATAAAATCAGTGTACAGATGCATAAAACATACGGAACTTTTTTACAATTATGATTAAATGTAGTCAAAACTTGTTTGCTTCGATGGGGAATCGAACCCGGTACTGCCGGATTCGAAATGAAACGAGTTACCGCCTGTCCACGCAGCGATAACACGCGCGACCTGCGCTTGTTCGCTGTTTCTCGCTTATAAACCAAACTTGACCAAATGGGAAAAATCTGAAAAAAATCATGTCGATGCAGAATTTAATTCTCTATCCGATGCAAAAGTTTGGTTTGAGTCTGCTTCGAACTGTTAAAGTTATGGAGCGAAAACTGCTGAGAGGTCATAGTTTGATCTACCGGAAAATCGATCAGGTTAGTAATAGAACGGCATAAGTGATGTCTACAGGCCAAATTTCAGCTCGATTAGTTCATTTTGAACCCATTTTCAGGAGGTCCAAAGTGAGATTCTCAAAAGTTTGCAGCATGCTGCTGCTGCAGCTGATCGAGATGGGTTGCCGCACGCCCCAGAATCGGATTCAGAGGCATGGATTACCCCTAGACCTGCTAAAACCCCAAATTTGATTTTTCTGATTGTACCAGTGTTGTCCTTATTCTCTCGTGAGAGGCGTGATATAACCCATGTTATCGACTACCCACGTGTAGAAGATTAAGATATTAGTAAAACAAAATATGCCATATGTTGCTCGCTCTACGCATTTTCATGATATTCTTTGACAAATCTCGATAAAATCAATGACGTCATCATATAAAATTCCGCAGATATCCCATATTGTCGTACTAATGGGTTCACACTCACATCCAATAATTATAATAAGTCACTTTACTCGGAAATTATGTGTGTGTTATAAATTAATTCGAAATTTTGAATTTTCAGTTTGTGAAAATCTGAAAAGTGTAGATTGAAATAGGATAGTCAGAATTTACTATTTTTTTGAAATAATATGCAACGTAGTTTTTAAAACTATTTGTTACAGATTTAATTCTGCTCTAATAACATAAATGTATGCCCAATTATCTCATCAAGCCTCTGTGTTTACAGAGATTTGGGAAGGATTCTAAAGAAAATACATATATTGAGCCTCTTTGTGCATCAATTATTGCACTATATTGTTCCTCTATTATCGGTTGGTAGTCAGGAATTTGGCTAAATGTGATGAAATCATGAGTTTTCGTACCTCAAACATGGGTAGAATCGGAGTTGGAAAGGCATTTTTTCCGAATTTTGCCATTTCCCAATTTTTTGAAAAGATTTTCACATTTCTGGAAGTAAAATAATTCAAAGTGACTGAAACTCGTCGATTTCTTCAAATTTAAGTCCAACATTTTTGTTCGACATCCTTGATTTTATCGTTTTGGACCGAAAATATGACCTTCCTAAAGTTATGAAAACAATCGAATTTTGCAAATTTCATACTCATATGGAAACATACTTTACGCTATACGCATTGACATTGCTCATATGGTTGAAAAAAAAGAGTTGTATGAGCTCAAATTTCGGTAAAATCGATGTTGTGAAAATCGACTTTTTCAGAATGACACTTCAATTTTCAGGACATAATTATTAATTAATATTCTTACCGGTTTATTTTACGCCAAATGAGCACGTTTAAAAGGTCATTTGGACGATACAATAGTGATTTCGCAGAATTCGGAGATGGTCGGGCATGTTCGGACCTCGAAATGAGGAAAACGGAAACGTCGATTTCTTTTCATTTTGATTCAGGCCGATGTAGAATTCATCGGGCTACATTATAGACATAGTGAGATATTCCCCCCCCCCCCCCCCCCCATATTGGAAATTTAGCCCGAAAAACTGAAAATTTCGGACACGAAATCAAATTTCCAACCAACACCGAATCGATCGGGGTGGTTCATTTTTGGTTATTTGTCATCCGTAATATAACGCAAAAGAAATTTTGAGTCCAACTCATCGTGCTCGAACAAAATGTAATTCCGATTTTTCAAGTTTGGCACATTATAATATCTCACTGAAGAGCGGAATCGAGTAATAGCCTATATGTTGTGTATTATGGGGACAAGGGGTATCCATAGTTGAAGCATGGACGACCAGTTCCCATTCCGGGAGGACGCATGTCCGGGGGTGGTCCAGTCTTACCGATCCGGCCTCTTAACTCTCTGGACGATTCTAACTGTGCCAACACTTGTGATTCCATTCCTAACGACAAAACAGTAGTCAAC
>BTRK01000003.1:23120391-23259421 GCA_036245805.1 Pristionchus mayeri | reverse complement strand
GTCCCTCCTTCCGAAAGGAAAATTTAAGAGCCTCTTTCGCCCACAGAACATCCCGGACTTCTCAATAAATTACACCTGATATGTGACCCCCTTTTTAATCTGTCGACACTGTTAAGCTCCATTTGTTAAATTCCCCCTAATCTACTACATTACCCTTGCTATTGAAATTAGAAGAAATCTTTAGCTCTCTTTCCCCCTCCCCTCCACCCCTTTCATCTTCTCATTCCGACACTTTCCGATCTCAAGTCAACCAAGACTCCAATAAGATATATTGGATAGCGGCCACTCTCCCGCTCTCGAGGCCCCCTCCTCTCTCGCGCGACTCAAATCGGAAGTGATCGTCTCCTGCCCCCCCCCCCCCCCCCCCCACACACACCTCTCCCCCATACGTTTCTTTCTTCTCTTCTCTTATCTCGCTCTCCCCTCTCATTCTCGCACATTTCTGTACCTGATGAAGCACCTGCGTGGTGTACGATAAATAAAAAAAATGATATTCTTAGTCTCGAATGTAATCCATCGTACTCATTCTTCGTCTCAGAAGGGATTATCATCATTCTTATTTGCTGACCGTGATTGAATCCACGCGAAGTCGATGCGAGAACAGTAGGGTTGATTCTTGATTCCTTGGAGAGAAGAAAGTCGAGAATGAGGAGAGAAAGAGAGGAGAAGAGTGAGGAAGGAGATCAGATCAGAGGACCATTCAGAGGGAAGTTCCAATGGAGACTCACTTTGAATCAGCAACACCTACAAATATCATACACCATTTAATTTCATTTGGGAGTTGAGGGCGACTCTTCTTTCTGTTTCAGTTTCGTGTTCAGTTTTGCCCTCGAGCACTCGATCGACAATCAAAACTGCCTAGTTGTGAGTCGAATCGAGAACAATCAGTTTCGAACAATACTGAACGAGTTGAGTAGTGCTGAGTAACTGTTCGATGAGTAAGATCACCCCCCCCCCCCTCCCCCCTCTAATTCCTTCGATTACGAGCTCATTGTTTGACGAATGGAATGTTTACCCTGACTGATACCGCAGGGGAGATGGAACCTATCTGGGTTTATTCCACTATTTCTTCACTAATCCATGGTCGTTGCTAAACCCGAGTGTTGCCAATGTAATTGGATGATTGGATGAGAGATGGAGGGACTCTGGTACCTGCTGGGAAGAGAGAGTGGAAGGCAGTTGATGGGGCGGTCTCCCTCTCAACATCTCGTGCAGTGTCGCCCCCAACGAGTACCTGCAGCCACATCATTCATCATCCATCCATTCACACCATCCAACTGATCCTTTCTCCCTCTCCCTACCAGTCTATTCGATGGTCGTATCCAGGGGTCATTCCCTCACACGTCGAGAACAACTCAGGAGCCATGTACACTCGAGTCCCTACAATCAACCGAGGAATCTTGGAAGGACGAAGTGAGTGACAGACCAGAGAAGGAGGTTGCGAGTTCGCCAGGTTCGAGTCTCGTCGCCAGATTGAAGTCAGTGAGATGCGCGTGTCCCTTCTCGTCGAGGATGATGTTGTCTGGTTTGATGTCTCTGAATGGAGGAGTTGGGAGAGGGGAGAAAGATGAGGAGTACCGATGGAGGATGCATCGGGAGTGGAGGTAATCCACGGCAAGAGCTATCTCACAGAAGTACAGTTTAGATCTGCAATCACTTGGTTACTCAGTCGATTGCAGTTGCATCGAATCTGTTGATGTGTGCTCATTATTTAGACGTTACGAGCAAACAAACTAATGTAAGAGTAATGAGCAAATATATCTGAGGGGATTTGAAGTGTTTTGAAAGGGAGAAGGAGGGATATCGCATCTCACCGATCCTCTCTGAATATTCCGTGTTGATTGAGATGGAATCGTAGATCTCCTCCCAGAAGAAGATCGGAGACGATGTACATGTAGCCAGCATCCTCAACCAGTCACCATCACTACCCCCCCCCCCCCTCCCATCCCCTCCCCTCCCCTCTCCTCAGTCGATTCTTCGTTCCTTTCGTGTATTTCCTACCTGGAATGCACTATGGAGATTGACTATGAATGGATGATCGAGAGTCGTGACGATCGACAATTCCTAGAAGAGACAAAGAGAATCTAGGAGATGGAGATTCCCCCTCAACGGGCTCATTTTCACATTTCCCATTCATGAGAAAGCACTCCCCCCTTCCTCTTTCTTTTGAACGTAAGCCATTCCCTCACTCCGTTTATTCTAGCCGACCTCATGTGGGAACTAAACTATCTATCACATGTGAGGGCGAACGCCCAAAAGATACCAGAATGAAGTATGAAATAGAGATATTTCTTGCCCTCTCGAAGGAGACATGAAGAGTTCTCCTCTCTCTCTCACCTTGAGTACATTCTCTGCCATATTCTGTCTGATGCATCTCTCCTTGCTCATGTACTTCATCGCATACAATTTGTGAGATGATCGATGTTGGACGATGCACACCTCAATTCCTTCCATTAGTCATCCCCTCCTCCTTCCCCCTCACTGTCTCACTTTAATATTAGATGGTGGGTTTACAATTCAGGATCCGTTCAATGGAACTAGATGGATGGAAGCCCTCTTGGTTGAATGAGAGGAGATAGATACCTTCCAAACGCTCCTCTGCCTATCGATCTGATGACTGAGAAGTGAGCGAGACATGGTTTGTCACCTTCCTGCAATGGTTTTCCTCGATCAAAGACTGCTCTCAAATGTCAAAGGAATGGCAATTAATATAATTACTTGGTGTCTTCTTCTTTTGGCGCATCGTGCGCCCATCCAAAGGGGAATTGTGAGTGGAGGAGAGGAGAGGTGGGAGGAGGAGGAGGGAGAGGGGACTGTAAGAGAGTTCAAAGATCATCGAGACAAGGGGAAGAACGATGGTTGAAAGTGATCGAATCAGAGATGAAAACGGACGACGACAGTTTGCCGATAGGAAGGAGAAGAAAATTGGAAAAGAGAGAGGAGCCTTTCCCCCATCAGAGATACATTGTACGAATTCTCAATTGAGCCAATAACATTTCTCTCTTCACTGATTTCTTTCTATCTAATATCTAATATTTATTCTAAAACTTCGAAAAAAATATTTAAAGGAATATTGAATATACTTTGAGTGAGACTAAACGCAGAGAGATAATTGACGTGATGGAGGGACGAGGGAATGAGGAAATGAGAGGAGTGCCCGATTATGAGTACTCGAAGGAGGAGGGAGAAGGAGGACGAGGAAGAGAGAGGAGAAGGGAGGAGAGCGAGTCCTTTCCTCTTCCTCCCTCGAAGAGGACTGCAATCGATGAGGAAGAGGAGGGAGGATAAGAGGGAGGCACATGCTCTCCCTCTTCCTACCCCATATCTATAATGAACACAATCTCTCCCTTCTCTCTTTGGTCATCACCAAACTTAGAGAAAAGCTTGAACATATCGTTCGCTTCTGTAGACTTTTAAAAAAATTACCGGAAGATTTCAAGCCTCTCAGTATTCTCGACCAGACTATCTTTCGAAAATTTTAAGCAACAATTTTAATTATTGTTTAATCTTAAATTTGTCAATTAGCAATATTTTTTATCTCTTAAAGGTTCAGCTGAAGCGAGATAGTAGAAGAGCAAAGGAAGGTTTGTGGTTGTCACTCCCTCCCCCTTCACTCAATCCAATTGAGATAATTTGTGTGTGATTATATTCGTGTTGATATGTTTGTTTTTAATGAAGATGAGAACACAAAAGTTGTTGAAGGGAGAAAACAGGGGGGGGGGGCAGATCATCGAGGGAGGATGAGGAGAGGAGTGAAGTGATGTTCCTTCAGGGCATATTGAAACAGTGATGGGGGAGAGGAAGGCGCAATGAAGTTGAGTGGAAGAGTAGTGATGGAGGAGCATGCCCAGTCCTCCAGATCATCCTCGTGATCAAGAGTACTCCTTCTCATCATGGATGCACTCCATGACTGCTCGATGTCATGATTTGCTTCAGAAGAGATGCGATCTTGACGATCCTGCAAAGACAAATAAGAAATTCTAAGAGTTCCTCCTCCCCTTCTATCTCTCATTCACCAATCCCATAATCTTCCTCCTCTTCGTGTTCCTTGAATATCCAGTCGATCATCCGTCTCTCCCTTCCTCCTCCTCCTGTTTTAGTAACCGAGAACATCGGGATATTGAGAGGAAAACGGAATTATATTTCATTCAATCTAAAAGCTTCTAATCTGTTCCATGACGTCCACACGTCTGTTTCTTGCAATAGTATGAAAGGGGGAATTCATCTCTCTTCCTCAAATTACAGAAAGGATGGGATCTTTTTCGATGAGATTGTTAAGCCATGCAAGATCCTATCAGTATTTTGCTTCCATCAATTTCGTTGTTCGTTGATATCTGGGGTTCTAGAAATAATCATCGAACAAGTGGCATTTCATTCATAGTATTTTTGGGTATCCTAAAGAAACTGGAGCAAGGGGAGCATACTGTAGGAACGTCATTTCGGTAGTAACTGGAAATCGGAGGACGTACTGCTGTTAGATACGGGTACCAGCATATCAGGCCTCTCACGAGAGAATCGGGACATTCTTGGTACAATCTAAAAAATCGATTTGGGATATTAGCAGTTCTGGGGGTAATCTATCGTCCAGAATCCGAATCTGGGTCGATCGGCTGCCTATCTCGATCCGCGGCTGCTGCAGCTGCTGCAAAGATTTGAGAGTCTCGATTTGAGGCCTCTGGAAAAGGTTTCAAATCACTCCGATTTTGCTCAAAATTGACCAGTACGCGTGTCTGAAGGTTCCTTCCTATATACGGTAGAAAGAGATGCACGAACCAAATTATAAAAATCGTCGCAAATGATGAAAATGAAAGTAAATATGCATGCAAAACATGTTTTCCACGATGGGGGATCGAATCCTCAACCATTGAGTTCGAATCGTAAACACTTATGCGATTTTTCAGTATGAGCGGACTGCCACACCCCGAAATTTTTCGTTGTTTTTCGTATGGGAAACATGATAGACCCCATGGTAAAATCCACAAAAATTCCAGTAGATGCAGAATTGAAAGCTCTATAAGATGCAAAAGTTTGGTTTGTTTGTGCTCCGAACTGTTAAAGTTATGGAGCAAAAACTGCCCAGAGGTCATGTTTTGATCTACCAAAAAATCGATCGGGGAAATCAGAAAGTATCATAAGCTATGCCTACTGGTCAATTTTGAGCAAAATCGGAGTGATTTGAAACCTTTTCCAGAGGCCTCAAATCGAGACTCTCAAACATTTGCAGCCAGCTGCAGCAGCCGCGGATCGAGGTAGGCAGCCGATCGACCCGGATTCGGATTCTGGACGATAGAATACCCCCAGAGCTACCAAAACCTCAAAATTGATTGTACCAAGATTTGGGCGTTTTGTCCTGAATCTCTGGTGAGAGGCCTGATATGTCAGAGGAATCAAAGGGGAGACGATCAAAAGTTCAATCGATTTGCGTGCAGTCATATTAAATGGGATCGATTTGCATCTAGTCATATTAAAATAGAGACGTGGTAAATACTCCGTCCCCTCTCTCTCGTTCGTTCTCGACTCTGTTCCCAATGGCGGGTGGTTCTTCGTCTCCTGCCAAGGTGAGAATCACTCTGCGTAGAAGTAATGGTGAATGTGTTGAGGAAGCGAAGAAGAAAAGCAAAAGGGCGGATTCGAAGGAGACGGAGACGATGATGAGCACGAAGAGTGCTCCCAAGGTGAGAAGAGAAAGGAGGAGGAGAGAGGAGAGGAGAGGAGCATCCATTCAGGAATCGAAGAAACGAAGAAGAAGAACCGAGGGACAATGAGCAAGACGAAGGAGGAGAAAGAGACCTGAGAAGAAATCAGAATCGAAGAGTGGAATGAATGCACCAGGAACGAAGAGTGATGTGAGTTCGAAGAGAAGAGAAAGGGAAGATCATCTACCATCTCAGCCGAAGTCGATTCCCCCCGAAGAAGTCGTCCGTGCTTTGTTCAAGCCAAAAACCGAAGGGGGGTAAGGAGGGAAGGGGGTGAGGGGAGGAGAGAAGATCATTTCAGGAAGAGGGAAAGGCAAAATTGGACAAACTTCTCGAGTTATTCCCCGATACCGCAGAAGAGGTGAGGAAGGGAGAGGGGAGAGAGAGAGAGAGAATGGCCATCTACAGGAACGCCCCTCTACTCTCGTCCTTCAGAAGGTGGCTGCGATCGAGGTGCATCCCCTCCCCTTCCCTCCCCCCCCCTCAATCTCTCTCTCTCTCTTCTCAGACGGGTGCCGTTCTCCCTCTCAAATCGGAGAACTTCTTCCACTTCTTCCTCATGGAACACGAGGTGAGAGTGGAGAGAGAGAGAGGGAGAGGGAGAGGAGGGGGAGGGAGGGAAGAATCTCTTGAGGTATGGGAGAAGGTGCGAAACCCGGGCGAATTCCTCGTTCGTCAACTTCCACTCGACGAGAAGGATAATGACGACGATGAGGTGATCTCCCTTCTCTCCCTCTGATCTTTGATCTTTGTAGGAAGAGTACGTGATCTGTGTGATGGGGAAGAATAAGCCTCTCAACATCCCCATCATCTTCTCATCCGCTCGCAACTTCTGCTACATCAATGGCTACTCATTCGACACTCCTGCAGGTAGCATCTCCTTCCTTCTCCATACCGTATTCCTTCTCCTTCCTTCTCCCTACCGTATTCCTTCTCCTTCCTTCTCCCTACCGTATTCCTTCTCGCAGGTCTGGTACAGTACCACTACCGTAACCACATTCCATTGGATGAAAATGGGACGAGACTGCTCACTCCCATCATGAAGGACTCGATCTTCATCAACCACGCTCAGATTGCCTTGTGAGTCTCTTCCCTCTTCCTTCCTACAGTACTCTTCAGCACGAATAAGGTCGTGGTGGGATCGAGGGGCATCGCCATCGCCAGCATCCGGACGGGATTCTTCTCGAATGTTCAGGTCGCTGTGATGGTGAGAAAGACCAAGGACTTCGTCTACCTACAGTAACCCATCTACAGGACTACTCAACTTTCGCATTCGAGCAAGGTCGTCTGGAAAATCTGTATCAGGTAGTCTAGTGTACAGTACTCCTTGATAGAATATCGATTGGTAGGTCACTCGTCTCGCTCGATCGTGCGATCATCCCAATATCATCAAGTACTACGGAATTGCCATGAGCCAGGCTCCCGTATGATTCTCTCATTAATTTCTCTATGATTGTTGTGAATTGAGGCTTACATTCTCACGGAGTACTGCTCGCAAGGAACACTCGGATACATCGTTCGCAAGCCCGTCGGACCAGGTATACGGTACCTTCTCTTGAGGTATACGGTAGACCGGGAGATGTAATGACAACTCTGCAGACGTGGGAAAACGAGAGATGTACGCACATGGATTAGCGAAGGGACTGAAGTATCTGGAACACCGAATGGTTTGAGTGGAGGGAAGGGAGAAGGAGAAGGACTCTTGCAGATCCTCCATCGTAATATCCACATCGACAACATCTATGTGGATGGGAAGGTAGGGGAATTTAGAGGACTAGGGGAGAAATCGTACTTCAGAATCAAGTGAAAATTGCCGAATTCGCCAACTCCATCTTCGGAGTGAAACTCATCGAAATATTGGGAATGGTGAGTGATTTCCTTCTCGATACTACAGTATACCTTTGACTGCATAGGTCGCAATGCGCCATCTCGCCCCTGAGGTGATTATGCGGAACCACTACAGCAAGAAATCGGAGATTTGGGCATTCGGAGTGGTTCTATGGGAGGTAGGTGGAATGGATGGAGAGGAGGGAGAAAGAGTTTGTCTCAGATCTTCCACAACGGGGCCACCCCATACGACGAGTTCACGGATACCGAGGTATTCCCTCCCTCTTCTCTCCTCCCACTCATTCATTCCCTTCGCAGGTGGCTAAGAAAGTGGCGTACGCCGATCTTCGACTCAAGTGCATCTCGGACAAATTCCCCAATAAGTTGTGGAGGGTGAGTGGAGGGGGAGGGAGGGGGAGGGGAGGGGAGAGAGGAGTGACCGAGATGGTCTCTCAGATCTGCGAGAAGTGTTGGGCGAAGCAAGGAGACGAGAGACCCTCAATCGACGAGATCCTGGAAGAGATGGAGGTATCCCCCTCCCCCCAGAGTACTCCTCTATACGACACTTCAGATGGAGCAGCGTGCCTCTTCGGGAATCTTCGATCGAATCTACGAGAGCTTCGCCCTTCTCATGGAGTGATCTCACAGAAGAACTCTATTTCGTTCCCACTGTAGACAGTAGTCAATCGCGATAAAGATCGTGTTGTATACTGTTGCATATGTGTTGATCAGGAATCCATGAATGGATTTGCTGGGGGTCGGGATGAGAATGGTTCCCTCGTTTCTACCTAGATCGGACGATGGGGAAGGAACCCATCGACGGGTCCAATCCACTACACTCCTCCTGAGATCATCCCTAAATCGGGGTGAAGACTGACCTGGGCTACACGTCAATTAGCTCATTTTAAGAGAACAATTAAGCTTCTTGTAGTCCATTCAAAGAATCAATTGAATTCAACAGAGGAAGACATACTATTTTATCTTTTGAAATACATGCACAATGAAAATTCGAGAAGGAAGCAGCGGGAATAAACCGAGCTAATGTAGATGAATCCGAATAGAGGGATTATAATACTCCTCCGGTCTACACATTCCGAAAAGTAAAGAGGTGTACCCGATTAAGAGTACTGCAGAGAAATAATAAGTGGAGAGAGGGTGTGAAGGGAGAAGGAAGATGAGCGAAGAAGGAGGGAAACAGTGTACAATTCAGTGGAGAAGAATAGGTTCGAGAAAGAAAACTTAACTAATCGAAGGGCATCTACCTATCATACAACAAACAATTGGAATACAATAACTGAAAATATTTCGCGTAACTCGAGGAAATTTTACTCGATATGGGAACTACACTAACACAGAGTGGACGATTGTGATCTCACATGGCTGGGAAAGTGGCTACAGTATTCAACATTATACGGTAATCAATATGGATTGATGCCTAGTGTTGTGTCTTTGTCTTTGCCTCTTCGAGTAGTAGTGCAGCGGCAGTCCGAATGTCCAGATGGGGAGAAGGCTGGTTGAGGGGGTTCTCCTTCTCCTTGATGGGTACACTCCTCTTCAGACTCTTCCCTGAGATCACAATCTTGATCTCCTCCGCAGAGAGCGTCTCGTGCTCCAGCAATGCCTCGGCCAGCAATGCGTGCTCTTTCTGCAATCACACTCACTTCCATGTGCATCCACATTCATCTCAGTCCCATGGTCAGTCCACTGATACTGTGCATAGTTCACCTTGTGTTTCACGAGTATGTCCTTGGCCCTTCGATAGCTCTCGATGAGCACTCTCGAGATCTCCGTATCGATGAGTTCAGCAGTGGCAGGCGCCAGATCGGACATCTTCACCAGCGAGTCCGAGTTGTCAGAGACGGAGTAGTCACGAAGACCAACCTGAGAAGGCAATCAATGTCAATGCAAGCTTAGGCACCATTTCATCGAGGTCAAATGTATTGACGTGGGTAGGAAACCTTCTCGCTCATTCCGTAGTTCTTGACCATCTGGACTGCCAGCTGCGTCGCTTTCCTCAGATCATCCGCCGCTCCCGTTGTCACCTGCACCAGACTACTCAAGGAAGGAGGGAGGAGCAGAAGGATGAACCCCTCTGGCAATCCACTCTTCCCTCCCCTCCCTCCCACTCACTTGTTCCTCTCCGAAGATGAGCTCCTCAGCCACTCTTCCTCCCATCATCACATCCAATTGGGCCAGCATCTGCTGCTTCGTCAACTGAAAATTACACCCTAATAAATAACAGTTTTCCACAGTTTGCTTTTATTTCATCTACTCATCAATGCTACAGTATCCCTCACAATCTACAGTACCCTCGTTCACCTGATATTCATCCTTCTCAGGGAGCATCGCAGTGTGGCCCATTGAACTGCCACGAGGAATGATCGTCACCTGAGCAAGATGCACTCATTCGCAAGACCCCGTCACTCCAATCTCCATCATCTCTTCTTTCCTCCACTCACTCACCTTGTGCAATGGCAAGGCGTACTTGGTGTACATGGCAACGAGAGTGTGTCCTGCCTCGTGATACGCCGTGTTCTTGTTCGTCAATTCATCAGGGATTCGACCACCTCCAACCACCACTTACAACTAACAATTCCACTCACTTCTTACGAATCATGAGAAAGTATTTTGTAACAAAGTCAGAGACAGCAGGGATACTTACCAGTCCTTGCGGGTCCCATGAGTACTCGATCTCTCGCCTCATCCAGATGATCCATCCCCACCTCATCCGAGTCTTCCCGAGCTGCCTTGAGAGCTGCCTGCAAGGGGGCGAATGAGGACTACCTCCCCCCCTCTCCTTCTCTCCTCCTCTCCCTCACCTGATTGATCATACTCTCAATATCTGCTCCTGTGAATCCACTCGTCCCCTTCGCCAGAGTATGTGCATCGATCGATTTCGAATGCACCACCTACAGTACTCTCCATCTCTCCCTCCCACTCTCCTCACTTTGGACAGGTAGTAACTGAATATGTCCTTCCTTCCTGCCAGATCCGGCTTGGGCACTTGCACTCGCACGTCGAATCTACCAGGACGGAGGAGGGCCTGCAGGGGAGGGGAGTTACAAGGGGGTGGATAGGGGGAGGGGGGGACTAGCACTTTGTGACCACATCTACAAGAGATCTCCAAGTGTGAAATGAGACCTTATCCAGGTCATCCACTCGATTCGTCGCTGCTATCACGATAATCCCCTCGTTGCGATGGAATCCATCCATCTCACTGCAATCCTTCCCTCCTTCTCCCTCCCATTCCCCCCCCCCTCCTACCTGAGTAGCTGGTTTATCGTCTGATTGGCATATGGATGAATTCCATTCGAGACTCGTTTCGCACCCACTGAATCGATCTCGTCGATGAAGATGATGCACGGAGAACGAGCCTTCAATGATCGGTTAATCAGGGAATAAGGAACACAAGAGCCTCTCTCCTCTTCTCTCTGCTCACCTTGGCCTTATCGAATAGATCCCTGACTCTCCTGGCTCCTTGACCCACGAGAACCTCGTCGAATTCTGATCCAGAAGTGTGGAAGAATGGAACCTGCAATCCATTCTCTTCTCTTCCTCATACAAACATTCCTTCAAATTTACGAAAATATAAGCGCTTCTGCACAATCCCGGACAAACGTCAGAATCGTCATTGCACATGCGTGATAATTCCTTCTATGGTAGTTATCGGTATTCGAATGACTGTCTTAAACCAGTTGTAGGATCAGTATGTGTAAGCAATAGGGAAAGCGCATGCACATTCATTCACAATTATGTGATTGTCCAGGATTGTGCAGAAGCGCCAAAATATATAATGGATATAGTCAGTTAGGATTTAACAAAAAGATAGTAACCCCGGCTTCTCCAGCAATGGCCCTCGCGAGAAGAGTCTTGCCTGTACCTGGAGGGCCCACCAACAGCACTCCCTGCAAGACAACTATTATCCAAGTTTCATGGATTAAGGGGGAAGGGGACCAAAATGCCACGATATATATCATGCTCAATGAAACTGCTACAGAAAACAAGTGATTCGTTGTGGGAGGCAGCTGACTTTGGGAAGTCTTCCTCCCAATCGAGAGAATCGTTCGGGGTCTGCCAGATACTCCACTAGCTCTTCCACTTCCTATAAAAAGAATATCTATTCATTTTCATATAAAATATCGAATAGTAAGAATTCTTTCAACACCACTTCAATTCAACAGCTGGGCTCTCAAGATGACACTTCTCTTGTACCTTCTTGGCTTCGTCCATTCCTCTCACATCATCCAGAGACACTTGCACATCCTCTGGTCTCACTTCTTGTGACGAAGAGAAGAGCAGCGAACTCAGTCCCTGACGATCCCCTAGGCAAGGAGATCACTGTCACCATTGGCTTTGCCCTTCTTCGAGGGAGACCCATTTGATGGCCCACTACAGAGGGAGTCTCCCATGGATATCCTTGTCCTCTTACCTCCCCTTCCTCCTCTCCCCTTCTCACCACTGGACAGGAAGTAGATGAGGCCGACCACGACGACTAGAAGATAGAGTCGTGCGATGGCACTCTTCCTGGCAGCAGTCACTTCCGGAGACTTACTCGTCAGAAGACCCTTCACGTAGCCCTCCTCAACACAACCCATCATGGGAAGACCCTCCTGCATTCGCCATCAAAGATATCTTCATCCATCCACTTCTCCCGTTCCCCTCCACCCCCCTCCTCTCCTCCCTCAACTCACAGCGAAAGTCTTCTGTTCTGCATCAGGGTGCTTCTTCATCTCAGTCTGGAATTCTTTCCACTTCACTCCTCCCTCCTCTTTCTCCTTATTTCCCAGCATCTGAACATATTCTCCTTTCAATTACCTCATCATCTTTAGTAATGGTCGTCAATAAAAGCCAACGTACACTGCTGACGAGAGGCACTTTCCACATGGATTCTCCCTCTGCTCCACTCGACGCTGACGTCATTCCCAGTCCCATCTTGGTGACGTTACTCCTCTTCGTGCGAAATCCTCGCTCTTGCACATCTACAATACACTTATCGATTGAAAGGCGTCGAAAGAACGGCAAGGGCAACTTCCAATAAATTCCGCTCACTATTGTTTTAAAAGAACAAATGAGGTGAACTGACGGATGATTCCTTTTCTCGGGTGCAGCGACAGGCTGGTATTCCCAGTGGAGAGAATGATCGAATCTCGCCCTCGACTCATTCCCACGCCATTCTCTGACAGAGTATTAGGTCACAATCAATGAGATCAAGGAGAAGAGGAGAATGCAGTCCCCCCTCGCTCACCTCTGAGTACCGTGGATAGAGGGACTCGCGAGGCGATCGTCTCTGCCACCATTCGATACGATGCTTCCACTGCCTGCACTACTCAATTGAGTGGATGGATGGAATGGGAAGGACCTGTTGAGAGTGGGCCATCACTGCAGTGCTCCTCTGTCTCCTCCTCATCCCTCCCTGGATGGATGAGAGGAGAGTGTTCGATGAACACCCATTCCATGCCGAATGAAGCATCCCGCTTCTGCACATTCCCACTTTTCACATCACTAACACATATTTAGATATGGTTATCGATCACAACAAATCGACGTCGGTTTCTGAGGAAAATCTTCTAGTATTCTTTATCATTGACAATAATAGGCGAGGGCGTGTAAAACATTCTCATCGAGTGGTTTGAAACACTAACATGAGAGGAAACTATGTTTATAAAACTATAAAGTGATAAAGAAAGCACCATAGAGATTGAGGGACGAATTGATGGTGAATGGGAGATGGAAGACTCACTACAAATACAACTATTTGAGAGGTACGCTACTCATGTCTAGTGATATACTGAAACCGAAGTTGAGAAGGATCAGATGAGAGATAAGGAGAAGTGAAACCAAGTCACGTAAACATAACAAACAAAACACTGATAGGAAATGTTGAATGGGAGAAAGAATACACAGAATAAGGAAGGGGAGAAAGAGATCTCCGATGGAAAGAGAGAGGAATCAGTGAGTGACCAGGACGGGACTCATTCTGAGTGCGATGCATCTACACGGAAAGGCATGAAAAGCAAGAGGGAACTCATTTGAACTTGGAGAGAAACAGCGGAGAGAGGGGATAGTAGGAAAGTAAAGGAGAATATCCAATGGAAGAAGTGACACTTGGAGATGAGATGGATGGGAGTATGTACAGAATGATAGATAGACTGAGAAGTGAAAACGAACAACTGAGTAATACAAAATAATGCTGATGAGATGAGGGGTGGAATGAGTCATGATGAAAGAATGAAGAGATACAATGGATGACTAAGAGGGACGGGAGGGACGGGAGGGGGTCATCGGGAGAAGTGTCTCTTCTCGTAAGGAGGTTCGGTAGAGAGTCTCTCGTAGTCACTCACGGGTCGAATTGAATCGAAGTCAAATTGAGAGGCGGGAGGATGGGAGATAGTGGCCCTTCTAGAGGGAGCAACAGGGGGAGGGGGGGGGGGAGTAGGCACTGAGAGACTTCCTTCTCCTTCCTCTGATCCTCCTCGATTAGAGGGTGTCGATCTACTCCCACTCTCTTGACTCTCCTCTCTCTGGTCTCTACTCACTCCTCTCTGTATTCGGGGACCTCGCACTCCGCGTGGATTCACCTAAACATCCATCCTTCTCCCTTCTCATTCACTCTCACACATCCAATCCATTCCCCCTCTGAATATGTCTACTCACTGAGAATCTCCTCCTCTCGTCATCCTCAAGTTGATGATGTTGCATCGCAATCGTCATCATCATCCTCTCCGACGAGTACTCTTCCAATTCCTGCAATCATCTACTCTCCTCCTTCTTCTCCTCTTTCTACGAAAGAGAAAGAATGAGCGAATCCATTTCCCAAATAGTAAGAGAAACCATAGAAATGCGTATTAGACTACATCAAAAAGTTTAGAAGAAAGTAAGACAGAGTGGAAATAGAATAAACAGAGTCATGTTTAGCTGTCTACCCATACAGTTCACCCCAATGGTGACTCATCCCACCTCGGTATCCTCCACATCCACCTCCTCGATCTCCATTCGTCTACACTCTGGGACGGCGATTTTGTCGTACGTGAAGCTCTGCCATGATAACATTCAATCATTCCAAAGTCGTCATAAATAGAGATGTCCCCATTAAGAACTATATCCAATTGATCTCGCTTTCACTCGACGAACGACTGTTCCACAATTGGAAGTAACGAATTGGTAAAAGGACTAACAGATGTCCGATCGCCGCCGAACTGTTCCAGCCAGAGGGTACTGTTGAAGGGGGGAATGAGATAGTCCATGTCCCCATCGTGGGAGGGACGAGAGGTCACCGAAGAGAGACGAGATACAGGAGGGGGACAGTCAGAGTTACGACGACCCTGCAGTGCGCACTCCCCCTCATCCCACTACCACAAGAGAGACTCTCCTCCCACTCCTCGTACACATCAATGTAATCTCACCTTGATGCTCTCCTTCCTGGATGTCTTCCTCTCCTCTCTCTTCTTCTTCTTCTCCTTAGGTGCACCATTCGATCTCCTCGAGTGATTCGACTGCAATCCTCCACTCAGTCATTGTCTCCATTAATCGCTCTCTTTTAACCACTCATCTACACTAGGGTGGCTGAAATGGATCAACGGGTCGCTTTTTAGAGGGCCTCGGCAGATCAGAGACGGATGAGACGGTTAACCGTCCCCTCTGGCAGTCCTACCCTCTCTATTTACTGCGGAGAGAGAGACTCTCTCACCTCTCTCTCCCTCCCCTCACGGACGACCCGTATGAGAGAGTAAACAAGACGGTTAACCGTGATCCATTTCAGCCACCCTAATCTACACATTCCGTGTATTGCAGTCAGCAATAAAACATTATTAAATTTGAACATTTTTGAATTCATTGCTTTCGAATCAACTTATCCAAACCATAACGGAACATATATCCCAAAAGAGACTGAGTAGAAGAGTCTTACTAATTTAAACGCACACTATATTTCATAGAAAGCCAATAGCCCAAAAAAGGAAGATTGTGATGGATGGGTAGACGAATGGCTTCGACTGACCGTAGGTATATCGTCGTCCTCATCATCAGTTACTTCATACTCATCACTCTTCTCCTCTTCCTCTTCTTCCTTCTCTGCTCTCTCCATCTTCCTCTTCTCTCTCCTCTCCCTCTCTTCCTTCTTCTTCACTCCATTCCTACATTTCTCCTCTTCCAATTCTTTCGCGTTCAACCAGATCGATTTCCGCTTACTGCAATCAACAATCAAATTTTCTTATTTTTTAAACTCAAACCGTAGGGTTTCTTGCATCACTCTAATACACACGTTTATTTGAAAGGGAATGGTAAAAGGATCCCCTCAAAACAACCGTTCCAGACAACCAAACGATTTTTTTTAAGATTTTGTAATGTGATCAGCCAAGTTTTGGAAAAAATAACGGGTTATAAAAACAAATAAGACTCACTTCTTTCGAATATGGAAGGAAGCCATGATTGACGTTCGGTGGAGATATTGCAGCGCATATTGACAGAATGAAGGTGCTGCAACCAACTGTATTTGAAATACGGTGGTGGGAAGCAGCCCGTATTTCACTTGTGCATGCACTCGATTAAGAGTGGATAGACTGACGATTGAGTGCAGCGGCCTCCTTGCTGGTGGAGGGAAGAGCATTGAGGAGATGGTCCTCCATCTTCACCAATTTCCGTCTCCTTGTCCTATCCCATGGAATGAGACGGGCGCATCCCTCTTCCTCCTCCCTCTCCATCACTCCCTCCATCATCTCCGCATCTACTGACTCAAGCATGCGCAACTGCAATTACTCATTCTAGTTATCGAGAAAGAACAACAATTATGGTAGAGTAGGGTGAAATAACTAATGGTACATGGAATCGACGACCAACCTTCTCGGCGAGTTTCCTTATCTCGGAATCAGCGCTATCGATGCATTGTCCGATTTTAGCGTCCGTCACTCGGAACTCTGCCCTCTCGACCAGCCATTGAGCACTCGAAGAAGAAGCAGTCGAGGAAGAGGGCATTCCTCTGCGAAGAGACATTCACACAACGGAACCTAACTTATCAACTACCTATCCATTTTCAAGTGGGCAAAAACATATTGTTAATCTTGGCCTATACATGCATGCACAATATAATTTCCCTCCTCCCCAATAACAATTTTCAGCAAAACAGACCCAGAATACCTCAGGAGAAAATTACAGGTTACCCAAAAGTGACACCCTTGTAGTTCCATATCCTTTCCCACCCATCCGAGGTCTTCCCAGACACATTGTAGAGAGATATTGGTCCGCGGAATACTCATTTCAGGTATATACTAAAGCTAATCCCCATATATTATTATTTCTTACAAGTTCTTCATTAACATGTTTCGTAATTGTTGAATCTCACTCACAATGAAGCTCCAATAACAATTGGAATGTTCTTCTTCTTCTTTGAAACGATTAAGTGAGTAGACCAATTGATAATGAATCTACTTACTCGTCATTCTCTTCTAGATCTTCATAATCCGTCGCATCTCCATCCACTTCAGCTGGTACATTCCTACTCGAAGGTACAGTACTCCTCTTAACAGTCGCCATCGGTGACTGCAACAACATCCTTCCATTTTGAGGATAACTCATTGTGGATTAATAAAACTAATCATGTAGCATCTTTAAACAAAAATATAATAAATTAATGATCCTTCACAAAATGTGAATATTACCAAACTCTAGATATCACTGACTTCAAAAGGAAGTCTAACTCACATCAGATCCTTCCATGATAAATGTCCGCATCTTCTCCGGTATATTGCGGTTATCATACCGCGCATACCTCCTCACATTCAAACAGATCTGATTCGGAGTAGAGAAATCAAGCTGAAAGTGTATTATACAAATTTCTAATACCTACATCAATAAGTTAGCTTGGAGAAGCAAAAAAGAAGCAACGAAAATGATTACCTGAGATATGAATGTGTCCATCCTATTGCCCTCTCTTAATTTGTCAATCTTCTCTGCGAGATTTCGTCTCTTCATCGTCTGCTCTTGTCGACTTGAAGTTCTGAAATAAGGCAACCTTTCGTAATTACAACAAATGGAATCAATTGCTCACACATTTGGAATCAGACGCTCAAATTAGGAGTAGTATTCATACTTGGTGGGTGTAGTGAATGACGGCGTATTCTGAACAGACGAGGAAGTGGATGGGCCAGAGTGGGCAACCGAAACGGGAGTAGGCACTACGGAATGACCGTGAACCGCCTGCAAGAAACAAATACCTAAACCTCGAAAGTGGAAATACGAACTCATTCATCTTTCATTACAGTCGGGAAAAGTCAGTTCTGGTGAAGAATTTTTAAAGTTCTTACATCGAGTGCTTTCTTGGTGAATTCTTGATCCAAAAGATGGTTGTACGCCCCTTTAGGAGTAGGATAATGACCGTTCTCGAAGCTCTGAAATAAATTTATTTCACACTTCAAAAGTTCATATGACAGGCGTCTGGCATAAACAAATTGCCACCCCTCCCTGTGGTACTCCTGAAAGCTTCACACCCGAATGTACGGTTACAAATCACATCTATCATGATATGGGTTTCTTTAAAGATTGAAATTCATTTTACATTACATAAACAATCCGGAAATAAGTGAAAGCAACTCACGTCATTCCTATTAATAATGACACTCAAAGGTTTCTCCAACGGAACGGGACGAGATCCATTAAGACCCTTCTCACCAGAGATTCTACAAAGTTATAAGTTAGTCTAAAAAGTCTAACATATAATGAAACTGGCAAAAGATGAGGATAGAGACGGTACTCACCGATGGTGTTTCTCCTCATTGTTCTTTCCATTGTCTTCTCTTGATCTGGATCGTCCCGGCTCGTAATCGGGATTCATAGCGTTCTCCGCACCGTCCCGACGCAGTCCCATTGGTTGGGAAGAGACGCGCGAATGATAGAGACACGGCAGACCCTCGACAGTCACTGTCTCGCATAGCTTGAGACCATAATGTGACTGTGATCCAGTGTATTCCAAGAGAGAGCTGCTACAATGGACAAGAATAGAAACCGTGTGAATAAATATCACGCGTGGACACGCGGAAGTGCGACGTAAATCGGTAATGGTTTAATTATAGCACATGGAATACACGTGAGAAAAACGAAATGGCCAATCGATACTAGTCTACTAAGGAACTCAATTCGAAAAAGTGCGCCGGTGACGAAACAAGGTTTAACAATTTGCAAAACACACATATGGGGAAGCGTGTATTTTGCGAATTGATCGTTTTGGTCGTCTGTCTTTAAGGCCGACAGATTGCAATATTCTCCGGTTATATAACGCAGCATGCGCGCCGCGAAGCTCCTCGTTGCGCACTCGTTCTCCCTGAGTATCCACGACAAGAGAGTATGAAAATGAAGAGTGCGTTGGCAGCGCAGCTTTGCGCGCATCCTGCGTTACAACCGGAGTTGGCGAGTCTTTCCCGCTCGAAATTTGAACAAATATTTTTTAACTGATAAAAAATTATTGATATGTATGTTGTTGTGCCTTTTTTTAATGACAGTTTTCTTTCAGTAGCATGGTACAAATGGACATCGATGGTATCCCATCTTCATCAAATAATGAGTACGTCGCTGACGGACTCGAATGCGTCAGCCTGAAATTCGGTACTATAAATTTATCATTTTCGCTCGTTAATTGGTTGAAATTCTAGTTCGAGATGCCGATAAGATCGATCGCGCAGAGGAATATGCTCCAGAGTACGTCTATCAGCACTTCGGAGATAGGTGGGAAATTTTATTTGCTATGGATAATTGAAAAGTCTTTTAGTGAAAACATCGTTGGGTACAAGGATTTGTCATTGACAATTGTGTATTCTGAAGCCTCAATGAAGTGCTACCCCATAATCAAGTATAACAAGAAGATGGATGAGGCCAAGGAAGGAGTTAAGGTTCGGAGTTGCAATGGATGGGCTGCGATAGCAAAATGACTTGCAGGCAGACGACATAATGGTGAAGCTGAAAAACCAACTGCCAGTAGAGCAGATGGAAATGCAAGTGGAATCCATTGATGAATTCAGAGCGGTACTGGCTAAAGAAGATAACTTTAAGCCATACGGAGAATTGATTGCGAAGTTCTCAAATGGAGGAAAGGACTACGAGATCTATAAGTGAGTCTTTACTTAGTATTGTACGTTTTAAAAATGCAGAAATATTTATAGTCGCATGAAATTCTCTGCAGGAAGGATGATTCGGATCCCGAATTTGATCGATATCTCACTCGTGCTCAGACTCTCGCCCTCTGGTATATTCATGCTGCAGAATACACTGATAACTCGGACGACAAGTGGATGCACTATTTCATGTTAGTTTACCATGCATGAAAGCCATTCGTAAACATTTCATACTATATCGTGAATGGTCTCTTTTTTTGCAGATACGAGTCTCGTCGACGAACGGACGGAATTGATGGACACACTTACGCGCTGGCTGGATATGTAAGATTTTAAAAGATTTATTGTCCCGTCTTCTGCGCGTTCTCGTGAAATGAAAGCAAGCGTCTGTATCAGTGTTCGCTCTATCGCTTCTACGGATATCCCGAGAAAATTCGTCCTCGCATAGCTCAGATTCTCCTCCTCCCGCAATATAGAGCGTGAGTTGATAATTGATTGGCTAGAAATTGTTTGGCCTTGTTCATCTACTGAGTTCAGATGCGGCATCGGTGCGTCGTTCCTCCATCGCATCTACCAGGATCTCGCCACGATGAAAGAAGTGAAGGATGTGACTGGTGAGTGAACTATGTGTCCTAATGAGAACATCTGATCCTTCCCATATCAACAATAAATAAGTAAGCAACCATCCCAATTCCTGAGCCCTGTGTTGACAATTCCGTCCCTACTAAAGGAAGAGTTGGCTAAATAATACCAAACCGGTAATTAGCTGAGGACCCTGCGGATGGATTCCTATATCTGCGTGACTACGTGGAGGCCATCAACCTCTCTGCCCTACCCGAATTCTCGCTCGAGAAGTTGAAGGAGGGATTCACTGAGGAGATGTACACTGCCGCCAATAAGACATTCAAGACTAACAAGGTACTGTCATTACTACAGCACTGCCATTACAGTTGAACTAAATACACTTGTTAGTGTTTTCGGTATGCTTGGTTCAACTTTTTTAAAAATATAATGTTATGCTTATGTTATGCCACTCTTGAATCCCTCAACATTATAGTACATAGAAAGTTTACTCTACTTTTTCCAGAGACAATGTCGACGAATCTACGAAATTCTCCGTCTTCGTTCTATCGGGAAGAAGGACGAGGCTGGTCTGAAGCAGTATCGATTGGACGTAAAGAAGTTGGTCTCAAACCTATTCTAGTTACGAGATGGGATGGGCCACTCCATAATTGACTATTAAATATTACGAAAGATCAAGCTCGAGCGCAAGGTAATTTTAATGCTGAAATATTCAGTTAATTTTGATGAAAGTTGATGGATGATATGATGCAGTTTGTTCAATTAATTGGTTTACACTTGCAGACGTCTGGACATTCCCATGCGCCGCACTGACAAAGACTGGAAGAAGCTGAATGCAGCACTAGAAGAGGAAGAGATACAGCAGGTACTCCCTATACCTCCCCTTCACTCGATGGGGGAATGAATTGAGGTGGCAGCCTCGACTCCCTCGATGGAAGAGAAGCAGAAGCAACTGCAGCAGATGTATGAGGCAGAGGTCGAAGTGTACAAGAAGACCATCCACAGGATGGACAAATACCCCAAAATCGTCTGAGACTATCCTAACTTACTTTCAAATAAATACACACTGTGCTAACTCCCCTCTTCTTTTGATCCGTTGAATATATTTTATGTTTGCAACCCGTTTATACTCCACACCATTTCACTTGATCTCCATTAACTAATCAGTCTACGGTAACTACTATAATAGATTATTTTGCTTATTCGTTTAACGCTCGCTGACAATTGTGAATGCATGTTTCTGTAGATAAACAGATCCTTTACAAAACAATGTAAGAAATATCCGTAAATAGTTTACTTCTCTATGAAAATTACTTGATATATTTTGTGTATGCGGCAAATGAAGTTTAAAAGCAAAAGAAGGTGATATGGAAGAGTTTTCCTTCCCCTATCCACCGTATGCGATCCAATTGGATTTGATGAGGGCTCTTGATAAGTGTCTGGAAGAGAAGAGAACGGGGATCTTCGAGTCTCCCACTGGAACGGGTGAGAAGAGTAGAAGGGCAACGATGGGAGATCTATCCGTTGAGGGAAATCTCTCTCTGTCCTTTGCGCCACTCTCAGTTGGATGGAGAAGCAGAATCAGAAGGAGGAAGAACGAATGAAGGAGATAATGGAAGAGAAGGAAGAGGGAGAGGAAGAGAAGGTGAGGATGGAAGGAGTGGACACCCTCACGAATGATGTCTATTGAAGGATTGGATGGTGGCATACAAGAAAAAGAGAGAAAAGGATATATTGAAAGAGGAAGCGAGGAATGAAATGGAGAAGAGAGACAAAGTGAAAGAGAGAATACGGTAGGTAATTGAGAAGAGAGAAGAAGTGATCAATCGATTGGAGGAAGGCCGAAGAGCGAAGAGAGGAGAAGAAAGAAAGAGGAGGAAGGGAGAAGAAGAAGGAGACAGAGGAAGATGATGATGATGTTGAACTATTTTAGAATATTGGTTTACATTATCGATTCATTGCAGTGTTTGGTGGAGGAAGAGATGGAGGTAGATCAAGAGAAGAGAGAGGAAGAACAGCTAACGTGCAAGAAGATATTCTATGCTTCCAGAACACATTCCCAACTAGACCAGATACTGCAGGAGTTAGGGAAAACACGGTGGGTATGGACTACGGTAGAAAGGAGTATCGATGACTGCAGGTTCCGGCCCCGAGTTGTCTCTCTCGCTTCTCGATCGATTCTGTGTGTGAATGAGGAAGTAGTGGCACTGAAGAACAATTCACTCGTGAATGAGAGATGCATGGAACTGAGGAAGAAGACTACTACCAAGAAGAGGAATCAAGAGGGACAACCACCCAAGGTCTGTCGAGAACAACCAGACAAAGAGGTAGATCAAGGTTATGCTAATCGATAATACTCAGAAAGCAGCTCGTATCTCTGCGTGTTCGTGTGAGTACTACAAAGCGGACGCAATTGAAGCACTGACAAATGAGATTCTCTCGTGTAGACTCACAACTGCCAGTGAGGTACGGTAGAAGTACGGCGAGATAGAGATATTCGATTGATTGTAGGTAGTGAAGGAAGGCAAGGACTCACTCGCCTGTCCCTACTTCGCCTCCCGTCGATCGATTCCGCTTGCTGAACTGGTCCTCTTACCGTACCAAGTCAGTTATTTATTGATATGCTGCGTGAACTACAGTAGTCTCAGGTACTCCTCCATGAGAAGACTCGTGCATCGTGGGGAATCGACATCAAAGACAACGTCGTCATCATCGACGAGGCTCACAATGTCATCCAGACGATCGGTGAGTCGTGCACTTTCCCAATAGCCCTTGATCGAGTACTGTAGGCGCCCTCTACACTAGTGAACTGAGTCTGCCGACGTTGACTGCCGCCCTCTCCCTTCTCCGTCAGTACTGCGGTAGGGGGATACTGTAGTCTGGGGTACGGTGTCATGGGTTTATAGATCAGTTCCGACTGCGACTCTCTGCGAGGAATCTGGCAAATATCAGACTGCTCATCACTTTCGTCGCCGCTCTCGAAGCATTCCTCAGGTCGGAATAAATTCTCCCTTTCGAATTATTTAATTCGATATCTCAGAAATGTGAAGAGCGCGAGTACACTGAAGATCGAGGAGATCATTCTGAAGGTGAGGAGAGGGGAAGAGGAGGGAGAAGGGAGGAGGAGGGAGGAGGGGAGGAGGGGAGGAAGGGATTGCAGTGCAATCTGGTGGAGATCTCCCTCTTCGCCATCTCTGACTATATGGAGAAAGTGGATTTATGCAGGAAGACGCACGGATTCCATCTACGAGCACTCAGGGGAGGAGTCAGGCTAGTTTCACTCCACTGAGGGGCACCGTATTCATATACTCTTTATCAGAGATCAAAAGGAGAATTCCTCTGGTTTGGCTTCATTGCTGGCTAAGAAGAAGAAGGAAGAAGGTGGGTACCATAATAGTCCATTCTGAATATCGATCGATTCCCCAGCACCCCCTCCTCCTTCTCCCTCCGTCGCTCCTCCTCAACGAATGGGTTCTCCTCTCTTCGCCATAAAGTCATTCCTCGATTCGTTGCTTAATCCATGTGAAGATGGAAGAGTACTAGTGGAACCCGACCCGAATAAGAAGAGGTACCGTATCCAATAAATGAGCAGACTACAGTACTCCCCCCTCTCAGTCTGAAGTTCATTCTGCTGAATCCGGGAGCTCGTCTGCAGTCTCTGGTCTCTCTCACTCACTCCTCTCTTCTGGTGGGGGGAACGATGGAGCCAGCGGGAGTGCTAGTCGCTGCCCTAACTCACAGTCAGTAATGGATCGATAAGGGAGATCTCTTACCGTATTTCCCTTCTAGAATCTCCCTCCACTTCCATCTCCCGCTTCTCGTGCAGTCACGTCGTTCCCAATGAGAATGTACTGGCGATGGTTATCGGTGAGAGAAGATTATCGATTGATGACTATTAGAGTCTACAGTATCCTTACACTATCAAATTTGATCTGCACAGGATCGGGCAGTGACGGGCAAAGACTCGAGTTGAAGATGGAGAACAGAGGAAATGTACAGGCACGTAGTTCATTAATAATCACACGTTTGGGTTGAGTGAATATCAATTGTTGAGTTGGATGCCAGGTGTGCAGAGTGTAGTAGTGTAGTATTGCAATGGTGCGTCTCAGGTCCTTACCTCGCTGTGTTCCTCCCTGCTCTCGCTCACTCGTCTCTCTCCCTCCGGCACAGTGATCTTCTTCCCCTCTTACTCATTCCTCTCCACTTTCCTTCTCCACTGCGAGAATACGAACCAAATGAAGGCATTCGAGGTCCCTTCCCCTCACTCATCTCTTCCTCTCCATCACTCCATTCCAGACAGCCAAGTCACTCTTCACGGAGAAGCAGGGTGCTCAGGATGCTTCGAAGCTGCTGGTGGAGTACTCACGGGCAGCTCGATCTCCGAAGGGAGCTCTGCTCTTCGCTGTGATGGGAGGAAGACTCTCAGAAGGTATCATACTCCCATCGGTCATCCTCAATGATCGTAATAGAAGATTCATCGATCTCCTACTTGACCTTTTATTGGGTAATCAAGTGAGTTGTTCTCGATTGAGGAATAAACTTCAACGACGACCTCGGTCGAAGTGTCATCGTCGTCGGTCTTCCGTATGCCAACAGAGGAAGTGTCGAATTGCAGGAGAGGATGAAGGTGGAGGGAGGGAGAGAGAGGGGGGCAGGGGGAGGGAGTGATTGCAGTACCTGGAGGGGCAACGATCGGGTAGAGGCAACGAGTTGTACGAGTCACTCTGTTGGCACGCCGTCAATCAGGCAGTCGGAAGGGCATTGAGGTGGGAGCCCCCCCCCCCCCCCCCCCCCACTCGACAGTTCTCTTCCCTTCGTGGTTCTCTAGAGTGTCTCCATCTCGTAATCGTATTCCCTCTCTCCTCTCCCTCTTCCTACCCTTCTCTCGTATTTTCGAACACCTCAGAGATTGTTTTGTGTCTCGAACTTTTCCCGTGAGTGCGCGAGAATCGAAGGAGAAGAAAAGGAGAAGGACAGCTGATTCTCAATCTCACTCATTAGATGTACTCTCCCTGTGAAGGAATGATTTGGTAGAAGAGGGAGAGAGGGCATTCCCAGTATCCGAGAGGACTTCTCTGCAGACATCGAAATGATTGGGCCTCGATCCTCCTCGTCGACCATCGATTTGCAAGTGCACGAGAAGGAAAAGTGAGTGGATGGGGGAAATGAAGAGAATGACGTCATCAATCGCTAATCACTAATCGCTAATCACATTTCCTCATTTACCAGAATGAATAGACGTGTGAAAGAGAAGAAAATGAGAGGTTGTGGGAAGGATTGTGATTGAATGTAATGAGAAGGAAGAGAAGAGAAGAGAAGGAGAAATGAATGTATTCGAGAATCTCAGATTCTTTCTTGTTTTCTCATCGAATGCATCTGTTCGATAGAGAGCGAGGGAGAGAGAGAGAGAGGGAGGAGGGGGGGGGGGGAGCGGAAGTGGAAAGAGAAGAGCGAAGATTGTCGAGTTATGGAAGAAGTATAGGTGGATGGTGGTGATGAGTATGAGGACTGATAGAGGAGGGAGGGGGGGGGGTGGAGTGGGTGAGAGATGTGTTCTGTTCAGCTCTCGTCATGGCTCGCTCCTCGTGTGACTCGACCCTCATCGTGGAATGAGATCACGAGGAGTCTCATCTCTTTCTACCAGTCTAAGATGTGAGAGTAGCAGTCCCTTCTCTCCCCTTCCATTCCACTTCCACACTAACGGGTTTCCGGTTTGTAGGCCCATTGAACTTTTCTGAGATACCCACTGAATCACGTTTTGTACCATTCTTGGAATAAATTGATTACTTTATGGGAATATTACTTTGTATGTGGACAAAAACGAATGAAAATAGCCGGGATATCACAAGTGTGAATGGAGAGAAAGAGTGGGAAGAAGCAGCGGAATCGTTGATACGAGACAGACCTTCCAATTCTAGTGGCGTTGTTAAAGTGTGTGAGGGTATGACTTAGATGGAGCAACGAAGAATGAGGTGACAGAATGAGATTGTTCCCTTTAAATATAGGAAAAAAGTAGCGAAATAACAAGCTAAACACGCACTTTTTGATTCGAAGAATACGAGAATCATTGTGAATACAGTAGATGAAAGACTGATTGGATCGATACTCACAAGGGGGATGGTGAACCGTGTATTGGAGGCGATTATAGTTGAAGTCTCTCATTGGCAATCGAGAACGTCGCCCTCGCCATAGTGTAGTGGGTAGTGCAGTGGGTGCAATGAGTGAGGCCGACGAGTGGAAGGACCCGTTCTTCCTTTTTCTTCACGAGAGGGAACAGCAATTACAACACCGTCTCTGTTTGCGATTCGATTGCTTCTCTGAATAGCGTTGTCTGATTCGAGTGATGTGATCTCTAATCAGGAGTACGGTAGGATGGAGACTACGGTACCTTTGGCGTCTGGTTGGGGTAAGCTTTCACGGGTGACCAGATGCATCGCAGTGGCACTTCCGGGCTCGAAACCGAGTGTCTGCAGTTGCATCATCACTAGGAAAGAATGGAGACGACTATACAACCTCCGCTTAGCAACGACACCAATCAAAGGGGGGAAATCAAACAAAAACATCTCCTCTTCCGCCACTTCTATTGATTCTTCCCCCTCACGATCATCGACTATCGTATACCTGAAGGGAGACACTTCCGTGCAGGAATCGACCGTGGTAGATCAACTTGAGCATCGTCGAATTTTCTACCATCTCCTCCTCCCATTCTGGAGCAATTAAAATTAGTGGATTGCGACGTTTGTCATAAATAATTCTCTTTCATTCACTCGAGGCACCTTCTGCCACACCACACGAGTGTCTCTCTCACACTTCCGTCTTCTGTCCAAGCCCAGTTGTTTGTATTATCGCGGTCGGGCAAAGCGACCGAGAGAAAGAGAGGAGAGGAGTAAAAACAGGTCACCCGGAAGGGTGATGATGAGCTGTGCGAAGTAGTAATTGCCCCGGCAGAGTTGTATGTGCACCCATGCACGGCGCACTCCCCTCACTCTCGATGTGTGACTGTCCCATTCATTCATGACTCAACAAGGGACTACTGACCTAGTCAAACATGCTCTCTCGCGGGTAGATCACCACGTACAAATACCGGAAGGAAGGAAGAGACGGATAGAACTGGGAGTGGACAAAGGATGAGATCCCATCGATAGAACCACTATCAATCTCTTATCAAAGAGGGAGGACAAAGAAGCGATGGGGTAGGTCAAAGGAACAACTGTCTCGTGGAGGGAGAGGTCAGAGATGCGCCACTTCTCACTCCATATGCCTCTCTCTTCCATTGGGTAATCTCGGGAGAGAAGGGAGGGAGGGGATACCTGCTGGCCAGTCCACATGGACAGCCTCAGTGATCTCAGCAGCAGTGGAAGTGGAAGGGAAGAGGAAGGCTGCCGACTTCCCACAAACCAACACCAATTTCACCGTGACTCCCTCCGACTGAAAGAGAGAAGTGACTGAGGAGAAAAAGAGGAACTGTCTGAGAGAAAAGGAGACTTACGGATTGAAGTTGAGCCATTGGATCTCCCCTCGTCTAGTAGATCATCCACAGACCAGAGGAGTGTCTTGTGGGGAGGGAGGGAAGGGGCTCTCTCCCTACACAATCGATTGAGGGGAGGGAGGAGAGGGGAGGTGGGAGGAGAGCAAGGGAGAGAGAGACTGGGGGAGTCTCACTCTCTCCCTTCCGATCGCTAATTCTTCCCTTCTAATGAGTACTAGTATCCTCTCAACTAACTAGATGAGTCGTCCTTCTCTTTCTCTCCCTTATCCATTAGCTTCCTCCCCTCTCCTTTCAGTGTCATCTGTCAGACAGTTCCTCGAAATGGGATGCGTCTTTTGAGGGAAGAAGAGACGCCTTCAACCACCACATCGTTCTGGAATTCCATGTGTGGCTCCTCTCATTCATTCCAAGTGTTTTGTGTATAGTCACCATTCATCGGGAACCCATTTATGAAGTGTATGCACAATAGACGAGTACAATAAATAGGGATGGATTAGCAGATCATTCATTAGATTATCCATTACTTCCACAACTTCTTGATGGACATGTTCTTCTCCGAGTCCTTCTGCATCACCTGCAATCAAATCCAATTGTACAATAGACCATGATGCGAGTGTGGGATAGAGTATTCGACTTGTCCCTCTCTGTCAGTCCACGAGGCAAGTTCGCCCTTCCCCTACTCAGTCAACACCCATCCCGAGGGAACAACCCTCCTCCCTCCTATGTGATCACATTCATGAATTTTTTCCCGTATCCTCTGAGAATCATAGGGGAGAGTTTAGAGAGAAAGTTTATCAGGGGCGGAATATAGAATGTGGTGGGGATTGGAGGGAAGGAGTTCAATTCCTCATCTCCCCTCTCAAGTAGCCTAGCAGCCTCCTCCCCCTCTATCCTCTTTCTGGCCATTATATACGAGGCCCCCTCCCTTCCTCTTCCCTTTCTTCTGTGAATTCCATGAGTCCGAGAGTGAAAAGTGGAGGATGGATGAATGGACGGGAGGGGACAACACCCTACCCTCTCCCCTCCACCCCCCCCCCCCCCCCCCCCCCCATCCCACGGCTTCAAGAGAATACTGTCTTGACCGAAAGAACACTGCGTGCAGTCGATAAAACGAGAAACGAGAGCAGTAGAACTCATTGAAATAAATTCTGACTAAATACATAAACTCCACTCTAATAGTCAGATTAGTGTTTTAAAAGAAAACGCAACTCATATGTTGTATAAACAGGGTTTGAAAGGAAAGAGTGCAGTACCTTTCCGACGGCCATCTCGAAGTCCTCCTGGGTGACGTGCACTCTTCTCTCTCGAAGGGCGAACATTCCTGCCTCAGTGCACACCGCCTCAATTCATTATTGATAGACTAATCAAGGACAAATGACCATATGTTCTCTCCACCTTCTCCTACACTAAGTGCCCTGAATGGCAAATGAGTTAGTTGGGGGATTACTGATTACAATATAGATACTATTAACATTGATACAAGAACCGAGAATGATCCTTTTTTTCTCTTTAGAGAGGTCTACTATAATGGTTATTAGTGCTCTCCCTTCACTCCCATGATCCCTTCTCTGCTCACCTTCACTTCAGCTCCAGATGCTCCTGGAATGGCCTCGGCGATCTTCCTCATGTTGATTCCTCTCATCAGATTCATCTTCCTCGAATGGATCTTCAGGATATCCTCGCGAGCACGGTCATCTACAACCACATAATTACATGAGTTATTTATCAAAAGATAATCACAAGACTTAAAGTTACCCAACACCCTTAAAAATGGCCTATATTATTATTCCTGAAACTGATAGACATAAAATAGACTAGTAGAAATGCAATACTAATAAAAGCAGAAAATCAATAATTAGTCGCAGAATCGACCTCATAAGCATGTGCGGTGCAACCCTGATCAAGACCGATTTTCCCGAGAGGTTTGAAACGTGAATATTTTGTGTGCGGTAATTAGCGTTCACAAGCCCGGTTCTATACCAAATTCATCCTCGCTACTCCCCCGGTTGTGGAAATATATGTTTCAACAACAAAAACTTCAATATTAAGCCCAAATAATCGATTAAACAAACCGCGAATAAATCTGTTAGCGCTAATTTTTAAAAAAATTACGGTACTTAGTGCTTGGTCATGGAATTCGCGGTAAGATATTTTCATGGAAATTTTTTTTTAAAATTTGCACGGGTGTTGGGTAACTTTAATGTTAATGTCAATATTATAAAACTATTAATGTCAAGACACACTGATAAAGGAAACAAAATAGCCGACGAACCGGGTGCAGGGAACTCGATCTTTCTATCGATTCTTCCGGGACGAAGGAGAGCGGGATCGAGGATGTCCATTCTGTTTGTCGCCATGATCACCTGCAATCAGATATCTGATCACAACACACATACCAACTCGATTGCAAATAATTTTGCACAACATTTCACGTCTATTTATATTGTTTTTACCAAAACATCGTTCCTGTTATAATTCAGGAGGTTAATTTGGGTGTACCTTGATGTTCTTGGTGGCTTCGAATCCGTCGAGTTGATTGAGCAACTCGAGCATCGTACGCTGCACCTCCGAGTCTCCTCCCGATGAACCTAAAGGGGAGGGATTACTCACTGTGACGACTCTCTCTCTCTCTCATCGTACCCTCGACTCTGCTCGATCCGATCGAATCGATTTCGTCCATGAAGATGATTGAAGGGGCGTGCTCACGGGCCATCACGAACAGCTCGCGAACCTACAACCAAATTACTCAATTTAATTCACGTTGAACGATCCCTTCAAAGACGTGTATCCTATTTACAACAGTAAGCTGCATTCAAGCACGCGTCTTTCTCCTTGATCACTCTCACCATTCTCGCTCCCTCTCCGATGAACTTCTGCACGAGTTCGGAGCCGGAGACACGGATGAAGGTGCACTCGGTGTGGTGAGCGACAGCACGCGCAAGCAGAGTCTTCCCTGCAAAGGAAGCATCCTATTAGTCCACGAAAACAGTGGACATCAACTCTCCCATTTATTTATATTATTAATGGAAATAGTACCGGTTCCAGGAGGTCCATACAGCAGTACTCCCTTTGGCTGGGCGATTCCGAGTGCCTCGAAGAGTTCGGGATGCTTCACAGGCAGTTCAATGACCTGCACATCATAATTGATCCTACTGCTTACACAACAAATCTAAATGTAAGGCGGGTTAGAGTGAATGGGACCTCCTTGATCTCTTTGATTTGCTTGTCGAGACCTCCAATCATTTCGTACGTCGAATCGGGAACCTTCTCCACCATCATCAGGGAGACGAGAGGATCCACCTGTCACATAGATATTAAGACCGTGATAATATCACAATTTATACGGGGGGCAAATTATCGACGAGTAAGTAATCTCAAGTATTGTTTGAATTTTCAACTTTCTTTAAGAGCCCTTTGCAGGAAAACGCACCTTATTGGGGAGAAGCTTGTGAAGGGCGTAGCTGTCTGCTCTCAATGCCACTCTGCATCCAGTGTTGATCTTAGCCACATCGATGCCTTTGTCCACGTCGACTACGTACTTGCCTTCGGGGTGCACCTATTTACACTAATGAATGATTAAGATTATAATGGATGCCCACCTTGACGAGAACCTTCTTCTTGTCCATCACCTTGCTCACTTCTCCCACATAACTGCCCTGTTCGTGCAGTTGCTGCAGCTCTTCTTTCAGCATTCGCACCTACATTCACAACATCAAGTAACATTTAAATGTATAATTATATTGGTCCTTTTAACGTTGAATACATTCATTGCATTACCTTTGAGTTGAGTTCGTTCCTCTGTGCTTGAAGACGACGGACATTTTGCTGCTTCTCCTGCAGTTTCTGCTGCGCCTCCTCGATCTTAGTCTTGAAGTATCTCTTCAAACTCTGCTCGTCAGAGATCGATTCGAGAGGCATAATGGGAGGGGCGAGAGGGCCCGAGGCAGTAGGAGGCATCGGTGCCATCCTATGATGTTCAAATTAAGTCAAACTTAATATAAAACGGAGCGAAAACAAGCGGAACGCGAGTGCAACAGGAACAGGATTCAAAATCATCATGTACCCCTTGTGGGCGGAGTCACTAAAACGCGAAGGCGCGCGATTGTTATTCCCGTGCACGGCAATTTTTTCATCAACACACCAGAGAAAAATGGTCCGCTAAAAATTGCCAATCAGGGTAGTGCGGTGCATTATACGTTCCTGCACGATGGTAACTTTTCAAATTAAATGTACCGTATCTCAGGCAACCTATGCCTAGCTGTTTATCAGGTAGCAATATATACTGTAGAGATACTGTATGTTTACTGTAGAAAATCTATGTATTCCTATTTTTAGCAAGTCTTTCTGTGTTTAAAAATGTTCGCGAAAGGGACCATTTCTTTCAACAGGGTGTTGATAAAAAAATTGCCGTGCCCGTGGTCCACAATTATGAATTTATTGTTCTTTTGTTGTTGTGAATATTACAATATTGTAATTGTATGCAATACATCAATAGTCATAGACGTTTCATCAGTTCTTTATCACGCTACAAAAAGCTTAGTTCCGATGAACGACTCTTTTTATCTTTCTACTGGAGCCACTCATAATTATCGACCAGACTCTCGATCAGATAGGCGTGCTTATCAGCGAATTCGAGCGACTGGAGAATCGATTGGAAAGGCGTGAGATACGACTGTAATGAGGGTATTGTAGATGGAGTACGGTAGATGGAATGGACCTGTTCGATCTGGAGGGCGGGAGGTCTCTTCGAAGCAGGAGTCACCTCAGTCTTTCTATCCACTGCAATCTCCTCCCATCAATCGATATTCTAGCGTAATCCTACGGATGGGATCGCAGAGACGGAGAGGCTCGAACTGCTTGTAGTCCACAACGGGAGAAGTCTCTCCGATCACAGGACGCTTCGAAGCATCGAAGAGGGCCCTGAAGGGAAAGGGTTACGGTAGGTTAAGGGATCGATCACCAACTCGGTATCGGGGATGGGCTCGCCCTTCTTCAGAACACGACAGCCGCAGAGAGAGGTGCGAGGGAGTTGTTCCTCGAAGGCATACGGTAGATCGAATATCGATTGATCGATCTACCTCCTGATCTGCTCCCTTGGTCTCTGCCGTAGTCACAGACGCAGACGAAGGGCTGACGGCCTGAAATCGATAATCACTACCGTAGTCTTCTCTGAGTACAGTACCCTCTCGGAATGCGTCTCCAGGGATGCGGACTGTGAGGAGCTCGGGCTGGAAAACGGTACTCTCAGGGGAAGAAGGGGGGAAGGACTCACTCTGCGACAGACTGAGCGGCAGAGATGGCTGGAGCTGTGTTCGAGTCGAGGGAAGAGGCGGAGGTGGATGACGACCTGTGATACCGTACTCTCGTCGTGTAGAGTGGGAAAGGTCGTACGCGGCGTTGCGTGTATTGGGCGAATTGGCGGCAGAACGACCTCTTCTTCTTCTTCGTTTGACGGGAGTCTTGGCTTCTGGAGCGACGGGCACAGCAGTCTCCCCTCCTCCTCCATTGTTTCCCCCGGGTTCTGCAATCGATATGCCAATACCGTACCCTCGTGGATAGTACCGTACTGTTGAATCGATTGATTGCAAGATATAGAGCAGCAGATGCAGCAGCTGTGACGAGAACGACGGTCAATTTGCGAGTTACGGGATGCCAGCTACTGAAGAAGATGGAGTAAAGAGAGTCTATTAGTGAGAAGGAATGGTTAGACGAGATAGATCAGCTACAGTAGGAAGAAGTTACGAGTGGTCAAATAAATCGTACAGAATCATCGTTGACTGAGATGGAGAAGTGATCGGCCACTCAGCCGGAGGGAAGAGAATGTGAATGGAGAGAGGAGAGGAGAGAGGGGAAGAGGGAGGGAGAAGGAGACGTGACACAATTGGACGAGAGAGTGGAGAAATGGAGAGATAATCAATTATCTATGGAAATGTATAAATCCTTTTACCAATTATTTTATGTGTAATGCGACTGTGGAATAAGCCAACTTTGCAAAAAAAACTTTTAAAAACATTTATGTCACACACATCACAATTCCTAAAACTCTGTTCTACCGTAATCACTGTTTCTTCCTTCTGTTCATTTCTTGAAGTATTCATTCTCGATCCTCTCCGTGTACTCGACTAGATTGGGATACTTCCTCAATGCATTACTCAATTCCATGGTGGGCAATCGAGTGGTGAGAATGGCGAAGAGATGGCCGAAGAGGAGGGCATCCGCCTCCGTCACTCGAGATCCCATCACGAAATCCTGCACAGGGGAACTATGTTCACAGAGGGAATACCACTCCCATCCACTCATGCATATGTTCATCAGGCACCTCCACTACACGTACAAGTCGGGTGCACTACGCAAAATGTACCCATAAGTGAGTACCTGAGTTGCGAGATGGGAGGAGAGACATCGGAATGCTTTGTCCGCTGCTTCCATCACATCCACTAGAGTCTGCAACGATACTTCACTCTAGTGATGCCAAATCGGCGCGCGCTCTCCTTGTTTCACACGCTCTCTCACAGGTCAGACAGAGCGAGAGAGCGTGTGAAACGAGGAGAGCGCTCGCCGTTTTGGCATCACTACTTCACTCTCCTTTAGATATTTGCTGATCTTCGTAACAAGTAAGACCATAGACTATGAATGGTACCTTATTGGCCCATTGGATGCTTCCCAGTTTGTCTCTCATCTCCCTCCTCTTGAGTGCAGGGAGGACTCGCGAGAGGGGCCATTTGTAGACGGATCCGAATCGAGTGGAAGTGACCATCGAGTACGTCTCCTCGTGCACCCACACTATGTACATCTGCAACCATCCAGGGAAGGAAAGGAAAGGGAGAGGGGGAGGGGGGAGTATGGGAGATCCTTCTATTTCAAAGGAAATATCCATATATATTATATGATCGACCCGTATGCTCACCTCCACTTTCCTGAGGATGTTATCGATGACTGCGATCTGTGCTGCCATATCTGCCTTCTGGACATCTGTGAGATGCGAGGAGAGACCCGCTTCCTCAAATCAATCCATTCCATGCTCACATTATTACTGTTGGCTAGATCGCATGGAAAATTGACGAGTGAGGCAATAACTCGAGAAGGGATAGACTATGATGACTGGATATGCATTCAAGAATACCCTACTGATGCGAGGAATGAAGGGGAGAGTACCTTCTTCCTCACGAGATCAACTATTCCAGTGAATCCAGGGATGAGCACACTTCCTATTTGCAGAACGGGCACTTCACCTGAGAAGATGATTACTCACTAGAGAACAATTGGAATCGTCATTTCGAAATATCGACCATTCATTTGTAAGCGTGACAAGAACAAAAAATTGAAATCGAAACATTTAATGAAGCATCGCATCGAAAGATAAAAGGGATAATAGGATGACATATGGCTAGGGTACCTGTGGGAGAGATGAATTCAGTGTTCGGCCGTTGCTTGTTCTGGATGGGAAGTTGAGCCATTCGGAGGAAGGTCTGCACTGCCAGGCAATCCGCGAACTCGTACAATTGTGCCTGATCTTCTGCAAATGAGACTACGATAGAGGGACGAGGGAATATTACGGTAGATGGAGGGATGAGATGCACTCACTGAAGAAGGGAGTGTACAGCTTAGCCTCGTGCCATTCGGAGTCCACGTGCATCGACAGCGCCTCCTCTACCAATCCAATCAATACTGAGTCCCCAGCCGCCATCTGGGATACTGTAGCTAGTATACCCTCGCTGTGAATCTAATTGTAAGATAGTTTAAAGGAATACAACCCTTTACTCAGAGAATTATTAATGATCAGCGTAAATATCTTTATCAACTTGTAAATTAAAACAACAACAAACAACTCAACAATGCGAAAGATAACAATCATTTCAGCGAATCGATCAATTGATTCGTTGTCTCTTGTGATTACCGTATCCATTCTGGCCACGGCTACTCTGTACTCCATTCCTCTTTCCATTCCACTGTCCCCTCCCCCCTCTCCCCCTTCCACCATTCCCTCCCCTCATCGCACTACTTCCTCCTCTTCCTCCCCTCGTTCCTCCTCCTCCTTCTGTCTTCACTCCATTCTTCTCCTCCTTTCCTCCTTCCTTCTTCGTCTCTTCTTCCATCTCCTTCTTCATCTTCTCCAATGCCTTCGTGTACATCTCCTTACTCTCTTCTAATTCCTCTTCCTCGATCTTCTTCTCACTCGCCTCATTCCACAGATTTCCCTTCTTCAGTAGTTTCACGAACAGTCGTTTCTACAATCGACAACTCAGCATGCATTCATCTATTCCATGAATCAAAGGAAAGAGATGTCTCTAAATGTCATCTACCGTACCGGTTCCTTCTCCGTGATGCTGACCAGCCTTCCCTTCGTGCCTGCTCGTGCAGTTCGACCCGCACGATGGATGAAGAGTCCTCAACCAGAGATTATAGGATAGGGTTACGGTATGTAGTACTCACTCGTCGCTTGAGGTAGGTCATAGTTGACTACACAATCGATTCCCTCCACATCGACTCCTCGAGAGAGATAGTCGGAACAAATCAGCACTCGTGTCTGTAACCACATGTTTTTTTTTCAATTGTACACATGATGTTGGCCATTGGCCTGGATGAGTGATAAACTGACCGTTCCCTTTCTGAATCTATCCAACACTTTGTGTCTCCTCTTTCCGTAGAGATCGGCGGTCAACTGTTCCACTTGGAATGATCCATCTGCCAGAATGGACAACAACGTGCACAATCGTACTGCTGAGTCACTGCAATTGGAGCTTCTCCTCTATTTCATGACAAACAATTTGAAATACCTTTCAACTGACGAGAAACTAACATTTCTATAAAATAAATAAAGAAGCTGACTTCTGATTAGTGAATACGAGAATCCTCTTGCATTCGCTTTCCACGATGTCGTTGAATAGGACGAGAGGGTGGAATTTGAGGGGAGTCTCGACTACCAAATGGCTGATTCCGGAGGGGAGCACGCACTCTGCCGATGTGTCCACCTGAAAGAGATACTGTAGGGATCGACAGATCAAACGATGACAGCTCAGCCTGTGAATGCACATGGGCATCCACTCTACCCCCCCCCCCTCCCCTCTTCCCCCTCCCGACCTGCTCTGCCTTGACTGCACTCGCTCTGAAGAGGCGAGGTCGGTGCAGATTCCACTTCTCCAGCTGCTCGATGTCTCTGAAGACACATAATTCAATTATAAGGATGTTATTCTAAGTAAGAAGCCTAATCAACCAACATTGTGGATAAAATCGTTTAGGTGAATATAGATATACTATATCGAATCGAGGTATTTTTTTAGATCTTGGGAATGGGAAAAGCGTACTTACCGTGATAGAGTGGCGGAGAGAAGAATCTTCTGGGGCGCATTTCTCTTCGTGGCGAAGTCCATTATGGACGAAGCCCCTCCCAGACCTGAGAGCAGTTGAATAAAGATAGAATATTGTTTCAATTCCAACCTCCACATTCTCCCTCCACCAACTCCAACCACTCCTGTCTCACATTGAGCATTCGATCTGCCTCATCAGCAATGATATACCTAAAATCACGTTTATTCATCACAGGACGGAAGAAGGCAAAACTACCGTAATCGAGAGAGATCGAAATTCGCAGAGGGATCGAGAATGTGTTCGATCAATCGAGAGGGCGTTGCAACTATGATATCTGCATCGATGAAACCTCGTGCAGAGACGAGTTTACGTCGCTCCTGAGAAATTATTGATAAATGAGAACATAAAATTCTATAATTGATATAGCATACAAAAATCAAAGAGAAGAAGAGTGGCAGAGTACCTTGTCATACGACTCACTGCCTGAAAGTCCGACCACCTTCGCTCCCATACTGTTGAATCGAGAAATTTCCTGCAAGGAATCGAGTGAATGTAATGATACCAAGAAAAAATAGGAAAGGTGTGAGAAATGCGCCTGATTGTAATACGCAATATATTATTCGACGAATTTCTACTTTTTGTGGAGAAAAATCAAGTGTCGGGTATTATTAATCTGTTAGACACTGGTATTCGAATGGGAATGCTTACGTGAATGATCTGCTTGACGAGTGCCTGTACGGGGACGACAATGAGAGTGGAGATGAACTCACCCGGAGAAGAGATCGACGCCAGCGAGGGCAACACATAACACAACGTCTTTCCACTACCTGCATTAGAAGCAAATAAGTAATCAGAGACACATCTGTTATGCAAATATTCATTAAATCAGATATACCAACGAATGTGCTTATAATTTCACCAATAACCATTTCACATTCAACAACTTTGAAAAATTAAATTGTTACCCGTAGGAGCGGAAATGGCTAGATCTCGACGTCTCAACACAGGTGGATTCACAATGCATTCGAGTAACTCGGGAATGACTGCTCTCTGAGAACAATAGACATTCCAATCCTGATTGATAGAGAGATCAACGTACCTGCACGGGGAACCAGTGCTTCAATTCAGTCTCGATCCGTTTCACGAGTGATTTGGGAAGGTGCGGAGTGATCTCAGCAAGTGGTCCGAGATTCTCATTGTCGATTCCAGCAGGGAATTCACGGGCATTCTTGATCCAGCCAGATACGACTCTGGAAAGAGATCAGTGAGTTATACTTGATTGGATAGGGCTAACTCTCACCTGATCTTTTTGATTTCAGTGAAATCTTGATGTCCAAGAACTTTGAATTCCTTCTGGTAGTCTTCTTCGAGTGCAGTTGTCTGCTCGTTCTCCTCGACCTCTTCATCCTCCTCCTCCTCCTCCACTACCTTCTTTTTCTTTTTCTTTTTCTTCTCTTTCAGTTCTTGCTGTTCTTCAGTATCTTCCTCGGGAGCAGGATCCACTTCGACTGTTTCAGCTCCGTTCTCATCGCCTTTCTCCTCTCCCTCTACACATTCCTCTTCCGCCTTCCGCTTCCGTTTCTTATCTCCCATATCTGAAAAACAGCATGATTACAATGTTATGCAACATAAAGGAATGCGAGAAATTGCCAATGGAATGCAAGTTAATTACGGGACAATCAGCAAAAAAGAAAGCCAATGGTTACGATGTAACGTTCTCTCGAAAAGAAATTTAGCGACCGGTAATTTCGAGTTTGTGGTTGTGCGAATTGCAAATTGCCATTTTCCGCGAGTGCTTAGCATTTTAGATTTTCCTGCTGCTTCCGCGCTTTCTTACGATTTTCGAAACTGGAAAGCATACCATCTATTTCCCTTTTGCAGGGGTTAGTATGTCAGCCCATTAGTCATTGTGGATCAGCCGATATCGAGACGTAACGACCGATTCGGCACCTTCATTGTTGATTTGTGCGGTTTCTGTTAACTTCTGCTGTTGATTTCTGTTAAACCATTGTCTATTGTGATGGCCGCCGCCTCAGAGAACCAGACTATCTCTGCGCGAGACGTTATCACTCGTTTCTCTAAGGTTTGTTTTGATTGGTTGAGAAATTGCTATCTGCTGATTACAGGGAGATGTTCAAGCGATTCTATTGTACAAGAAGATCTGTAATGCTTTCGACCTCGTCGAGAAGTGGGATGAGAATGCGTCAAGACAATTCCTCTCCCAGATACTCGATATTGGTGACCTCCTCGATCATGCTTGCAAGACTCTAGTGGAGAACATAATTGTGAGTTTGTCGTTTCATATATTACAAACTATCGAGGTAAATGTTGCAGAAATTGAAATGGACTAAAGTTCCCATGGATTTGCGAATGAGATGGCGTAATCTTCTGTGTGAAATCGGAGTAAAGCATGTTGTCCATCTGGAGAAGATCTACCAGTGCGCAATTCGAGCTTTCTTACCGGAAGAAATGAGCAACGGTTCGCTCATATTTCATTACCTTTTAAAACATGTCTTTTTCTTTGAGATAAGGGAGAGTTAGCACTAGCACTACCAGAAGACCAGCAGGCCGAACTCTTCGGAATGGCTCACTCCATTGTAAATCAGCTTCTTATTGTTCTCCCTGTGTACGTTTTAATTTCCTATGCTTATGATTCGCTGGATGTTAGCTACAAAATTAAAAAAAAACTATTTAGATCTGCAAAAATGGCTTCAAAGATGCTTTCTCGTTATTTCCCTTACCAGTCTTCTCCTGTTTTCAAGTGAGTCAACGCTGTTTCGTAACATTTCTCCATTCTTAAGCATATTGAGCAATCGTGTTTTCAGAATCACTGCGTACGTCCGTAATCTCATCAATGCCTCAGAATACGCGTCTGTAATACGGGAAGAGATTTGGGGACTCATCATTGATAATCTAGTCAATTTTGATGTGAGTAGATTTTTTGATGATGGATTTGATATAAGTAAGTGTATAATCACAATTTGCAGTCTCTGATCGGGCGGGAGACGAGTGGGGATGACAGTGGAGCGGAGATATTCATGATCGACGAGGACGATGACAACAGCCGTTTGTTATCCTTTTTATTTTTTGATGTCTACTTCAATATTTAAGTGTTTGCTAAGAGATGGATTGGTGATGCAGGTGCGAGTGCAGTGATGGAAGGATGCAATCCCGATCACATGGCCAAGTTGGATCAGGCGATGAGAGACATCATCGACTACGTCCATGCCTCCCATGCAATCGAGATCGATGATGATGGTATGCGCCTCAAACTGATGATTTATCGATGTGATTTTTTCCCTCTAAATTACAAGAGATGATACAGCTCTGCACACTTCTCTAATTATATTTTATTCGCAATGTTATTTTTGAATTTGCAGCAGCAGCATGGATGCACTGCTCGGGGAAAGTGGAGAGCGAGAGTGTATTCAACGCCATCCACGTGAGTATTTTAATCTGTGGGAAGGGGAGAGATGGTAAGGGCTCAAAGTTAGAAGATATGCAATTACTAAAAGTGGTGAGTTCGATCTAGGAACCGAATAATTATCTATGAGGTATGAGACAACTTCGGATGTGATATGTCTCACAATGTGATTGATTGATTGAAGGCTGCGCTGATGCGCCATCTTCTGAATGTTCCCTCTGTGAGATACGTCTCCTTCCTCTGGCTTTTCCTCGCAAGTCTCAAGGAGGTATTCACTATTATTTTACGCTTAAATAGAGAACAATATTGAAGGATTAATGCGGTTAAATATATCGAAACCACAATTAAAATAAAATGGAATAGAAGTGTACTGTCAGGAGTATACGGAGCGAGTGCTTTCCTCTCTGTGGGAGTGTCTCATCCGTCCCTCTTCCCTGGATGGAGAGGCGAAGAAGAGTCAGGGAGCTGCCTCCTATCTGGCTGCTTTCATCGCCAGGGCCAAGTACATCGATATTCGGTATGCTCATATATCAGATGCTTCTTAAAATACAAATTTTGATAGAGAAGAAGAAAAGGGAGAAAGAGCGAAAGTCGAGATAAGGAGCGACCTTGAAGTGAATGGGGAGTGATAGGTGTCCAAGAGCTACAATGAATAATCACAAAAAAAGAAAAATAGTAAAACAATGTTATGAACATGTGCTTATAGAATGGCACAGTCATACCTGGCGAAAATGGCGGCGTATCTCTGCTCGTATGTGGATCGAGTGGGATTGTCGTCGAGAACAATCGTCCCTGGTATGCTCAGCATATGTTTTAATCTGAAAAATTATGGTAGAAATGGATCAATAGCAAAAAAACAACAATATTCTCCCGTTTCACAGAGGTATAAATTGCAACCGTAACTACTAATCTGTAAAATAGAATTTGCAAACAAAGAAACTTAAAATGCACTCAAATGATATCTCCGTAGGAGCCACTCATGAAGGATCTGGGCTATTCGTAGGCCCTCTAAGTTAGTGGGATCCTCACCACTAAGTTAGTAGATTCCCACTATCATAGTGGGAATTCCCCACTAATGTAAGTTTGTGGGATTAATGTTATGTTATTTTTACGATCAATCAATAATATTTTCTTTACGATAATACCCTGTTATTGAACTTAATCATATTTTTAAAAATTTGATTAGTTCCGCTGTTTGATTCGGCGGCGGTTGATAGATCATTAAAGAAGAAGGGATTTCTAGGCACGGGTGACAGGTTGATTGTGTGGTAGATTTTTTCACATTTGCAACTAATGAATGATTAAAAAGGACAACAAATATCAATAGCAAACAATGGACAGACAGGAAAGCTTAGGTGGATAATGAAAGTGTGGTTCTAACAGTTTTGATGTTTTGAGGCATCTCTATTTCACTTTCTCTGTCATTTCTCTCCTGTATTAGGTTGGTCACGAATGGCTTCTACTTCCTCATGGATCTTAAACTCATTCAATCGTTAATTCACTATATTGACTGTAATAATCATAGATCGAAAAGTATGTAGATATCGACATGTCAAAAAACGTACCCTCCATTAGCAAACACATCGAACTTTCTTCATCACATTATCGGCCCCATTGAATGAATAAATAAAAACGTGGTCCCGTTCAGGGAAAACGTGCCGCAGCTGAGAAAAACCTACCGCAGTCTCAAAATCCGATTTTCACGTTATGATTCGCGGGCATGTTTATTTTAGCCAGCGATGAGCACAAGGTAAACTGTGATACACCGTTGGATAGAGGACGTCGAGAATAATCAGAATCATAAAAAAGCGTCACGTTTTTCTCAAAAATAAAATTCTTAAAAAAAATTAAACTATTTGCGCAGCATGACTTTTCGATCTCTGATAATAATAGCCATCAAGCTAGAAAGTATTGTCTAGATCTCGAACCCACTAACTTTGTGGTCTAATCACTTTCTCGAATCTTCTCGCTTACTTCCCACTAACTTAGCAGATTTTCAACGTTCAAATCCCACTAAGATAGTGGGGCCACTGTAAATAAGCTCGATCCCACCAAGGTAAAATGTCTTTTCTCGATTTTTCTATTCAGCCCACTATTTTAATATGCAGAGAGTGCTTGATTTTGACTAACTGATATCTGTTATCGATTTAAAGTTACCCAACAACCATGAAAGAACTTTTATTTCACAATATACTAAAATGTGGTCCAATAAGTCAAAATTTAATAATGAAAAAATCGAAAATCAATATTAACATCAGGGGAGATCTGGTTGAGCTCAATTGAGTCCATGCGATCATGCGCGGTCTCCCCCTTTTACACTATTTTTCTAGTTTTGGCGTGATCAGGGCACTTCCGCCAATTCTTCAAGAGACCTGCTCGATAAGGTTCGAGGGATCATCTAATTGACTAGATTATCAATGATGAGTCGGGAATCACAAAATCCTATGTGGATTCCCCAATGGTCCTCATCACTAAATGAGTACATTGGATTATGCTATTGAAACAGCAATATTGGGTCCTCGAGTTTTCTGTATCACAAAATGAATTTCAAAAATAGCAAAAAAAACAATAATAAAGTTAGTTCGTGATAAGAAGTGTAAAGAATATATACCGTATTCATGCTTTTCTTCAGCCCACTAACTTAGAGGGTCTACGAATACCACAGATCCTTACTCGAGCCCCTTTTCTTTGAACATTCAAAATGATTCCATGTTTGTCTATGTACTAGGAAAATTGTTGTTTGTGTTCAAACAACAATGCAATGCAATCAAAATGGTTGCAGGTCTCTCTCATCACGGAGTCTTCTACGCCATGGCTAATGCATTTTTCCTCGCTTTCTCATTCAGATACAGAGAGATCGTCAAGATTGGAGGTGTGTTTTTTCCGGAGATGAGGCACGTAAACTGGGCGCATGTGCAATAAATACAATTAAATATGGGAAGTTGCAGGGTTGGACGAAGTTCGTCACTGGGGGATAGCTCGATTCATTCATTCGTCGCTCGATCCTCTCAAGTCACTTCTTTTCTTCTCCACTTCCCTTAAATAGATAGCAGTACTCCCTATGGATGAATCAGTGCTCTCTCTTTCAGGTATTCGGTCGTCTCAGTTGGTCGATGCTTCGCAGCCGTCTCTCGCTCTCTCCAACTCGTCTACTGCAACCACGTGCTCCCTCTCACGATGACTGAGTTCAACCGTCCCTTCGACCCCTGCTTCCCCTTTGATGCTTACTTCCTCCAGAAGTGAGCAGACTTATTCTCATTTTCAGCTTATTCGAGGTCAATGTATCCAACTCTAGATTATTGCTATTGCACTTGACTCCAATATGTGATTGATGATATTAAATATGTGGTTGCAGGACGGTTGCCTTGATATCTCCCCTGACTCGGAAGTTCTCTCCGATGAAGGAAGACGCAGACAATCTGACGAGGGAGATCAAGATGGCGAGAGTGGAGAAGAAGGAGGAAGAGGAGGAATCTGCCATCGACTTCCTCGACGACGACGAGGAGATGGACTACGGTGAGCACTCTGATCGTCAAGGGCTACTATCTATTCCCATTGAAGTAGAGTGTGGTCTTTACCCGCCCAATTACCCGATTTTATCAATTTTCATATCTAAATGAAGAATGAAATGGTAGTGCGAAGTGATAAGGAAGCGATGGAATGCCAATGGCAGTACATATGTATAGTAGTATGATTGGATGGGAGAGTAGTGTTCCTTGCAGGGTCTCCGAAGTCTTTCGGTCCGTTGTCATCCGGTCTCTTCACTGTTTATTCCACTTCGCCAGGCCTCCGTCCATTCCAATCAGGTTCCCCCATGGATATGCGATGAATTTAATGGTGGAATTCTAAGAAATTGCGAGATTATAGGATGACACATGTTTCACATAGTTTATTTACCCTCTTTCTTACGTACTTTTGTCATCGACATACCTCCCGTGAAAATCCTTGAATGATTAGAAAATATCACATAGTTAGCATCAAAATTTTGCTCTATTTGGTGTATTGTGATATTTGCTTATTATTCTAATAGTTTCGTTTTAATTTTCGATTATTGGGATCATGAACCTAACGTGTTACTTGGTTACTGTCTTTGCTGTTTTTTCCACAGGTTTTGTCCATAGTTTTTAATTTTTTGCTCTGCTTATTTTTCAATTAAAAAATCCGCAAATACCAAACTCAAATTGTTGCTTTTTTGTTATTGGGATACGGTAGTATCAGGTTGGTCATAAAGTTTTGCGCGATTTTGACTAAAGTGCATTCTGGCATCCACAATCGTTCGTTGTTGTCCAATCAACTTAGATTTTTTAGTGGTAGATAGGGGCGTTTATACTCTCTTTAGAGTACACTATCATAGATCTGTCCGATCAAGGAAAATAATAAGGCGATGTACCAAACTTCATGTGGTTGATCAACGACCTGACTTTTCAAAGGATTTTGCTTTTCTTTTAGAACGGAGATAGGACCCAATCTAAACCACAGTAGTAAAGTATAATGGGAATATATCGTACTGGTGATGTTGAGACTGACCAGCCACAAAGGGCATATTAGAAATATGCGCGTAATCCGAATGTGGGTTTTAATGGTACTTGTCAAGATAAGTTTTGGAGTACTATATCTATGCCGGCAATTCATGAGATTTCAATTATTCATGATTGTGAACTACCTTTCCAGTACAAGTCACAATTTCCTTTGGGAGATAATGGAGCTCTCCATTCACGAACATGGTTCTTCGGATTTTAGGTGCAAAATTTATAACATCGAAAAACACACTTTAGACTTTTTTGTGCTAGACATGTGGTTTGAAGGTCGGTACTTTCCTGTTAAAATTAACGAACAACCCTTGCCCTATCACTCACTATTTAGGAATATTGTGGAGGTCCCTATTTTTTCTAGGGTGAGCCGTGCTTGAAGACCCTCCATGTCAGGTTTTTTGACGTTTTCTTTGCAAAATAATTGAGATACAAATATCTCTTTTTTAGATGAGAAAGGAAAGTGTGCTCTTAAATATTGATATAATAGAGAACCATGTAAGTATTGATTACAGCGCCCATAGGTAGAGGTCACCCGCGTCAATCCTCGAAACAGGTTATTTGCTCGATAGATATCTTATTTTTCTAAGTGCCCGTGTTTCATTGACCTCTACGAAGCCCATTTCGAATTCGGCAGGTCTCTCTTTTTGAAACTATGTAGTGTACGCCTAGTGCTTTTTAAAAAACTTTGTGAGTCTCCATCTAAAAAATTATCTGCGAAGTACAGCAATTTTAAATAAAACCTTATTTTTTCTGAAAAATTCAAAGTTACGCAGATCTTGATTTCTCGCATAGTGGAGATACTTGGAATATTTCAACTATATTTTTCTAAAGGTCGAACACGTCCCTATATAACGTCACCAGGACAATACGTGGCGATTTGAGCAAAAGAAAATATACGAACTCAAACTTGGGGTCCGAAATCGCGCAAAACTTTATGACCAACCTAATAGTATCGCTCTTTCAGGAATTTCCATCCATTTGCCTCGTTTATCACACTCAGTCTGTTATTGCTCGAAGCTTACCCTTGATTTACCCTTCCTTTCTCACTTTCTGAATGACTTTATTCCCAGTCGTTGGTGTGTAATCGATATAATCTGTTGCTAATAAAATATATTTTAAAATATGGATAAGGAGGAAAGCAAGGAAAGAGGGAGATAACCCGTTGAGATGGATATAATGACGATGATTTGAGTGATGAAGGAAGGGAATGAGAAATTACCTAATGAGGGTCACTTGATAGATTGGAGAAGGCCTCTATTTGGTATGGTTGTTGTGAGGAGAAGGGAGGGGAGGAAGGGGAGTTCGTAGAGAAGAAGTGACTGAGTAGGCACGGGAGGAACGAGCAGGAGAAGAGAGAGAAGGAGTCATCGAGAGACCCAGACGAGACCCGTTGTGGCCAGACAGCAGAGAGGTACCGCCTAAGAGAGAGTCATTAAAGTTACCCAACAAGTACGAAACCCTGATCTCACCCTGATCCCGTCGCGTGTGCGAGAGAGTATGCAAAAGTGAGAGAGCGCGGGATTACGCTGATCATTTCCGGCTTTCCCTTGAGGCTATTATTGATTTTTAGCATTTTTGTATATCACGCCTCTCACGAGAGAATCGAGCTATACCAGGGAATAGAGGGAAAATCGCCAAAATAGTTTTAAACAATTTTGGGCACCTCGAGGCATCCCTAACACTTCCGCAAAGTGCCATAGTGCATACCTCATTCTCAGGCCCTATGCAACGGGTCGGCACCATGAAGTTTCACCTTTGACAGTCTTTTTCACGGTTCTCGTGCAAGATATACGAAAATTAACCTATGAGTGACCCCACTCATTTTTCAAGCTCTATCGATCCTTTTAAACGATTTTCCATGAAAATCATTTTTAACCGTACTATACTCATATGCCCTTTTCTGAAAAATGTAGGTGAAATAGCAGCTCAAATTTTCATAGCGAATACAGCTCATCAAGAGCTTTCGAATGAGTGGCTTGTGGAAAAAATAGGAGAACCTGAGTGTATCTTTCGCCCGTTTTACTTTTCCTGATCGTTTGAATATTATTGTCTGCAAGAACATTTAGAGGAAGCAATCATTCTTGCCCTAGCTCTCGGAATGGAGCGGTGTTAGATTCTATTTTCTTGTTCAAAATAAAGTTCAAATGATTAAAAAAAGTAAAGAGGGCAAAAGTTACACACAGGTTCTACTATTTTTTCCACACGCCACTCATTCGAAAGCTCTTAATGAGCTGCATTCGCTATGAAAATTTGAGCTGCTATTTCACCTACATTTTTTGAGAAAAGGGCATATGAGTATAGTACGGTTAAAAATTATTTTCATGGAAAATCGTTTACGAGGATCGATAGAGCTCGAAAAATGAGTGGGGGTCGCTCAGAGGTCAATTTTCGTGTATATTGCTCGAGAACCGTGAACACGACTCTGAAAGGTGTAACTTCATTGTGCCGACCCGGTGCATGGGGCCTCAGAATGAAGCATGCATTATGACACTTTGGGGAAGTGTTAAGGATGCCTCGAGGTGCCCAAAACTGGTTAAAACTATTTTGGCGATTTTCCCTCCATTCCAAAGAATGCCGATTCTAGCTCGATTCTCTCGTGAGAGGCGTGATATTCATGCTATAGTAATTCAACCATCGGCTATTCGATGGAGGACAAAAAATAATGTGTCAATTTCGTCCTTGTTGGGTAACTTTAAAGAGTAGAATGAACATGGAGGAAGCGGATCGAGGCATCTGCAGGAGACATTGGGTCGAATGATCACCCAACGATGATAAACAAAAATTGTATCGTTTCCCCAGTATTTTAACAGTAGGCCACCTGACAGTGGAATCGACTGTGAAACCACTGAGAAGGAATATCATTTTTGGTTCTCATCTGACGGTGATCAACAGACCTAGTACTCTGTAGGATAATGGATTTTTGTGATCAGTTTAATTAAATAATTGCAAAAAAATGCGAGGACCTTCAGAGAAATATTTGACAAGAAATTCGGAAATGTTAATTTTTAATTATTGATCAATTTTGAATACATTTTTTTTCCTATAAAATTGACTTAAATATTCGAGTAATTTCCTTCTAGGCACAGATTGGAACTTCCAATTTGGAAGTATATGGATGGTACCTCTGGAAGGAGTTCTTCTTCGATGAGTCCTGAGGGAGGCCAGATCAGAGGAAGACGTCGTCGATCTCATACTCATCCCATTCAGAGTCGACGCCAGAGATTCCACTGAAGAAATCAGTCAGATGATGCCATTCCCCTCATCGGAATGCCCCATTGCCAATCTCTGACCGGAGGAGTGTCTATTCGTCGCTAGGGAAGACAATCCCAGTTTCTTCAGTCGTTTCCAGTAGGCCGCAGTGTCGATTCCTTCCCATCCAGCGTTCTCCAGCGAGTCCAGGTATCTCAACAGCAACCGAGTTTATTCCAGTTAACGTTACAACCAACGAAATCTACTATTTGTACAGCTGTTTTTTTCTTTCGATTGTATTTGCTCGTGCGATTGGGAGCAACACGTTGCCATGTCCTTTCTCGAAAAATCAGAGGGTGTATGACTCATTTTCTCATACTGTAAAAGAAAATTAAAGTTACCGGACGAGGACGAAACCCTGATCTGACCCTGATCTCGTCGCGTGTACGAGAGAGTATGCAAAAGTGAGAGAGCGCGGGATTACGCTGATCGTTTCCGGCTTTCCCTTGAGGCTATTATTGATTTTTAGCATTTTTGTATATTCATTCTCAACTAATTCAGCCATCGGCTATTCGATGGAGGACAAATAGGGGGTCAATTTTGTCCTCGTCCGGTAACTTTAAAGTCGAACTTCTTCAGGAATATATTCGTTGATGGCATTGATTGTGAGACCATTTCATGAGAAGTAGATGGGTGAACAGGCAAGAGGGACCAAGAAGTGGAGTACCTTCTCATGATTCTGTCCCTGACTCGATGCTCCGTCTGAGTGAGGGGTGCGTCTCCTATGGCAATGTCGAGGACTGATCGCATCTGAAGAAGGAAGACAATGACAAGGGAACCGCATTTCTAGGGGAAAGTCAAACGTATATTTGATGTAGCCACTGGATACTGACCCCTAATGGAAGACCAACCAATATCTAACATCATTGGATAGTTTTTTTCCTAAGACCTGGAAATCGATTGTGAAAATGTATGTGCAAATGTACACGAAATTCAAATTCTTCTTGCCCATACTAGTGTGCCATTCTTGAAGGAACATCCGCATCCGTTCGAATGGCGCAGGTGGTTGTGCGGTAGCTCAATTTGCTGAAAGTCGGGGGTTCAACCCCCGATAACTGTGGTATGTTTTGCTTGTTTTTCCTTCACTATCTGACTTACCATATGAATGCGTTTCCCCTATTGAAGCTTGTTTTCACCGTTTTTGACAGTTCCTATGCTCTATAAGAATAATGAATCATTGGATGATTACTATTCTTCAGTATACGGTTGTCAAAAATGGCGAAAAAAAGTTTCACTGGGGGGACGCGTTCACGTGAAAAGTCATATAGTGAAGGAAAAAACAAGCAAAACATGCTACGGATGGGCAAGAAGAATTTGAATTTCGTGTACATCTGCACATACATTTTCACAATCGATTTCCGGGTCTTAGGAAACAACTATCCAATGATGTTAGATAATGGTTGGTCTTCCATTAGGTGTCAGTATCCAGTAGCAACATCAAATTTATGTTTTACTTTCCCCTAGAAATGCGGTTCCCTTGTGAGGAAAGTGATCTACTCTCTCTTTCTCTCTCACATGGGCGAGTGAATCGATGGAGACGAAGCAGGAGGAGCATCCGGGGAATCGAAGTGAGTAATCGAGAGCGAGTCTCTCCACTTCGATGTGTTTCTCCTCAATCATCCATCAATTATGGCGGTGCAAGGTTCATGATCTCCATGGGATGAAAATAAGTGAAAAGAGATATTTAAAAACCTTTGTTACCAATTTTTTCTCTTCTTAGTATTGAGAGATAAACATTTTCGAAAACTTTTTCTCCAACTGTGAGTACTTTAGATTGTTTTTCCTTATGAGTGTCGAATTGAGCAAATTGTTGAATTTGGACTGTATTGAAACATTACCTATGGAAGCATTGTACAAATAATTTCAGTAATTCCTAATTGAGTAAGTTGTGATTCTCTTCCTTTCTCCCTCTGCCCCACTCACTGCACAGTAGTTGACAGCAGTGGCGACGGTCTGCTTGATGATTTCACTGGAGGGATGCCATGGGGGAGGACCCGAGTGGGTGAGCAGACCCATCGAGAGAGGGGACGAATTGAGCACCCCCACCCCGCGAGACTGCAATCCACCATGGTTCCCAGCCACACTTCCTACTCATTTCCTCGGATATTAATCATTTTTGTTTTCACGAACAGTCTCCTAACTTCTCGTAAATTAAAAAAAAAGACTCTGTAAAAATAGTTTCAAACAACGAAATCGGTGGTGTTGTAGTAAAAAAAAGATAGAATATTGTAGATGGTTTTAAATAAATGAAAGATTTCTCCAGATATACAGAGACAGAGGTTTCTCACTTGGAAGAAAGGGATGAATCGTCCGAGGGAGTTGTCATTGAGTGTCCCGTGAGTGTAACTCATCACCACGTCGATGGGAATCGGAGCTGCCTCGAAGAGACGACTGCAAGAGGAGAACTTTCAAGAGATTCAGGAAGAACACGGACACTGATGCACGCATCTACAGGGTGTCCCAAAATTACCCGGACTCATGTTTGTCGCATAGTCTGTTACCTTGATAGCGGCCGTTCATTTCGTCAATACCACTCTTAGAATGAAGGACGACTACACTACCTATGTCATTGGATTCGTGCCCATTGCCCTCTCCGTTATCAAGTTACTACTTATAAAATCCAGCAATTCACTTTTCCTAGTGCGTACTCTCACATAGGGCATAAGAGTTGGGCCAGCATTTCTGACCGCGATAGCGCGATCGAACTTTTTGCTTGATAACTAGTTTGGGTGTGTCTTGTTCTAGTAGACAGATACATTACCAGCCGGCTTTTCGCTTACGTTGTTACACGGTAACTTTGGAGACAGTTGGAGTCGAGTGCTCATTTGAGTAAGGTGCAAATTGGAATATCTTCCCAAAAACGCATCTCTCGATTTTTACACTCTGGAATTTTAATTACCTAACCCAGTGTATTGTAATGTTTGAAGAGGGGATATAACAGTAAAAGGTGAACAGACAATGATGGCCTCAATAATTGATAGCACTTACCAGTGCCGCGGATTCAACAAAGTCTGGTTCGAAAATTAGTGTTTTGAAAGATGCGAATCCGGAAACGAAATGAAGGCTTGGTTACTTCCGATAATATTTTATATTTATTTTAGTGAGGTTTCCATAGGATCGAACCGCAATTGACCCTCGATTTTACGATTTTACAAAAAAAATCATGAAGTGCTAAATTTTTTCTATTTTGCCGTCTCCTCGGAAAATGAAATAAAGCCGAGACATCTCAATAACGTAGATAGAACGTGTTTTACATAATATATTTAGCAAAGAAAGAAAAGTACCAAAATTTATATTTTGGGAAGAAGAGGCGCATTTTTACTCCACAAATTTCAAACTCCATTAAAAATCGGCTTTTCAGAGTTCATGAAAATGAGTTGTTTCTCCTTGATAAGGAACCTGATACGATTCTCATCGTAATTATTAAGTAGTTCGATGAATGATCATTAAACGCTATAAGTTCAAAAGCTCAGTCTTTCCAAGTCTAGTTTTTGTAGGCTAGCAAATTTGAAAATTTCTGCGGCAATCTCACATTCCACTTCAGCCAACTTGAACAACTATTTGAAATGTTCCAAATGACGTTAATCAAAACCAACTAGGTATTTCATAGCTCTTGAGCTGGACTATCTGGCATTTATGCGTGAAACCCTACCAATCAATTTTAAAGGAGTTGGACTAGAAAATATGAGTCCGGGTAATTTTGGGAGACCCTGTATGATTTCGAGATGATCTGGCTGCTTATCATCAAATTGTATAGAATATAACAGGAAGTGAATGAGAAAACAAGGCAAAATAAAATAGTGTAACCCCAATTTGTCCAATGAGTATCCAGTCGCTCCGATGTACCTCACTTTCCCGCTTTGCTTCGCCATTTCGAGTGCCTTCAATGCACAAATCGGTCGAGATAATCAATAACTAGCTGACTTGCAATGTTTCGAATAGCACCATCCTCTCGTATTTATCGTACTCCATGTCGTGGATCTGAAAACGGAATTTTATCAATTATCACAGGCAGAAGATTACGTACTTGCAAGAAAATGATGTCTATGTAAGTGAGTCTGAGTCTCTTCAATGACTCCATCACTGCATCGAGTACTTTGTCCGCCCGATAATCGAAGTTACGTACGAAATCCAACTCGAATCTACCAATCTGACAAAGGAAAAGTATCACACATATCGAATATGCTCACTTTTGTACAAATGTAGTAAGAACTACGTGGAATATCCGATAAAACCTGCGAATGAAATGATTGGACGCTGAAGAGGAGGAGTCAACTCACTTTTCCTAGTATGCTTTCCGATCTCTCCTTCCCGTACCAATAGGCGGTGTCTATCAGATTGATTCCTTCCCGCAATGAAGCATCGACGATGGACTGGATGGAATCACTCACATCTCCGAACAGTCCTCCTATCGCTCCACACCCTGCAGTGCCTCTCTCCCCTCATCCTCTCCTCTCTCCCTACCCAATCCAATCTGGGACACGAGCATATCAGTCCTGCCCAGTCTGTTGTATCTCATCCTCCTCACTGCACTCTCATTGTGGAATCGAGGAGTGAAAGTGTGCGGTAGACCAGCTGCTTCCTTCGCCCGAGCCTGCAATCCCTCCCTCCTTCTGATCCCCGATCGATATTCTCATCCATTGCGAGGGAGGATTCATTTCTCTCGTCTCTCTCCTCCTCCCTCCTTCCTCCTCTTCTACTACCAATCGCATTGATAATGTATGAGGAGATGCAGAGGAGGAAAAAGCGAAAAGCGGCAAAAAGTGAGGGGAAGAGAACAAAGGAAGACAGACAGTAAACACTCAAAGGCGTCATCGACCCCACGACGGCCTTCCGAGGGAGGTGAGAAGGGGGGGGGGAGGGGGGAAGGGGGGGACTGACCTCTTCCTCCCTCTGCTTCGCTCGAAGATTCAACGAAGTGGAACGAGGAGGACGACCGTGGGAAGTGGAGGCCTCAATTGACTGAATATGAGAAGGAACAACTCGTGGAATGGCAGCAGTCTTTGAGACGATCTACTGAATGCTGCTGATGCCGATGTACCTGATGTAGATGATGAGCAGATGCAGAGCCGTTGATGACTATGGGCACTCCACGAGCCTTCGAGAAGGTGTGGGATTGTTGCATAGTGATGATGAGAGAAGAGGTAGATCACATGGGAGAGATGAGAGGGAAGGATGGAGTAGAGAGAGAGAGAGGGAAGAGCAGAAGGGGGTCGTCGGTGGGTATGCATTTCGGAGGAAGGAGAAGGGAATAGGGGGATGGGAGGATGGATTGGCCAGAGGGAAGACTCTCTCTGGTCAACGTGATCCCACGTCCATCTGAAGAAGAGAGAAGATGAAGTCATCGAGAGAAGGAGATGGATTACACCCCCCACTCCTCTAATTCGATCCCCTTTCGGAACAGTGGAGAATGGTTCTAATTTCGATGCATCAACCCCAGTGGAAGAAGCACAGAAGGCAACCTCAACCATCACTTTTTACCATTTTTCTCTCTTGACCTTCCAAATGGGAATTTTTAGTAAATATATAAAATTGAGAATTCGGGGCTGCTCATGTTCTTTACTCTTCTCTTAACAGTAATAACAGAAGGGGACCTTCCAGGGCATGAAGACAGCCAAGCAAAAATAATTTAGAAAATAACAACGTGTGAATGTAGGATAGCCAACGAATGTCGATGAGCAACCAAAGGAGAGAGAAGTGTGCCACTTCCCAAAGGATTCCACTGTGATTCAGGTATCAGATTAAGATTTGGACGAATTGAAGAAGTAATCTATTGAGTGAAGGAGGCACGACCCGACTAAGGAGTATTCAATTCCAAGGAATCCTTCAATCTCTACATCCACATTGAGCTCACAGACTGCACGGAATGAAGGATTTGCAGAGGATCAAGAGGAAGAATTCACGAAAATATGAGTCTTAGATTAAACAACGATTTTGACTGACGATTATTCATTCGATCTGCTCAACTTGTTTGTATCGAAGAGAAGTCTGCGTTTTCATATGATCACATGGCAACTGGAAATAGTTTTGTGTGTGCACACGTCCACTCTCATCTATTAGGTTGGAAAGAAAGTAACGCTCGGTTTGAAACATGAAGTTTGAGATTTCCTAAAATCCTTTTCGTTAAAGATCTCAAGCTACCAAGCTAGCATGTAATAGGGGGTTACTTTGCCAATATATGCATATCTTCGAATCCCATCAAGCCTTTTGGATATCCGGAAAATTCAAGTTTTTTCAAAAGTTATATTTTCACACTTGTCTTAAAATATTTTCTGCTATTCATATTTTGAGGGGTAGAATATCCGTAAAGTTTAACATAGCGGAGTAAGAAGCCCGTTGACAGTTCTCTCCAAAAATAGGTCTAAGGTCGTTATTGCGTCAACATAGCACGGGTACAAAACCATTGGATTCAACTCTTGCCGAGGAAAGACGTCTCAAGCGATAACGTTTCCTGCTTCGAGATTCGTTCAGACTGGTTTCCAAATAAGTGCGCTTCCATAATACACTATGCTGCTACATACCACAGGGAAACATTCGAGCTCACACCTTTTCTACTTTTAGGAAACATAGATTTTCAATATTGTTGAATACATGCCAACATAGCCAAAATTTAGACTTTTGTTGCACGGTGAATGAATATCGTTTCTCAAAATAGAGCTATCCCCTGACATAGCCCTGCCGACGACGGATTCATAAAGAGTTGCTTTAACAATTAACCACACAAGTTAGAACTTTCCTTCAATGCTGGAAACAGGAAGTTTTAAAATATTTGAATTTCGATGTTCACATTTCGTTGTCAGGTTGACCAATGCAGAATGTTTTGGTAGAAGTACTGCATATTCATATAAATGCAGGTTTAAGTTATTCATTGGAAGTACTTTTCATGTAACTGCATTTGAGATGGATACATCTATTGTGACGTCTACACGGTAAAAACGAGTATTTCTGTAGATGTTCAGGCAGGGTCAAGTTCAGAGATAAGCTTATTTTCAAGCAGTACTTTTGCAGAGGACTAGGTTCACATGTTGCGTTGCAATATCAACTCTTCGTTGGTGTGCCTTTGACTTCATCATGCGGCCTCAATACCAATTGGATAGGCTTGAACCAATGTGCGATGTAAAGGGTATCCAAGCACACAACGGATACATATAACAATATGATAATCAGTTGGCAACAAAAGGCGTGGTATCTCAGAATCAAAAATTTGAAAATCGAGCGTTACTTTCTTTCCAACCTGATACATCGATAGAAAAATTAGAGGATTTCAATAAATATGATAACCGTATTGAATTCCTCGATGTTCTTGAGCCGAAGGAAACAAATTGAAATAATAAATATCCGGCGCTTCTGCACAATCCCGGACAAACTTTAGAATCTTCGTTACATAAGTGTGATAAGTATTACTAGGGTACTTGTCGGTATTCAAATAACTGTCTTAGTCCAATGTAGAATGAGTATTCATGTCTATATAGCGAATGCACATACAAAATCATTCGCGAATATTGCATTGTCCGGGATTGTGCAGAAGCGCCTAAATATCCCTGTGAAGAGTCTCCTCTACGAGAAACTGCTCGATTCTCTTAAAATAAGTGAAAGACTTCTATTTTTCGTGTTACCTTCCCTCGGATACATGGAGGGCAGTGCCATTCCCATATTCACTCATTATCCTCCTCGTAACGAGCAGCTCAAGGAGTATCTCATCAAGGTGCATGCAATATATTGAGCAGATTGATCTCGATTGTAGTTGGAAGTAATAATGGGCGCAGACGAGATTCTGATTGATTGCAACTCGAAGAACTGAGATTCGACGAATTGGCAGATCTTCGTTTCACTGACGGCTAAATGACAGCATTTCTGATGGAGTAAGGCATTCAAACGATGAGGTTTTGCCCGTCTGCATTACTGCATTGTCCCTTTTTTCAGTTGCTTCATTAATTCATTCGTATTTCTCTCCACGACGTCCTCACTTTCAAGTTTCAAACTGGTCCCTTATTATATAGCTGTGAGAACCCCTTTTGTGGGTACACAATATGTCTCATATCATAATAGCGCTGATACTGTTGTCGTATATGAATTAGAGGGTACTGCTCGTGCGAGGATGGATTGTCTGGTCCCATCCCTCGTAGCAGAGAGGGAGGAGTACTTAAATCGCACTTAAATACTTAAAAAGAATCACTTCGGAGAAATATTCAGCATTGACTTTCTGCTAGTAAGGGGATCCTTGAAGAGGAATGAGAGATGATACATTGAGTACAAATTACAGTGCATTGTCACACCGATGTACGGCATAATCATTTAATCGCATTTCTCTTTGAACCAAACTGTTCTTCTTCTCGCATTCGACACTAGAGAAGAGGGAGCAATTATCAGTTTATTCACGAGTGGAAATTATGATCAGACGACTCGAATGCATCCTTCTTTAATGGATTGCACACATACGAAGACGATGGAGAGAAGGAGAGCCATCTGCAATGAGAGGGAATGAGGAGGGGGAAGGAATGGAGGAGGGCATCTCACGATGAGCAGATTCTGTCTGTTCACAGTGCAGATCGAACCAGCAGAGAGGACGAGACGATGATCAGTGAGACGAAGAGTGAAGAGGAGAAGACGAATCTGAGAGGGAAGAAGGGAAGAGGAGGGGAAGAGGGAGAGAGACGAACCATCTGAGTGGGAGTGAATGCGAACTGCTGAAGATCAGCAATTCGACGGGCTGAATCACGGAATCGAGACAACTGAAGAGAAGAGAGGAGATGAGGAGAGGGGGGGGGGGAGGGGGGGGGGACCTGTCCATTGAGGGAGGAAGTGAGGGAGATCAAGACTATCGCCACAGTGAGAATGGAGAGAAGAGCGAGGGATGAATGGGCGAGGAAGGGGAAGTCAGGGGAGTGGTAGTCACTCAAAGAGAAGAGGTATGAGGAGGAGGAGAGGGAGACATACTGTAGGATGAATCGATAGGTGAAGAAGACAGCCACTGCAGCAAGAGAGGGAATGACGAGGAGGGAGGAGGAGAGGAGAGACTCTGCCCCCACTACACACGACTCCAGACTCTGAATGAAATCCGGGAAATTTAAAAAGAAAAAAATATTGGCATAAAAGTGAAATTTGAAAAGGCACCTGATATCTGAATATGAGTGGGTCGACTTGAGATCCTCCTGTGCATCTTTTGATGTCTCGCACGAGTTCAGAGTCTTCCAGACGATCACTGAAGGAGAACGAAGGATAGACGGACGAGTAAAAGTATAAATACTGACGAGAGAAGAAGGATGGAGAGGAGGGAAGTGCAGAGGAGAGATACTGTGGAGACGATGAAGGTGAGAGAAGACTCGAGGAAGACACAGAAGGAACCTGAGAAGAGTGAAGAGGATTGAATAGGAGTGAAGGGGGTGAAGGGGAGTGAAGAGTGATGGAGAGAATGGAGACAGACCACATCTGAGCGCAGCAGAGTTGTAAGAGGAGGAAGAGATGGAAGAGATGAAGTGGAGGAATGTGAAGAGGAGGGGAATGGAGATGGAGATGAGAGTGAAGAGAATGGAACAGAGTCTGAAGAAGAGATCATCGTGTGTCCCCCCTGGAATCGACCTGAGTATCCTTCTCTTCCTCTTCGAGAAGGATGGATTACCAGCCAGGCAATCAGTAGATTCAGCCAAGAGTCGAGGAGAGAGAAAACGAAGACGAAGGATAAGCCAAAGGGAGAGAAGAGCAGAGACTGAAGGAAGGAGAGATGAATGATCGAGAGAGGAGGAATACCCAGTTGGATCTTGGATGAGAAGGAGGGGAGAGTTGATCCGAAGGGAGAGACTGATCGAGAGGAGAATATCGATTGAACAAGGGCAATTATGTAGGCGAAGTGCACTGAAAAAATAGAATGAAATTCGCGATGGAATAGATCTCACCGAAAATGAGAATCAGATTGAAACTGCTGAGAAGATTGTTCAGGAATGCGCTCTGAACAGTCCAGAAGACCCCAGACCATTGAAGAGCACGGAGGAGGACTTGCAAGGGGGAATGAGAGAAATCGATGACATGGAGGGACGACTGAAAGCTGCGTTTTTGAAAGGATGATAACCTACGAATGATTGATTGTTAGCTGATCTTGCGTATTCTTTTCATACAGATGAAGAAAATAATGAGCAGGGCTCATCAAAATGGCTGACCCTTCTGAATGGGAATGCGATTGTGAAGGGATTCGTCTGCGTATTCTTGACCCTCTCGACGATATCTTGGAAGGAGACTTTGTCTCGAAGAGAAGTCGAAGGAGCCATTAGGAGTGACCAGAAGAGGAATGGGAAAGGGAAGGGAGGAGAAGCAGGGGATACTTCATACTCCAATGAACCCGATTGAGAGAGAGAGGGAGACCTCTTTTCGACGCACATACGGAAATAACTAGGGATTCTGAGGAAAAGGAGAATGTGAACAGTGTCAATACCCTGAGAGGAGAGAAGAAGAGAGATGTAAACAGATGGGAGGGAGGGAAATCGATTGGAGATATCTGCCTATCAGCCGATCCACGCTCAATTTGTGATTATCTCTGATAGGGAATGAACGATGTCTGTCGTGAATTCTTCACTCCCAAAGTCTTCGCCATCTGGATCACCATTTGCTCTCTGCTGTGGTGAGTACTCTCCATTACTTTCTCCAAACTTCTCACTTTCCAGTGTCGTATTCGGGTTGATTATGATCTTGTCGTTTGTTGGACAACAAAGTGAACGATAAATGATACTGTTTATTCAACAAAAACTACGACTACATTAACTATCTATATGTGCACTACTGCTTGGCTAACAAGTGAAGTATGGATGAAAGAATGGTGTGTAGAAAGTATGGCAGTAAGGGTATTTCAATCGCTCGAATGCCGTAGTCAAATTCTTCCTAGACTTGTACCCGTTGAATTGGAAGTGAGTATTAAGGACTGAGAGAGAGGGAGAATTGGAAGAACACTCGGAGTAATCAGTCTGAAAGAATCGAGTGAGTAATGATCCACTCTTCTCCCCTCACATATCGAGGCACGATCATCTCAGCAGCACAGAAGAGATCGACGATTCCCCCTGCGACAATGCCAGTGAAGAAGGCGTCCTCCACTTCGATCACCTGCTATTCCTCCCTCCTCTCGCCCCCTCTCCTCTCCCTCCCCCCTCTCCCCCCCTCCCCCTCTCTCTTCACTCACTCTAATAGATCCCATCCTCCGCACGATTCGTTCGAATGAGTTCCTCTTCATCGCATAGAATGGTCCAGCACAGTAATCAGGGAGTACATTGGGGGGATAATCTTCACTCGAGATGTACCTGAAATCATTGATTAATGCCCTGAAAGAGTGACCTACCACTCGTTGCACGAATCTCGAATTGGCTGCGAATTCTGAATTCTGAAGCAAGCCATCCAGTGGTCGCTACAATCACTCCTTCGCCTCTCCTCGGATCCATCACTGACCTCCCCCTCTGGTCGAGTCTTTCCAATTGCTCATCCAATCGATCGATATGCACTACCGTATCCGAGTCCACCTTGACGACGAATTGAGAATCGATGGTGAGACTAACCCATCGGAATGCGATCTCGATCTGAATCGATATGATGCTGTCGATACGTCTTCCATATCTTCCCCACCTTGTACACCATATTCCTGTAGGTGTCATCGATGTCAACTTGGAGTATATCTCGATACTCGAGTGCTTCCTCCTCCACGAGAGGAGATCTCCCGATCACGAAGACAACGAGGGCGTCCTCCATCTGAAGGAAGGCTGTGAGAGAAGGGAGGGGGAGGAAGGACGAACCGATCTTAGCCTGGATTGTTTCCTTGCAGCCCACGTCCTTCTGATCTCCTCTCTCTCCTTCCTCTCGTTGACTGAAGTGACGACGAGGAAGAGAAGACGATAGGATCGACCATTCACTGAGGGAGAATGGAGAAGGAGACTGAAGGAAGGAGGAATGAAAGGAAGGGGAATGGATCAAGGACTTCTCTATGGGCTGAGTGTTGATCAAGTGGTGGAGTGTCTGGTTAGCATTCGTCGAATGAACGCACTTCTTCTCCCTTCCGAAGATGGAGAAGAGGAGACAGTAAGAGACTGAAGAAGAGATGAGAAGGGGAAGGGATTAGAGATATACCAGCGAGGAAGAGATAAAAGGTGCAACGATGCTCGAATTTGACCATCTCTGATGACGGAGAGAGAGGATTTCCTCGCCTTTAATTGGGGGATTCCTCTTTTATTTCAAGGAGTGCATGATGAATCTAATGACTAACTTCGAAAATGTCGACGACGTCTGAAATTCACGGGGAGTTTTCCCTTCCCTTCAGACAGTCACTTAATCAGAACCATTTATCGCATCATCATAGTTTCTTCTGAGATCATTCGTGAATTACTCGTACACTATCATCCACTCGTATCCATTGCCTTCCTATGTAAAATCAACCGGTATTCCTATTGCTGATTCTAAGAACACGAAAATATACTTAAAAGGAATTTGTACAATCTAGTGAAAATATTGTGGCAGAGGGGATTCTTGAGCCGTTCCCAGGCAGATGTCAGATTTCGAATGGACTTGGAAGATCCGAATTGATAGTGAGTAGGAAGAATAGAGAGGAAGGGATCGAGGGAACTGTCGCATGTTGAGTAATCTGTCTGGAAGGAACTCATTATAGTAGTCACTCGATGAACTGGGAAGGGAACTAACGTATTGGGGTACGATGACATCATGCAGACAGACGAGGTCGACGAGATCTCTCGAGACTACTCCAGTGAAGAATGCATCCTCCACTTGGATGACCTGGAAGGAGAGATTCATTCTTCTCTTCCCTCCATCCATTCTTGAATGATTCTCCCCTGGTGTTCCTTCATTCGATGGACGATCTTCTCGAGTGCTTTCCTCTCCATCACATAACCCGGTCCATTGCAGTAAGTGGGGAAGGAATGGAGAGAGTAATCTTCCTCGGAGATGAACCTACAACTGGTGAGAGATCACTTCAATTGATTCCCTTACCATGGAGAGCATTCGTCTCTAATGGGTGGGGAATGGGCATAGTGGAAACACGCCAACCAATCACCACTGAAACGAAATCTACTGCTAAATTCCATTTTAGAATCATTAACCTCTGTTGTCTCTGTTGTCTCTTCAATTGCTCGTATAATCGATCAACATGAACTACAGTATCCGAGTCTATCTTCGCAACGAATTCGGAGTGAGTCTTCTCTCTCACCCATCGAAATGCAGCCTCTATCTGATCATTTTAACTTGCTTGGGTTATGGAATACGCTTACTTTGTAGACCATATTCCTGTAGGTCTCTTCAATATCGATTTCTAGTAGATCTCCATAAGTGTCTGCCTCTTTCTTATTCCTCGATGAACGACCGACGACGAAAATTACTCGCGCTTCTCCTGACTGATAAGGGAATCATCAGTGATCGTAAATAGATGGAACCGAGATGATCTTCGATTGATTGGGGGATGCCCAGAGAGATCTGATGAGAGTCCTCTCCTCCCTCTCAGAGAATGCACTGATCACCACCACAACCATCTTGTACTCCCTTCCTCCCTCCAGAGGAGGACTGATGAGAACCCATCTGGAAGGGAAGAGAGATGAGGGGAATGGGGAGGGGGGGGGGGGGCTGGACCTGTCAATGGGGAGTTCATTGATCATTCGATGGATTGGCTGCTCTCGGTTGGCTGCTCTCGAATGGGCGCACTCCTCAGTCGATTCATTCCCTCGAAGAATGAGAAGGAGAATAAAGACAACTGGAATGAAGTTGTTCCCTTCTTCCTCGATCAGAGAAACGAACTGAATGAGAGGGAGCAGAATAGAAGGCGATGGAGAAGACGCATGAGAGAGAGGAAGAGAAGGAATCTAAGGGGAGAAGACGAATGAAATGATTAGAGAGCACACGGATCACGCACAAGCTCATGCGAAAAAATAAGGTAAAGGAATTGGGATTGATACATCTCTAATCGTGAGAATTTGTAGAGTCACGATGAAACTGAAAATGCAAATGCATTTTCAGTTTTAATATACGAATTCCTGATAACGTAATGGTTTCTGAACTAGAATGAGCGAAATTGAATGTGGAAGTGGATTCGACGAGAGTACGATTGAAAGAGGGACAAATGTGTCCATAAGAGGAGAGCAAGGACTTCATATCACCAAGGAGACTTCTCCTTCCCTCTCCATTTCAATCCCTCTCTCACTGGAGAGAAAAGAGAGAAGGGCACTGCAACCATGAATCAACTGTATCCTAATACTGTTTACGGAACGAAGATTGAGTAAACATCTATTTTTTTCATGAACCATGCACAAAGATTCATATTTTTTTCATGGACTTCTCCGGTCATCGTTCCCGACTCTGCATCATAATGTGAAGATGGGCAATTGAGAGGAAAGAATGATTCAATTGGGAATCTAGAGAGGGAAGGGGAAAACAGCTCGCATTGCTTCAGCTACAGTCAGTGGATGCGAGGAAGGATGAGGATACTCTTCCCCTTTGTCTTCCTCCTCTCTCTACGAGTCTATTGTGAGTCAAGGAATACTTGAAAAAGAAGAATAAGCCTGTTGCAGATTGTTCAATAGTAGAGAAAGAAAGGGAATCGGATATGCAGAGTAATCCTCTCTTGGGTATGTTCACTCTTTAGTTGCTTTTACCCACTCCATTTGATTGAACCCCGTTGACTCTCTGAAGAATGGGGAGGGAAAGGAATGGTATCACTGCAGGGTCTCACTGTTCCTTCTCCTCTTCTTCCCCCAATCCATTCCAATTCACACTCACCAATCCATTCTACACTATCATTGTATGTCCCAATCTCAATGGGAATATGATAGACAATGGAGGAAAAGGTGACTTCATCGGAGAGATTAAATCTTCCCTCGATGGAAAGAATGAAGGAAGAAATCGAAGATAACGGAAAAGGAAGGGATCAATACACGAGAATGATGGGAAGGAATCAGGAGGAAGGGCTGGTGAGAAGTCAGATAATGATGAAGATGCATCAATGGAAGGGAAATTGGAGAAGGAAAAGGATGAAGAAGATCAATCTGCAGAGAATAAGAGAAAGAGAGACAGAAAAGATCGACAAATGAAGAAACCATCGAGGGCCGATGCTAAAGAACTTGGGGACAGGGAAAATGGAGATACCGAGAATACGGTATTGAAAAGCAGGAGGAATGAGGATGAAGAGGAAATAGTGGATGGAAAGAAGAACACGGAAGATGATGAGATTGGAGATGATGGAGAGAGAGAATTGATCGCAGAGAGGAAAGAAGATAAGAAGATGACGAAGAAGAACAAGAAGAATAAAGAGGAGGACGAGAATGAGAAGAGAGAAGGAGAGAATGAGGAGGAATCAGATCATCCGAAGAACTTGAAGAAGAAATCGAAGAAAGAAATAAGAACAGAGAAAGATACGAATGATAACAAGAAGAGATGATGAAGGGAAACGAACCAGAATCTAAGATTAAGAAGAATACGAAGAAGGAAGAGATCAACGTTGAAGAAGGGGAATCGGAAGAAGCACGAAGACGAGATTTGTCTGGAAATATGACAAGATCGGACAATTCTGATAATAAGATGAAAGATGGTAGTAAAGAGAATAAGAATATATCGGAGAATCAGAATGCAGGCAAATCTGAGTCTGTGGATGAACAGAAGATCGACCGATGGAAGAGAATGAAGAACAAGAACTCCGAGAATGCTAAAGAAGATGAACAAATGAAGAAAGACGGCATTAATGCAACCTCACCCACTTCGAATGGAGTAAATGGAATGAGCAGTGAATCTCTGAAAACGAACGATGATTCGACCCCGTCAACAAATGAAAAAATAAAAGGTGAAATTTCGAAGAATAAAACTGTTGGAAAAGGAGATGAGAAAAGTAAGGAAAAGAACGATTTCGAGACAAGAGAAAAGGGAGATGTCATTGAATCTGACGGAATCAATGATGAAAGAGGAACGGAGGAGAGTAGAGTTGCATCGTCCCATACAGATCGGAAGAAAGAGACATCAATTTTGAAAGGAAAGGATGAAGAGCTGAAAGATCAATCTGAGGAGAAGAAGAAGAAGATGATGAAGAAGAAGAAGGATAATGATGGAAAGCCTAAAGTTGAGAAGGAAAATGCTAAAGGAGGAGATACTGCATCCAATGGCGAAGTCAAAGACCAATCTGAGGAGAAGAAGAAGAGGGAGATGAAGAAGAAGGAGGATAATGATGGAAAGCCTGAAGATGAGAAGGAAAATGCTAAAGGAGGAGATACTGCATCCAATGGCGAAGTCAAAGACCAATCTGAGGAGAAGAAGAAGAGGAAGATGAAGAAGAAGAAGGATAATGATGGAAAGCCTGAAGATGAGAAGGAAAATGCTGTAGGAGGAGATACTGGATCCAATGGCGAAGTCAAAGACCAACCTGAGGAGAAGAAGAAGAGGAAGATGAAGAAGAAGAAGGATAATGATGGAAAGCCTGAAGATGAGAAGGAAAATGCTAAAGGAGGAGATACTGCATCCAATGGCGATGTCAAAGACCAATCTGAGGAGAAGAAGAAGAGGAAGATGAAGAAGAAGGAGGAGAATGATGGAAAGCCTGAAGATGAGACGGAAAATGCTGAAGGAGGAGATACTGCATCCAATGGCGAAGTCAAAGACCAATCTGAGGAGAAGAAGAAGAGGAAGATGAAGAAGAAGAAGGAGAATGATGGAAAGCCTGAAGATGAGACGGAAAATACTGAAGGAGGAGATACTGCATCCAATGGCGAAGTCAAAGACCAACCTGAGGAGAAGAAGAAGAGGAAGATGAAGAAGAAGAAGGATAATGATGGAAAGCCTGAAGATGAGAAGGAAAATGCTAAAGGAGGAGATACTGCATCCAATGGCGAAGTCAAAGACCAATCTGAGGAGAAGAAGAAGAGGAAGATGAAGAAGAAGAAGGAGAATGATGGAAAGCCTGAAGATGAGACGGAAAATACTGAAGGAGGAGATACTGGATCCAATGGCGAAGTCAAAGACCAACCTGAGGAGAAGAAGAAGAGGAAGATGAAGAAGAAGAAGGATAATGATGGAAAGCCTGAAGATGAGAAGGAAAATGCTAAAGGAGGAGATACTGCATCCAATGGCGAAGTCAAAGACCAATCTGAGGAGAAGAAGAAGAGGAAGATGGAGAAGAAGAAGGATATTGATGGAAAGCCGGAAGATGAGAAGGAAAATGCTGTAGGAGGAGATACTGCATCCAGTGGCGAAGTCAAAGACCAATCTGAGGAGAAGAAGAAGAGGAAGATGAAGAAGAAGAAGGATAATGATGGAAAGCCTGAAGATGAGAAGGAAAATGCTGTAGGAGGAGATACTGCATCCAATGGCGAAGTCAAAGACCAATCTGAGGAGAAGAAGAAGAGGAAGATGAAGAAGAAGAAGGATAATGATGGAAAGCCTGAAGATGAGACGGAAAATGCTAAAGGAGGAGATACTGCATCCAATGGCGAAGTCAAAGACCAATCTGAGGAGAAGAAGAAGAGGAAGGTGAAGAGAAAAAAGATTGGTGGAAAATCTGAAAAGGAGAAAGGAAGTGGTGAGAATGTGATGGAATTGAAGAAGAATAAGAGTGCGAAGGGAGAGAAGAAGAAGGAGATTGATGAGGCCAATCAGACCATACAGTAGGAAGTCACCAACTCCACTGTGTCAAACCAGACTAATGCAACTTCCGAATCAACTTCTACCAACCCCACCCCAATTAGTCCATCCGTAATCCATCCTACAACTTCTTCTCCCTTGTCCACTCCCTCTCGACTCGGCCCCTCAACGACGACAGTAGAACCCATCACTTTCCTCCCTCCTCCCTCTGACAAGACGAAGATCGGAGTTCCGCCCTCGGAAGCCACTCCATTAGGCATGAAGTGCCCCGATGATCTCGTCCTTCTCAATGGAGTCTGTCTCGGATATGGAGCGCTCAGGGGTACGGTACAATTATCTGAGATTATCGAGAAGTGACTGTGTTGTAGGATCGGGCCCTCGTTCGATGTGTCAATCTCACTGGCAATGGTCGAATACTTCGTGTATTCCGAAGATTCGAGTGAGATATTTTCATAATCTTTGACTCTGGTTGAACTGCTGTAAACAATTTTAATTTTCTCTGAAAGGGGCTGATTTCAGTCGAAGGCAGCTCCACTCGGAGATGCGAAGAAGGAGTGTCAGAAGGAAGGGGTAGGTCAATAGGAGAAGAAGAGAGCGATCGATCGATGGTTCAGCACCGTAATGTGAATGGTCACTGCATCGTGATGGGACCAGTGATCTATCAGCCCCTCTGTGCGTCGGGATGGATCAATAAAGATAATGAATGTCTCAATGAGCAGGCACTCGGACCACACACAAGAGGTCAGAGAGGGATGAATAATCACCTCGGAAGATAGGGGATTCACTTCGATGACAGTATTTCTCCCTTTGCAGAGTGTCAGATGGATCTAATGCTGATCCGTAACCTCTGCTATGGCTACGAGGGACCAGGAGATGTCTGGACATCGGGCAACTGCGACTCGTTATTCGTACTGAGAAACCGAACTTGTCTACCCAAAGGTTAGTACCCTCCTCCTTCTGGTAGTTTTCTTCTCTCTCCAGGTTTCCTTCCCTCCTCTCCTACGTGTACTCCCACTCAGATGATGGTAGGAGGATTCTGCTTCGGATTAGATGCTCTCATGAGCAGTCCCAAGTGAGATAACTGCTGTCTTCCAATGAATAGGATGATCAACGGGGGCTCCATCCTCATCATCCTCTCTCTCTTCAGATGCATCTCCAAGTGGTCTCATCCTTCCCTCGTTTGTCTCGAACCCAACTTCCTTCCCATCCAAGCCCGTCCTCCCAGAGAATGAAGAGACTCTCTCTCGTAATGACTAACTGTGTAAAACGGTCTCCCTCTCAATTACTGGCCCTTCCCTTTCTCCCATTCGAGACCCCATGCATAAAGTCGTTTCCACTCTCTTTCGTTCTTCAACAGTAGTCAAGGTGATTCCCCTACTCTCTTATCTAATCGAGGGGGACTTATTATCCCTCTAAGCCGTTGCAAGGCCATCAAACGGGACTTCTCAAGGGGAAGAATCACTCAACTTCTGATAAGAGACGCAGTCCCCTCTCTATTAGTCGCTTTCTCTGAGTACACACGAGTGGGTATGCAGATCTGTCCCTTCCCTCGGGGCAATAGGGGGGAGAGGGGGGAGGGAGAGGGGAGGACATCTGATTCAACCCTCTCTTCCTTGATCCACCATTGATTCAGAGGGCGGCTCTAGTATTGCATTCCCATCTTCTCCTTTCTGCTCCCTCCTCTCTCTCTCTCTCCTCTCTACTTATCATACACTCTCCTCTCTCTCTCTCTGTATTTCCCCTGAGGCTTATAGACCACGGGTACTCCTTTCTCTCTTCTAATCGTTCACTTATTCTTCTAATACTTCCCTGTACCTCTCTGTCTCCTCTCCCTCTCCTCCCTCTCCTCCCTCCTCTTCCGGTCTTCCACTCTTTTTCTCACCCTCCGACATCGCCGATTCTTTCACGTTCATCCGTTCTCTTTGATTTCCTAGTGATCACGTAACCTGAGAGGAGAGGGGGTGGAGGGGGGGGGGAGACGGGAACACTGATACAGTTATGCCTCCTCTCTCTTTCATCGTCCATCCTTACACCATCACATCACTCGAAGAAGTGTTGTTCTCTCCCCTCTCCTCACTCTCTTCAATACTCCTTCACTTGCACTCACTTAGATGGATCTTCAACGATCATTTCTGCTTCTCCTCTTCTCTCTTCCTATGGAAGGGAGTATCCCCTCTCTCTGAAGATGCGAACACACCCTCCATCATATGCTCATTCATCTTCTCTTCCCATTCATTTTCTTTTCCCCTCGAGGGGACGATGCTTCCTACTTCGAAAGGCTATCATAATAATCTCAACCCAAAGATAGGCAGAACTGTTTGGGTGGGGGGGGGGGGGGGGGGGGGAGAACCTCAAGGTTCCTCCAATCTCTGCTTCGTATCTCGCTTGTCCTTCCATGCTTTCTTCTCTCATCATCATTCACTTGGCCAATTATCTTGATGAATCCGTTCGTGATTTTCCTCATGATCTTTCTCACTCCTCAGTCTAATCATCTCCTCTTCTCCTCTCTTTTTGCATGTACTTTGAATCCGGGACAAGCAGGGATTCGAGTAGAAAGAGTGTAAGTGAGAGGTGAATCTTCTTGACCCTGTCCCTTGTTTGACCATCCCTCTCGGTCCCCATTTCACACTTCTCATATCGCATCGTCCCAGTTATCTCCTCCTCAGTCTTAAACATTCTCTCTTCTTCTCTCTTCTAATTCAGCTCGTAAAGTCTCCAGGAACAATCCTGAGGGGGCAAACTCGTTGTACAAACTTTCTCGCGGCGAGATAAGAAAAGATTCTCGAGTGATTCGAATTACTTCTCGCTTTCGCTGCTGGTATTCATGAAGGATACGAGGAAAAAGATAATGACACGCAATTGATCGTGAGATCCCTCTCTCCCCTCTCCACTCGCGAGTGTTCCCCCATTCCCTCCAGGCTGATCATAATCATATCTCTTCATCATCAATCTTCCCTCTTTTCCTCCCCGTTCTCTTCCTCTCTCTTCTTCTTCTTCTTCCTCTATACTAATCCGGATTTGGTACACAAAAAGATCTCGACAGTTTTGATTTCCCTGTCCCTTCCCCTCCATTGCATGCAATTAGAATGAGAAGTAAGAGAAGGAGATGAGTGTCTCTCTTGCAGTGGATGCTCTCGGCGTTCACTGTTCCTCATGGATACTCGAATAGGAGGAATTCAGTGAGAGTCGCCATCGATGACACTTCTGTCGGTGGGTTATTGATCTCCTCCTCTGAGATCCACGCAGTCCCACCCATTTCCCCTTTCCAGATTCACCACTCTACCAACGGAAGACCATATACCATGGCAAGATTTGTCTTTACAGCATCTGATCGAAGTTCTTTTCAGTTTGCGATCGATTAGAAATAGATACAGCCGAGGAACGATCGATATATGAGACTGGCCAGTTCACTTTTCTCCGTGAGTAACACCATCATTCGAATGGCGAAGGAACTTTTTGATTGCAGAGGAATCAGATGGTCGAAATGGGAGCATTTACTGTGAGTGACGAAGATTCCATCGAAATCCAATCAAATCTCCCCTTCCCTCCACTCACATTTGCGTAATTCCGTTCCCACGAGTGCAGAGAGGATTCGGTAGTCCATAGATCGTCTCCTTCCTTCGTCGATCCATCGACTGAGTTCCCTGCTCTTCTTTCATGTCTCTTCTTGCATGGTTTGTGTGGCAGGGTGATGACTGTCGACCTCTCTCTGTATCATCCCCTTCTACTCACTCTTCCTCCTCCTCCTCTACTCACTTCTCCCTCTGGGCGATAAGCCTTCCCGAGTATCGATTGCCAGTCTCTTCTTATCAAGTGACAAGCTTCTTTCCACTTATCACTGCAGGCTCTCCCCATTCTCTCCCCTTCTCTTTCCTCTCTTTATCTCCTTTCTCCTGCTCTCGCGCATCCAAAAATGACTCGAATTTTGATGGGCATGCAGAGATCAGAGAGAGAGATTCCTTCTTTCCTTCCGTTTGCTCAGCTGATTCCATCTAGGGACAGTTATGAAACACCGTCGGAAATAGTCTTTCATGCGTATATTTATTGCTGTTGTGTATTGACAGGGTGATGTCAACGTGAGGTTGCAGATCCCTCGTCTCTTCCTTCCTTCAGAGTTCTCCCCGTTGACAAGAAGAAGAGCAAGAAGAGAGATGAGAGAATGTCCAGTCAACTACTGAGATCAGTCAATGCACCGTAAGAATTTCATTAAAAAATTTGATGAAAAAAACGAAAAAAATGATGGTACAAATAAAACCAAAATGATCCCACATTTTTCCGCGTATTCCCTCGCCTCGCCCCATAAGGGGGGGGGGGTTAGACTCTAAATGTTTGGTCTCTAAGTGAATGAACTAATGACTCACTAAGCAGAGTTCATATCTGCAGAATGATGAAAACGATAATTTGCAGACTTCGTCAACAGATTTCCGATTTACTCGACAAGAAAGAACAATCGCGAATCAAAGACTTACTGGGTAGTAAAACAGAGGTGAGATCGATACATTTGGTATTTGTGAATAAAACAAAAATGATTAAAATAATGGTAGAATTGCTGCATAATTTCAGTATGTTCCTGCAGGTTCTTTCCTCTGGAATCGCAGAACTCCTTGTTTCGAATGACTCGAGATGGGAGAAAAAGAATAGAGGAGTCGTCTGCTTTGCTAAGGTTCTTACTAATATTCATATTTATCTGCGAAAACGACGAAATTTATCGATTACTATTATAAATAAAAAAGTGGATAATTTGAGGACTACGAGATGAAGACGAAATCGATGGTGATCGTGGATCTTTCGATGGACGAGGCGTGTATTGTAGAGGCATTCAAGTGGTCCGTACCCTTTTCTTCCCGAGAAATTAACGATGAATAATCACTTTTGATAGAGAAAGGGGAAAATTCAAAGGAATGAACCTGAGGAATCACAAGTAGAAAGTGCATCATCTGCAGGAGTCAGATCAGTTGCGTGTCAAAGGCCTCGCACAAGAAATTGATAACGTTCGAGAAGGATCACGAGGAGGTTATGGGGTTGAATTTCTACTCTGAAGACGAGGCATCTCATTTCCATCGAATTCTCCTTGAAGGTCAGCCATATTTCTCTCCTCCCCTTCTATTTCATCGTTTTCAGCCCAGCAGAAATCGGAAGTTCGACGATCGATGAGAGGATCAAAGAGACCGAAACAATCACAAGCTTCCAAGGTGATCTTTGGTCTAGGGAAGAGATTATAGGGGATTGAAAGTATGGAGAGAGAGAGAGAGAGTGACACTTGAGAGATAGCATCAATCAATGGCAGGTTTCACCTCTCTCTCAACAGTCGAATTCATCTCGAGACTCGGGAATCGTCGTGGAAGAAACTCCAAGGATGAAGGAAGAGTCGAAGAAGAAAGAGAAGACGAAGAGTGAGTGATTACTACTCTGATCTACCCTGAGGGAAGGAACACTGCAGGTATCATCGGACTATTCTTCAAATCATCCGAGGATAAGAAGAAGAAGAAGAAGGAGAAGAAGGAGAAGAAGGAGAGGGAGAGGACGGGCTCTAATTCTTCCTTCCACCTTTCCACTCCATCTTCTAGTCAATCTCTCCCCGTTAGCAAGATTGAGTTCAAACCTGGTGCTGCCTTCACAGACATGTGGAATGAAGTGAGCCCTCCCCTCATTCTCTCCCCTCCCCTCTCCACTCAATCCACTGGTTCATTCACCCCCAACTCAACCAATACTGACCAGAACAAAAACGATATTCTACCGTACTCTTACTGTTCTCTCTCCACTTGCAGAGAGATACTTCCGTCAAAGCCACAGACGTTTCTCCCAATCATCTGTGGATCGCCCCTACAGAACTGTCGTTACTCTCCACTCAGGATTACGGTAAGTCGATCAGTTGTCGATCGAAGAGTACAGTACTCTTCAGAATCCGCCGAAGTCACTCCTTCTCAGCTGCTGCTGACAACTCGATCGGGTTCACTCGATAATGCGGTTATTAGGAGTAGCATGTAAGTGATCTTTGATCTCCCTCGTTGATCTTTGATCTACAGAAGAATGAAACACTCGACGTCCGCAGGGAAACGACCCACTCCCAAAGAGGTATTCATCCATCCATCGAGTGATCTTTGATCTTTGATCTCTAAGGTCAAATCGGCCTCTGACGCGAAACGAGCAGATCGCCACTGGGATCCATCGATGGTTTTGAGTGCCCTTCCATCTCCTCTCCCTCCCATCGACACTTCACCCCCTCAGGCAAGATAATACCGTACCTACACTCAAATCACACTCGCACCTAATCGATTAGTTCGTCCTCTACCGTATCTCTCTGACATACCGTATTCCAGTCTCGCGGTGGGCTCGCAACTGTCCCTCACTGTGATTCTCCCACTCCTCCTCTTCTACCAAGACATCGATCGATCAATAATAATGTGAAGAGTACCGTAACCCCATCGACTACCATCTATCTGCAGCCTTCTCTAGTTCCTCTTTCTCCTCCTCCCTCATTTCCCCCTCCTCCTCCTCCTCCCCCTCACACTGAAGTCACATCTCGTCTTCCCGAAGCTACGGTAGTCAGTCGTCGATCGGATACCGTAGACGATCCTCCACCTCCACCTGCTCCTCACCGAAAGGGGAGTACGGTATCTGCGAGTCGATCAACCGATATTGTTCGTCAACGGTCTCCGTCACCACCCCCTCCTCCTCCTGTGCCACCACCACCATCTCCTCCACCCATTAACATTACCGTACCCCCTCCTCCTTCACTCCCTCCAGCCCCTAATCCTACTGTACCTTTACCGCCTCCTCCACCTCCTCCACCAGTATCAACTCCGACAACAAACGGAGCTCCGCCGATTAATGATTTACTATCGGTAAGATTGCAGTATTTATTTTTTACATTCACCTTTCGCATTTTAGCAAATTCGTTCGGTGAACAAGGATAATCTTCTGAAGAGCGTAGATCGATCAGATAGATCGCCGACTACTCCCACCCCGGGAGGAGGTACTGTATCTGTCGCTGCTATCGATCCATCGTCCTCTTGCAGGAATTATGCATTCGCTACAGAAGGAGATCGAGAAGAGACGAACAGTGATGAACGAGTCGAGTGACGAAGAGGGTACGGTAGTCATATTCCATCGTCGACTGACTTTTTTCATTGGCAGATTCGTCAGAGTCGGACGACAGTGACTGGTCGGAATGAATCCCCCCTCCCCTCCCTTTCCTCCCATCTCATACTGGTATACATCGTGCATCCCAATGAAGCTTCCTTTTATTGCAAAGAGTTTACATTACAAGCGAGAGGATCAATTGTGCAGTTCATTCGAATCTGCAGTCTACTACTAGAGTAGGATCAACTCCTCAATGGGATAGAGTATGCACATAGAGGGTAGATGGAGTAGATACAGGGAATGAACATCGGCGAGTCGAGGAATTAATTAGCTTTATATCAAGTGAAGTGATCGTTAGCAGTTTCTTAGCAGTCAATGGGGGAAGGGGAGAGGGAGGGGGGGAGGAAGGGGAGAGGGAAGGGGGGGGGGGTGGATATGCCTCCTCTACTGTTCGTCCTTCTCCTTCGTTCCGTGCTTGAGCATTCGAGTGAATTCCACGTAGTCGAACATCCCTCCCTTGATGGGAGCATCACGGAACAGATCGTCCACCTACAACATCTCTCTTTACTCCCGCCATTCCTTCTCCTTCCAACGACGGAATACCAAACAGTATTCACATCTCTTGCTTGCACTACGAAGAAGAGAAAGAAGGTAAGTGACCTGTTCGTGAGTGTATCGATCTCCCATCGTCGTCAGCAGTTCTCGCAGTCGATCCTGCACACAACACTTACTCTCTGCATGCCTCACCCTCTCATTCCATCTCCCCCCCCCCCCAAGTCCCCCTAATAGAGTGAGTGAATACCTCCGAGATGACTCCTGAATTGTTCTCGTCGAAGCACTGGAAAGCGTTCTTGATCACGTCCTCTGGATCAGTTCCTGCAGAGAGAAACCATTCACCCCCTCACAATCTAGACCAAAGCTATTAAAGAATGGAAGCTATTATTGATCAAAATATAGATTAAAATGCCCGGCAAATAATACACCATATACCAGCTTAACAAGTGAGCATGGAAGAAATTAATGAGAAGAAATTAATTCCCACTTGATTCCCACCCACAAAACCGTATTTCGATAGATATATTCGCACATGCATCTAGCATTCATATCTCTATCAATAATTTGTACGTACCAGTGAGTTTCTCTCCGAAGAGAGTGAGGAACATGGTGAAGTTGATGGCTCCGGGTGCCTGGTTGACCATCGCATCCAGGAAATCCTCCTTCACCTCCTTCCCTGCAGTTTATCAATACATTACTCTCCACAAAAAAAATTTCCCATTCATGTAGTTGATGATTCCTTTCAAATTATCGTACCAAATTCGCGATGAATAAAGAATATCCCTTCTCTCCCACAGTATAGGGCCAAAAAAGACAACAAAAGAAAAGGGTTCTAACCGAGAGAGGCGAACATTTCCTGCAGGTCAGTCTGAGTGATGAATCCATCTCTGTCCTGGTCGATCATGTTGAACGCCTCCTTGAACTCCTACAACAAAAACTTCTACACATAATATCAAATTTTGATCTATACTATACCATTAATAATTAATTCAAGTATTACATTTGGAACAGGTACACACCAAATGTGATAAATAATTCCTTTGTTGGAGTACCTGAATCTGTGCCTGATCGAACATGGCGAATACATTGGAGGTGGCTCTCTGGGGGCGAGCACGCCTGTTCACGGTCTTGCGAGACGCCATCTCTACAACAATACAATTACATCAATGACATGAACCGGAAAAGCATTATGTGCGATCAACAAGAATGTGTCTCGAAATGGCGATGAGAATGCGATATCGAAAGGGAAATCCATCATAGGATGGGCGTTCCCCTGAGGGTCATTCAATCGATTGAAAGAGAGAGAGAATAGTGAATAGAGAGAGGGAAGAAGTCAGCTGGGCTGTTCACTCTAATCCCTTCGGGCAATTCCTTCCCTAGAAACAAGCACTTATTGGAACGTTAGAGATGAGGAAAGGACGCCGAACAGTTGAAGGGAAAGGAAAGAAAGGTGAAATGAGGGGTGGAAGCAGGCAAATGGAGAGATGAGTCATGCAATGACGCACTGTGTGGTGACTTCGAGGATTGGACGATCGATCGGCTCAGAAAGAAAAGAATGATAGGAATTCAGAAGAATTATGAAGGCAGGTGTGAATCGGAAGGTAATTTCACAAAGAATACTATGTTAACATAAGAGCGAGTAAGTAATTATGAATCAGAACAAACTGTGCCACCAGCATCAAAGAACACGTTCTCAAACTTATTGGAAGGAATCAATACTACTACTCTTGTATGGGTGAACACTCGAACACGACAATAAGAAATACAATCAATATTTAAGAAAAAAATAACAGTAAATTGTCTTCAAACAAAAACACGGCGCGAACCGGCTGGGTATCGTAATCGTGTCGATCTGGAACACATTAGTGTCAACGTTCTGACTGCAAAATAATGAAGAATTTTGATTATATTCAGGAATATTGTTTCTTGATTAGCATCTCACCAAGAAAATGTGAAAACAATACATATAAACATTTATTTCGCAATAAACGGACAATCAAAGAAAATGCAGAGAGAGCAGAAACGATGACTCCACAATCACACAATCAGCGATAGCAATAGATGGGAGATAGCACGGAGCTCCGGAGACGTGAATGATTCTCTGAGGAAATATCATGGTATCATTTATTTAGACTACGCAGTTGATAAACCATTCTTCATAACCGCACAAGACACGGAAGTAGACAAAAAAAATCAACGTTGAAGTCAGTGGCAGACCACCTATTGCAGAGCTACGTGGGAAATTATGAACTTACAGGGGGTTAGGAAGAAGAATAGGAGAATCACGAATCACTGAAGAAACAATGTCCAGGGTTACCGTATCATCCATCGTAATATTGAGGTATGGACGATATCGAGTGCGACTACGATCTCGCCCAGATGTAAGATGGCTTCATCCCAAGAATCAAAATGCAAAGAGATGATAGTATCAAACTTTTATATATTGAGACCGTTTCAAAGTTTATCAAGAAACATCAGTTGTTCATTACGAACGAACAACATCTGCCATGATAGCTCAGTTGGGAGAGCGTTAGACTGAAGATCTAAAGGTCGCCGGTTCGATCCCGGCTCGTGGCATTCCTTTTACGTTTTTTCCTTATGTTGCACAAATTTATCCATTAAAGTTACCGGACGAGGACAAAATTGACCCCCTAATTTTTGTCCTCCATCGAATAGCCGATGGCTGACTTAGTTGAGCATGAATAAACAAAAATGCTAAAAATCAATAATAGCCTCAAGGGAAAGCAGGAAATGATCCGCGCTCTCTCACTTTTGCATACTCTCTCGTACACGCGACCAGATCAGGGTCAGATCAGGGTTTCGTCCTCGTCCGGTAACTTTAATCGTGCATTTATAGTTAAAAAAATACAAAAGTGATGTTTTTACACATTTTATAATTCGAATTCTACATTCTGAGAGGGCTAGCTCAGGCAAATCGATTTGAATCTAATTAGAAAGAATGCCACATTTGAATCTAATTAGATGACCTTTGGATCTAATTTGAATCAAATTACATTGCAAGCATCAAATCGAAGAATTTTGGATATATTTTCAATTCAATATGACTTGAATCTAATTTGAATCTAATTGGATTCCGAAAATTTATTTCTTGCGCATTTGATGTTGCGCAATTCGATTTCATGAATATTTGTAGAGTCATCCACTCAAAATTTCAAAATTTTTCTAAAATTCTTTTATTATATGGGACGGGGTTATCGATGGTGCGGAAAGAGAATAGCGTCACTAGAATTATAATATATTTCATTTTCAATGAGTATGAGCCTATTTCTCTAAGCTCCGCCCATCGTGGTGTAGTGCAAGCTCTCTAGAGGTTTGCTGGGTCATGTCAGTTCAGCGGGACAATATTTCGAAATTTCACATTGAATATATCATGTTTTCTTTTATTGCATTACATAGAACTGTTAAATTTGGTAAATAATTGATCATGTTTTATATTCTGGGACGTATGTGCTTCCAATCATTGAGCTCGATTGATAATGGTATACTGTAGCTTCGTGCATCTGTGTGTGCTAAATTTAAATAAATTATTAATATACCTTTTGAATACATAGTATGTTCAATCGGGTGATATTCAATCGTATAAAATGAAAGAAAACATAAATATCGCTTAAATATTAGCTGCTGCGCCCTTCATCTTCAAAAACTTCAAGCTTGTATTGCAATGTTTCGCTGACATAAATTTTGCTAATTTTTCGTTGAATAAACTAATCAGGTACGTAGAGAATTCCAACTCAGATTTGGAGGGCGGCACCCCCTGAAACGATTTCTAGCTAATTTAAACTGAATGTGGCGAAATACAAGTGCCTACAGAATTTTTTCGCTGACATATTTTTTTCCTATTTTTTAAATATATTTTTCTCATGAATAACTCTTTATTCGTTGTAAAAATTGGAGAACGGCATCCCCTAGAATTCGGTAACTAATTTTTTAAAAAGATTTCTTCACAGATTTAAATTCGCGGTGCTTGGGAAACAGCGCTCCCTGCACAACCTTTTCCCGGTTTTAAGCTTTTTAATTTGCAGATGATTGTCCCTAAATATTTGTTATATTTTTTCTCAGTTTACGCTCGTTACCTACGCCTGGTTTTGTCATTGTTCTTGTTACGCTATGTTGGATAAGTGAATACTGTTAAGAATATGCGAATGGCGCGTGTCACAAATCGAGAAGTTCTCTCACTCTTGCAAAAATCGGAAGAAAAGCGATCTGCTAGTGATACAGAATGAAGGGAGTGAGAAAGGTATATTTGATTCTCGCTTGATTTGTAAATTGGTTAACTATTGCTGCGGAAATATCACGGGTGGAATTCCACCCCTCTGCTAAAATTTCAGGGTTGACACTTCATAGAATTCAAATTTGAACTTTCCACCTTTTCCAGAGAGTTTTTGCACCCCTTCCCACCCCTGAAATTTCCGAAGCAAATGATAATTTAATTCTAACTTTCTAAATATGTGTTCCTTTCATTTTCGTTTCGTATTGATGTGTTTTCACTTATGTATGTATTTAAAATATACTTGATATTCAACTATAAATCTTCGTTGTTATTAAATTTTATAGTTCACAATTTTTCTATTGTTAAGTTTGTTCGATTCGACTTTAAACCAATTACTGTGAGAACAGAATGCGTAGTCCGTGGTGCGGTGTGCGAGAGTTATCACACTTTTTTGTATTACTCCGGGAACGCGGGAGAAAAAAAGTTCCGAGAATAATACAACAAAATGTGATAGCTCTCGCCCACCACACCACGGACTACGCATTCTGTTCTCACAGTAAGTAAACGCATTTGTGATAAACTTCTATGTACATTGTACACTTTAAATTCAGAAACTGATGAATATAAATACTTGAATCTAATTTGGAATCATTGGGATATAATTAGATACTTTTTGAATCTACAGGGTGCGAGAAAAGTATTGTGACACAATTCAATTAAGCCCCACTTGGTGCGCAGTGTTTTAATTTATCCCAATTTTTTGCACCATGTACCTTAGCTATGTAGCTATTTAGCGCTCATGTATCAAACAAATATTTCTTTTAGATTACGAGATTTAATTTATTAAAAATTTAGTGAAGAAAAACGATCATGTTTCTCTCACTGCATGAGTCGTATTCTTTAATGCCGCATTACAACAATGTAATAGGTGGCGCATTCCATTATTTTTTCTTAAGAAGGGCACTTGTGCCCGAGTCTAAATATGTGTCCATTCAATTTGGAGATTTGGTTATACAGCTTAAAAATATTTAAAAGTAAGCTGTGACGAACGGCCCTCGAAAAAATTTTCTCGAATAAAGATGTCGCGTCGATCAAATAAGAATGATAGAAAAATATAAACGTATGTATTATGGTACACGTCCATTCAGTAGTGCAAATATGCTTTCAGTTTAAATTGGGAAAGCGAATCTGCTTCTGTACCTTTTTCGAATCTGTCCCAAGTGTCGTTTTCAGCCATATTTTCTCATGTATGGTTCAGTAGTTTAAACCATGTTTTCATTCAGTTTGACGCTACTAAAATTCATAATTCGGTCCTTGCATATAACATACAAGTTTATATCAATATATGGATGCTGAGAAAGAAATTCGAAAATGTGATTTTTCAAAAAGATAATTCCGTATCAAAGTGTGATGCAGTTATTTTCATATTTCTCCGTTTCCTGATATCGTATTTCCGCCTAAACAAGTATACTTTAAAGAGGAATGGTTGCTCTCCATACTCAAGTTGAGAAAGCGGGGGAATTATTATCCGAAGATTTTTTATTATTAATTAAAGAGAAAAATGAGCTGCGGGCCGAGGGCCCATTTTTTCGAACTTGAAAATCGAAAAGCTCTGAAAGACAAAATCGATAGATGGGGAACTGTGATAAAATTGTTGGAGGTACTGTTCGCAGGCATACAATGGCGAAAGCAGAAATCTATGCTATCATTACTTCGCGAGATATTACATAAAAGACTTGTCACCATACTTTTCTCGCACCCTGTACTTGGGAGAATTTGGAATCAAATCAGACATTTTTGAATCTATTTAGGAGAAATTGGAATCTAATCAGAAGTTTTTGAATCTAATCAGAAGTTTTTGAATTTAATTAGGTATTATTTGAATCTAATTCTGCCACACTAGGTCCTAAAATTGTTCAAATTAGATTCAAATATTGCATAATTAGATTCAAATCGAATTGCCTGAGAGGGTGGTCTGAGATTAAAGTGTAGTGGTAGCTAGGCTACTCCTGTAAGGCAGAGGAAGGAAGAGGGTCAGAGGTATTCTCCGCAGCTTCTGCAGAATGCATCTCCACTGTTGGCTCTCCTCCCGCATCGACCTCAGAAATTGGTGGAAGCAGATCCGAGACGAACTGCTGATCGAATGGGAGGGGCAGAGGAGGAGGAACTCCTGCAGAGGAACACTCCCATCACACCGCGTTTTACCGCCAAAAACGTTTGAAACATTATTGCTGGGAAACAGCCCCGTTTGCACCGCGTATGCAGGGTTGGCAAATTTCCAGGCGCTGAAATTAAAATACCGTATCTCTTGCAGTTCTCTCTCTTTCTCTGTCCTCTCTTTCTCTCGCTATCCCCCTTTAGAACGCCGTGCATCAATGTAGTGTGAATACAGTCGGAGATTAGACTGTATACATTGAGAATGGAAAGGCACCCACGGGGGGACGGGAGAGGGAGGGATGGGAGGAGCGACATCTCCTTGTGCAGATCGACTCCTTCCCTCATCCATGTCTCCCCTCGGCCTTCCACAGATCTCTACGAACTCAAGAGCCACGTGTCCATTCGAATTCTGATGGTCGTCGATTGCCTGAGGAGACTACCGTACTCCTCCTTTCGTGTCAAGACTTACCTTGGATAGAATGAGCATCACGAATCTTTGCCTTGTATCAAGGAAGAGAAACTTCAGATCGCCGAAAGGATCTAATTGGAAATTGAGTTCCCCTGGAAGAATTCATGAACTGTTTAACCGGAATGAGTTAGATACCCAGATAAGTGTATTTAGACTCCTTGTGATTCTTAGACCTGCTTCCGAACACTTGGATTTTTCTTGCTGAAACATCCTTCGATCCAGAAGTTTCTACCGCTGATCAAACCCGCACAAATGGGATGAGCTCTGATGGAAATTCGAATCTGACCCAGATCGAGAATCAACTCGCTCTGTTCTGCATTCCTGCAATACAGTACTCCCAGGGGGAGTGGTGAGTACAGTACCCGATGCTCATCCATCCAGTGTCGGCGTCTCTCTGCTGCAAGGCAGCAGTGGAGTCCATTCCTCCTTCATCGGAAGAGGCGAAGGCGATTCGGAAGGGACGACGACGCTCACTCCCTTCCATCCCCACTGACACGTCCACCAAGGGATTCTCAGTTGGTATGGGGGAGGGTCTCCTAGAGGGGGGAGAGGGAGAGGGCGGAGTCATGGAGATACAACTCGGGAATTCACAATTAGCTTTATCTAGAGACAAACAATGTAGCCAGTATGGAACAGTATACCAGTATTGTTAAATTAAGATTATTCAGGAAACATTAGATGAGTAATAAGTTCACAAGATAAGTGAGAGACTAGGCAGCATCTTCCTGTTTGTCGAATCTCACGATGAGGGAGATCGATCGAGTGAGGGCTGCATCCACCACGAACACCTCGTCCCCGTCGCACATCACATCTGCGATTATCGATTGATGTCTGCTACCGTAACCTCCATGGAGAGATGGATCACACAGTCACCTTTCAACTTCTTATGGAGATTCGCTTCGGATATCTCAGTCATCTCAGGCATGAGATCAGAGATCATGTAGATGGGACCGGAGGGAGTACGCATTGTCGGGTTTTTGAGATGGCTGCAATGTACCATTCCCTGTCGTCATCTCTATCTAAACTGACTATTTGTGAGTGAGAGAGTCGAAGAGAGATCCGAATGATGCCTCTGGCTTGCACGAGATAGACAGATTAGCCCCACTGCATGCGATGCACTCGGGCTGCAACACTCAGTTATACATCTGCCCCCCCCCCCCTCCGTCTCTCTCTCCGTAGGGACTTATTGTTAGAATAACTCACATTCCTCTCCATCGACACAACACTCATGTAGACTCCCTCGACATCAGTGAACATCGCGTAGTTGTCGATGGTCTTCGAGATACTGCAAGTATTCATGAATCTATCCTTATTGATCGAATGTCGTTAGTCATGTAAATCAGAATGCACCGGGAAGTGAAATTGAAAAAAAATGTTACTTGTTTGGGGGAAGAGGACTTGTCATGTTTCGATAAATATTAGAAAGCATCGAAAATGTCTAAACTATGGAGTGTGGTAAGGAGGGAGGATGGACTGACTTGCTGGCACACTTGAGTGCCTCCACAGTGCAGGCAGCAGCAATGACTGCATTGGTGGAGGCGACAGCAGGGATGATCCTCTTGAGAACTCCCTGCGTGAGACGACTGTCCACTCCTCGGATCGAGAACTGATTCGCCCTCTCCAATGCTCTCTCCAACACCCACTCCACGTGCTCGGGATCGTCCGCGTCCAGAGTCGCACCTCAAACACCCCATTACAGATGGACACTCCATTTTGAGATCATTTCTATTGGTGACTTCATAATTCACTCTTCTATCCTCCCTCAGTTAGAAACAAGATGGTGGAAGTAGAACTGACCATCGAATGGTTTCTCCTTGTCCCACACGATGACTTTGATGTACTCTACACAGTGCTCTGGCAGACGGGGAGTCGTTGCGATGGTGCAGAGAGGGAAGTTCACCTCAATCCATTCATTGGAGGGGGGAGGGGGGGGGAGGGGGGGGGGACTAACCTGGGGAGGGTAGAGGTTGAGGGTGCACTCGATGCATGCACTCATACGAGGGATGATGACACGACAGTGACCCTGATATCCATCGCTCACTACTGGAATGCATCTCTCGACTCACCTTGAATCCCTCCGTCCCTCCATCGATCAGAGGAATCATCCCATCCACTGGAGCACCTTCTTCATTGAATTCCACCAAACCACACTGAACAGATGGAATAGTTGCAACCACAATGAGGAGATTCGACTGACCAGGGTGCCATTGAGCCATCTCCTAGCATCAATCGAGTCCAATCCACAGATGACGAGATCAAACTGACGGTAGAAGGAATTCGGCATGTCTTGGATCTTTTTGTTGTGTCTGCAAATTAAAAGTACATCCTGTATAGAACTCATGCAGAGAATTGCACATCAACCTAACCTAAGAAATTATCAACAAGAACAATTTATTCAGAAATGTTTCGCCATGGTAAATGGAAACAGAGCATCGATGGATAGGAATAAGTGAATGACTCACGCGACGACAGTGCATCCCTGTACTCGATTCTGCACGAATCGAGCAGCCACCTCGGCCTTCGACTTGCCAATGTCTTCCTCTCTACAAACAAATGATGAACTACTCTGAATCTGCTGTTAGCCATGCACTCACCTGAATAGGAACTGTCGATTCAAGTTCGAGAGGTCGATCGTGTCCATGTCAATGACGTGCATCTTCTGGAAACCAGAAAGGGCCTGAAAGTATCCATTTAAGCGAGAGAACGTGATTGTGGTACTCACGAGGTTCTTGAGAAGTTCACATCCCAATCCTCCTGCGCCCACCACGAGGACGAGACAATCATGGACACACGCCATGTTCTGCGAGTGAATCAATCACATCTCCCACTGCTACTCCAACCACTTACTCCCTCTCCGGCCTCGAAGAATTCTGGAGCGAAGTGAGAAGGGCAGTCCGTGAATCGCCTGATATCACGCCAGCGGTCACCCGCAATATTGTCGCAGCTAATCATCTGTAACGGTCATTCGTTAACGAAGGGGGGTGATAGGACAACAACGAGAACTTGCACGGGAAAATGAACTACTAATGCTAAGAAATAAAAAAAAGCATCATGCTTAAGACGCGTGCCTAGGCGTCATGACGCCGCACAAACGAAATTTCGAATACATTTCTTTCAAAATTTTCAATTCAAAAAATCAATTGATGAAAACACGCAGAGCCGTGATCCGTGTTTTCGGTACTATTTTTTTCGTAAAATGGCCTCCTCAAAGTGCACTCCCCCCTTCATGCGAGCGCGTTTCGCGTTTTATTGATTTATTGATTTCAATAGCTGTTTTGCAGCTATGGGAAAATATCAAAAGCTCAAGCGGGCGCAGATCCTTGCCCAGAAAGAAGAGGAGCAGATGAGCGACGTGGAAGCGCTCTCTGAAGGTTGGCGATTTTATCATCGATTCGTTCACTTTTTTTCCTCGTAATTCTTGCAAAATAATATTTATCTGATATTTAGAATCTTCTTCTGATTCTGAGGATGAAACTGACAAGAAGGAGGAGAGAAAAGAGTCGAAATGGACAAACAGGGAGCGCGTTCTCGTGTTCTGCTCTCGTGGAGCAGACTTCCGTGCTCGACATCTCATGAATGACATGAAGGTATGTAGCTGGATTAGGAATTTATTATTCTGATCAACACCTGAATTTTCAGGCAATGATGCCTCATGCGAAAGGAGAGTCTAAGATGGACAAAAGTGCACCCATGAATCAGGTTATTTTCATCAGCATGCATATTTGCTGATTCTAAATTCTCGTTTAAGATTGCTGAAATTGCATTGATGAAGAACTGCACGAAGACCATCTACTTCGAGACACGCAAACATAAGGCTCGTTTTTTGCGATTTATTTTTTACTTGATTTATTTTTTTTTGCAAATTTCGACGTTGATTATTTCAGGATCTTTACATGTGGTTGGGTAACATCAGTGACGGTCCGACTGTCAAATTTCTCGTGAATGACGTTCACACGATGAAGGAACTCAAGATGACCGGAAACGTTCTCAAGGTATTCATTTTAAAGTTGTTTCGTTATTAGAATGTTACGACTCTTCATAAATATTTATGATGCTGGGATGAATATTTTATAGTGATATACGCAGCTCTTCTTAATATGAAAATGTTCGTAATTAATGTATTTTAATAGGGATCTCGTCCGGTTCTCTCTTTCGATTCCACGTTCGACAAGGAGCCTCACTATGCCCTCATCAAGCAGGTCCTCACACAGGTGTGCTTATTGCTCCTTCATTTTATTCGCTACAATATATTGTACCGGGACATTCTTAATTGTAATACTCGATTGTAGACGTTCTCGACTCCGAATCACCATCCCCGTTCTCAACCATTCATCGACCACGTCTTCACCTTCTCCATCACTCCCAATCATCGCATCTACTTCAGGAACTTCCAGATCTGTGATGAGACTCTGCAGCTGCAGGAAGTCGGTCAGTTATTCTGATTCCTATTGCTTCTCTCTTTTTCATTGTAGTGTTCATAATACATTGGGATATAGTAGGGGAGAAGTGTTAATTGTAGGTCCTCGCTTCGTCCTCCACGTTGACAAGATCTTCTCGGGGGCATTCGAGGGAGAAGTCCTCTACGAGAACCCCCTCTACGTCTCCCCCACTGCATCCAGGAGAATCATGAAGCAGCAGAAGTACGCACTCTTTCATTCTGGTTATCACATGAAAATAATAATTGTAATTTTACTTATAATGGTTCTGTTCGTTTGAGGGCTGATGCATTCGCTCAGCGAAAGCAGCAACAGGATGAATACAAGGAGAAGAAGATAAAGATTGAAGAGGCGAAGGAGGAATGCATCGAGGACCCCGTCGGAGAGGTGAGAGGGGAGGAAGAGGGAGTAAGGGAGTACTGGAGGGAGGATGACTCTAATTGACATCTTCTCTTCAGATGTACGACACTAATCTGGAGATAGAAGACAAGGAAGCTCGTCAAATCATGAAGGTGCTCGATGGAAGAGTCATGTATGTTTTCCTTGAAATGGTTTTATTCTTTCTTTATTGAGAACATAGAAAGAGTGATTCCTGCTTTTAGGAAGAGGAACAGCAAAAAGAACACAAAATTGGCGAAGAAGAACAAGAAAGCGAAAGCAGCCAAGGCTAACTGATTCCCTCCCTTATTCGATGAGTTTATTGTTGTTTTGAGTTTTGGTTTTTCTTTCGCTTGTTGTTACCGTATCCACGTTGATACTCTTGTTACTCAAATCGTTTATGCATCACAGTTAGTTTCAATACAATCTACCCGATAAATGTTGTTTTCAGCAAAAGCTAGATGAGAATAACAGATCTCCGTCATGATATAATTATTAGTGTTATCGACATGGAATGGAATAATTAATTAGTATCTAGAAGGGATAGATGGAGCCTAGCCAGTGATCTGATGACTGAGGGGGGTGACTGCCTCAATGGTTGCATTGAATACAATCTTGACTGCTGCCCTTCCGTATCTCATGATCTGGGCGGGCGAGACTTGATTCATCTCTGCATACACACAGAGACCAGTGACGATGTAGAGGAATCCACGGAAGAGTCTCTTGGCCTTCGAGGGACGAGGCTTCACTGTACCCACTGGCAGCATTCTGAAAGGGAAGAGTAGAAGAAGAAGTGAGATGACAGGGGAGTGATGGAGTACTCACACGTAGGCAGACAACTCGAGGATGGGGGAGAAGCAGAGGGAGATGAGGACGCACACGAAGGCCTCCACGTTGAAGGGCATCGAGAAGTCAGGGACAGGCAGAGTGAGAAGGAGAGGAGAAGAGAAGAGAGAAACACCACCACTGCAAGAGGAACTTACTCCCCCCCCTCCACAGACTACAGTACCTCTGCACCCCGAACTTTGATCTATGATCAGGGTCGACGATATGCACCACTGCTGGAGGAATGTACTTGCCGTGATTGGCATCAGAAGGATACTCGGACATCCTGAGGTGGGATTACTGTAGGATGAGGAGAAGGAACTGACTTCATGAATGCTCGAGTGAACTTGACGGAGACAGTGCACTTGGCATGGGGTCTCAGTTGGAAGTGGTAGTTGATGGATGCGGGTCTCTTTCGAGAGATCGAGGGGATGAATGTACGATGGAGTACTCCCTCGTACTGCAATCACCCTTCCTTCCCCTCGCCCTTCCTCTCCCTCTCCTCACCTCTTTCCCCTTCACTCGACACTTCATCTGCAGAGTAGCATAGTGCAGTTGTGCGTACCACGGGACGAGAAGGAGGAAGGAGGCTGTGAGAGGAGACTCTCCCGATCCACGAGTAATACCGTACTCGAGGATGCCAGAGAGGGATGCCTCACTTCCCAGCATCGCCGCATCCACTCTAGACAGGGAAGGATACGGTAGAGGTACGGTATCGACCACTCACTCGATGGAAGGAGGGGGAAGACGAGTATCGATGCTCCGTGGGGTAGAGTACCTCACCACCTCGTTGTTACTCGACTTCTGCAATGAACTGATTCATCCCCACCCTTCTTCTCTCCCTCTACCTTCATATCGAAGAGATGGAAGGTGCTATCTCCCTCCTTGTATGTCTCACTCGCTACTCGTTCGAAGGAAGGAGTCTGAAGGGAGATTAGAGGGACTACTCATCTCCCTCCCTCACATAGTAGTCATCATTGTAGATGAATGAAGACTTGTCTGCCACTTCGCACTTCCCATCCATCGATCGACCGAAGAAAAGCTCGAAACTGAATCCTGCAGAGGGAGAGAGAGATCAGTTGAGGAGATAGGGAAGGGGAGGGGGGGGGGAGAAAGAAGAGACAGGAGAGATACCTAGTGATCGATCCCTCGCCTTGAAATCGAAGACAACGATTGCATCGAGGGAGAGCTTCCACTTGGGGTCCGCACACTTCTGAATGAGTTCTGTCCCTCTATTTGAGAAGTATTGATTACCTGACTGTCACACTGAAGGAAGAAATTGAATCCGATCGAATGATAGAGCGAATCGTACATTTTGAGGGGATTCATCAGCGTGACCAATCCCGACTGGAATGATGGATGGATTGATTATGACTGGGAAGTGGTTAGGGTACCCTCTTGCAAGGGAGTAGCTTCCTCCATGGAGTGAGATTCTCTGTACATACAGTCTCCTCTGCGATCGCTCCGTATCTACAACACCCTCATCATCCCACTCTGCCCCTCTCTCTCTCCTCTACCGTCGACTTCTCCTCTCAGTCTTCCAATGAATTCCTCTCGGATTCTCCCCCAAGGTCGAAGTGAAGGCTGGATGCATCGCAGAGAGAGAAGTGCAGAAGAGACCATTCAGGGCATTCACGAGATGATTCCAACGGTGATCCACTCTCAAGAGATCAAAGATCAACCTAGGAATGGAGATCATCGATTACTCACTCAGTCTCATTCTGAGCCCCTTCGAACCAAGCACCGATAGTGGCCCCTTGAGGAGCAGAAGGCTGAGGAGGGAGACCCCATGTTGATGGCTGCAATCGATAAATGGAGTAATCGATCGATCCTTCTACAGTATACCTGCCAGTTGCCCTGTCCGAGAGTGAGAGAGAGCTCACTTAGCGAGTACTTCTTCACCAGTTCCGTCAAGATAGGAGGGAAGAAGTACGAGTGGTCACCTGCATACCACAGGAGTATGGTAGGGGGGGGGGAGAATCAACAACTGACTGAGTTCCTTCGCGACGTCGCTGACTTCGAAGTGGAATTGTGCAGCCATGTTGCCAGAGGGAAGACGAGAGACGGAGAGTTGCTCAGTGAATGATTCGGATCGAATCAAGAGAATGTGAGAGAGGAGAAGAAGGAGAGGAAGCATCTCGACTGAAGGAAGAGATGGCCATCGTGCCATTGGATTACGATATTGGATTGGCCATGTAACCATGAGTTCCCATTGAATAAAGGAGCGAAGATATATGTTTGATACTTTATCAAAATAAACCGGGCAATGGGAGGCGGATTAACTGCGGGAATGACTCGTATGAACAGACGGCGAATATTTACAATATGAGATGTACAAACTAACAGAAATGAAAATATCATATGATACGTCATCATTCTATTCAAAATATCCGACATTGTGCAAAGGTAGAGTGATAACCCGTTCGAAGATTCGAGGGTAAATACTCAGAGAATAGATAGAAGAATGAGGTACGAATGAATATCTTATGATTACTGTACTCGTTTTAGAGTGAATCCTCTCTGAGATTCCACTCCCAGAATGAAGGGACCTTCCTGGCCAGTAATGAATGTAGACGGACGAATGGAGTATGTACCCGCAGGCATACCATCCAGGGTAATCACTGTGTATCCCGACCTGCAACAACCAAGAGAGATTGACCAAGGAAGATCAAAGATCAACTGACCGGTAGAGTCCCGTCTCCTTCTGATAGAACTCCTTCCCTTCCCTCACGAATGACACGGGACAGATCTGGAAGTGTTGATTCACATCGAAATAATTGATTATTCCATCTACCGTACCCTCAGTGCGATGGAATACTCCTTGGGACCTCGCAGATCGATGAGAATGGAGTGATCATCACTACATTCCTCGAGGGAGAGATGGTAAAGGGGATTGTTACTGTAATTCATGTATGGGATACGGTATCCTTAACTAAACTGACTCGAATGTCTCTCTGTGACCTCCAGCTGTCTTTCCCTTCCATTCGCCCGTTTCCTGAGCAGAGTCAAGATGAGAGGAAGAGGGAGAGGAGGGAGGGATGGTGATAAGAATGGACACGAGGGAGAAGGTCTCTTACCTTCTTCTTCACTGAGTACTGGTCGATGATGGGGGAGAGGTGGAAGGGGGCAGAGGAGTACACTCGCAGAGTGTAGTAGATCGTCTTCGTCTTCTCATACTCAAAATAAATATCTCCAGAAACGCACGAACTTGTTTTCGTTCCAAGTATAATATTACAATTACAAAAAAGGTCGAAAGCATCTTTTTATTCTGCATATTATTCCTCTCACCGTACCTGTGCCACAAGTAGCGTAAAATGGTTGGGTCCTGGATCAGAGATGACCATCTGGCAGAGGTAATGAGGGGAATTGATTCGCGTGCCATCGTACAGGGGCTTGGGGTCGACTGGAAGGGAGATCATTCATCAGATGGAAGGGGGAGGGGAGGGGAGGGGACTCACATGGGAGGTAGACCTTCTTCCCTCCCTTGTACACGAGCACTGTGATGTACTCCTTGTTCTCGGCGAAATCAGCCTGGAAGGGGAAAGGGATAGAGAATGACCATGGAAGGGTGACTCACGAGGTCGGTGATGTGTCGAGTGAGTAGAATCCAGACTGCTGTCGGCGCCTTGTTGTTCACCTTAGAGATACCACACTCCCCTCCCTTCCCCATCTCTCCTCGATACCTCCAGTCGATACTGAGGATTGGCAGCTACTGTGTAGAGATCCTTCACTGGGCCCGCAGTGTTGTTCCAGTAGCTGAAAGAATGTTTCCTAGACATTGCCCTATCACTGTACAATCAATCCTCCCTATGTTCATTGATCATCAATACTCACTTGTGTATCCCAAAGGTGAATGGGAAGAGAGCGGGATTCCAATTGACATAGAAGACATCGAAGAAGTGGATCACTGACTCGTACTCGATCCAGAACACTCCTGAGAGATGATTATGGGGAGAGCCCCTCCCCCCCACTCTCATCCTTCTCTCACCATCGTCCTTCTCCTGTGCAGCATCAGGATCGTAGTCGAGTGCCTTCTTCCTCTCTTCAGTCCAACTCTCCTTGTCATTCTCCGAGAATCGTCCCTTCCACCTCAGATGAGTCCACGGATTCTTCACCATTAGCAGACGCTTGCCCTTCAATTAAATCATATAGCTCATTTCGTGATTTGGAAATTCCGTGAATTAAGAAAAAGTTCATTCGAGATAACAATTGTTGTAAAAGGTACATCTAGTTTCCTTAGGTCGAGTAGGGCGTAAGCATGGCAGTCGACGAGTCCCGCCCTCGATGCTTCCTCCTCGGGGATCTTCCCTGCAAGGAGATACCTCCCCTCCACTCATACCCAAGGGGTGCAAGACAACTGTAGATTAAGGAGTGAGAATGGACCTGTCGCCAGTGTGATAATGCAGTCTCCCCGATGGAATCTAGTGAGCAACTTGTCGAAGATCTGACAATTCATTTTCAACCCAGAATCAGCATGTCGGCCTACCTTATCAGCTTCAAACTTTTCTCCCTTTATTGAGATTCTCTCTGGAATCCAGCCAGTGAGAGCGTGCAGATCGATATTCTTCAATTATGCTTCCCTAGTTCATAATCAAATAATTGAAAACTGACCGAATTGGAACCGGGGAAATCGTAGCCTCCCATAACTTTGAGATACGCCTTCTCCAGCAGACTCACCCACAACTCGTTCGACTGAACGAAGAATGCTGACCATATTCAATCGATAGTCTCCTTCCACCGTATACCTGCGAGTGGGAGCACAGTAATCCCATCCTCTCATCGACCGGCAGATAGTCATCTATGATGATCTGCAATACATCAACCGTATTTTAATCAGTCGATAATGTTGTTCACCTTCCTCCAAACTCCATTAATGTGCATCTTGACCATGTACTTTCCATCTGAATTGAACACGGGCTGACCCGAGGAATTCTGGGGGTAGATAATGCTGAAGGGGCTCGTTGGATACTGTAATCGATTCGTAATGATCGCTTACCTCGTTACGAGTTGCTTCCCGAATCTCCGCTCATATCGAGCAGCGATGGTGAGAGAAGCGACGAAGGAGCAGTCAGAGACTACAGTCTGCAATCAAATACAGTAACCAGATTTACAATCGATAGAAAATAGGATACAGTACCTGCTTGATCGTTCCACTGTCAATCTGTCTGATGATGGCGGGGTTTTCCATGAATTCACTGGGTCTCATCCATCCCTTCAGCCTCTTCTTCTGCTTCTCGGTTAGCGATAGGAATCCATCCTTGTCACTGCACAACTCCCTCCATTACACCCAACGGGAAGGAAGAGTAACGTACGTGAATGGGAGGGGGAAGCTGAACTTCTCCTTCAGATCCACACTCAGGAAGGGAACGTACGACCTTCCGTTGATCTTCGAAGTCACTCCGAGAACTGCGATCTCTTGCTTCGACAACTGGAATGGATAATCTTCGTCTTCTCAAATGGTCTCTCACTGCGTACCCCTTCTCCTCGTTTGGATACAGTGGGAGGGGCTGGAACGGGAGTCGCCGGTTTCCCACACGCGGGAGGAACACGGTCATCTAGACGCAAGTTCGCTATCTCTGAACACAAAATAGAGGCTGAAATGAGTGATCCCTCACCGTCATTATCGGGAACGGCAGGCAACTGGTTGAGCATCTCCAGCTCTTCCTCCTCTCGCACTTGACCTGCCAGAGCTTCCGCCCTCAAAGATCAATGATCACATAGACTGACCATTTGGAATAATTCATAAAATAATGCAATAAGCCTACCTCTCCAGTCCTCTTCTCGCAAGTTCTGTCAATTTCTCTTGCATTCCACGATCATTTGTCATTTTTATCTGTAAACATTCAAAATTCATTCTTCAGCATGATAAATCACATACCGCTTCGAGACATAATTGAATTGCTTCTTCGTAAAGAGATTTAGCATCTGACGCTTTCCTTTTCTCGTCTAGATCAAGAGCCCTGAATGAGTTCAGGGATTAACGATGAAACATAAATCAATATACCAACCTAATCATGCAGAATTCAGCTTTCTCCAGTGAGATCTGGACGGGAGATCGAGATGCTTGTGCAGATGCGACTAGTCTGATGAAGAAATACGGGATTGATTCGTAACAATTAAAAACCTTGGCAGTTCTCTCTTCAGGAACTCTGCTCTCTCGAGGTATTCCATCGCCGTCCGCTTCATTATTGCAACCATCTTAATGACATTTCCTTAGGAATCGTGGATCTTGCACATAATCACATGATGCATGTCGAAATTTGACCAACAACTTTCAAAACAATAGAGAAGTGATAACAACACGGAATACCTTTTTCTGAGAAAGAAGCTCGAACATTCTCTTAGCAGCTTCTGTGTAGAAGTAGACTGCCTAGGATAAAGGAATGTCACAGAAAGAACTAGCACTACTTAAGTAAGCATGCTTACCTCCTCATACCGTTGTCCATTGTCGTAAGCTATTGCTTTCTGTGCAATTTTCGTGGCAGCGCGACATGCCGCTTCGTCAATTCCGTCGCCCATCAAGGGAAGACTAAATGGAGTCTTATGATGATCAGCACGACACATAAAGATGATGATAAAGCATTAAAATAGTAAAGATAGTGAAAATGACTCAGATGCTAGCCGGAAATCGAGCTGGCGAAAAGGTAAAAGTTATAGAAGAATTTTTTTACAGTACCTGTGTATGTATTGTAATCTGGGTTTTTTTTCGGAATTATCTAAAATTCGGTTTTTTTTTCGGATAAAACAAAAAATCGAACTTAAATTTTAGTCGCAATCAGCGCTGACAAATTTCACATTGAGAATAAGCTCCGATCTGGGAGACTTCCAGTAGTTATTTTCTGTAAAATAGTTCGACTGATATCTCCACAAACCATTGTCTACATATATCTTAGCTGGAGCTGCATCGTATTCCTTTCAGTTGTCTCGAGAGAGTACCAATTAATTAGTTCTCAATGATCCATCTACAGAGGAGAAGACGGGGGAAAGGGGATTATTGAAGTGGCTGCTCCCTCTGAAGGTGGAATGGGGAGAGGGTAGGAGGAGGAAGAAATTGAGTTTCGATGAGCATTTCTCGACTCGTTTCCTCAATACCCCACCCTTCCATCCTCTTTCCCACCTCTCCCTCTCTCCTGGAATGGACGATACCTCTCACTGGATAGTAGTCACACTCATCAATATCCCCTGTTCTGACTCCTATCTACAGTACCCCTCCTCAGTCTACGGTAGTCCTCCGCCTTCTTTCCCCCTCGTGCAGAGAGAGATTGGATTGCCCTCTGAATAGTTGTCATTTGAGTGTTGTTCTCTTCTAAGGGAGGCTTCTCTTCCCTCCGGGAGAAGGACCTCTCCTCTCCTCTTCGCCTGATTGACCCACCCAATCCAATTTGGCTTTTGGCGCGAGTTCGTCTCTCTTCCTCGTAGGAAGAGCACCCCTTCACCTCTATTCTATCCACTTATTCATCCACTCTCCCATCTCCTCCCATCCCTCTCCTCCTGAAGTCGTCTACTTTGACCTACTCTTCTCCTCTTTCCTTTACAGATGAGATGTCTCATTCTCCTCCTCTACTTGTTCCAACCCTCTCTTCCCTATCCCAACAAGATTCCCATCAGTAAGAACACTTCCTAATCTTCTCTCTCTCCATTTCTCCTTCCAGAATCCTTCACAGTCTCGATGGAGAATAGTCATCTGGTAGAGAAGGCAGTGAAATACTCGAGGGACGAGATGAACAGGAGGGACTCCCCTCCATTCAGGTGAGTCCTCCCCTTCCCCCCCCCTCCCCCTCCCCTCCCTCACTGCTCCATCCCCCTTCAGATTATACCTCGATCACATCAAAATAAAGAAGGAGCCAACGGAGGCATATGACATGATCACAACCGGTCTGCTTACCATCATCAATCGATAACTTCTTCTGTTACAGTATGTCAGGAACTGAAGGAGGGAGCGATGGGATTGATCTCACTAAAAGATGGAAGGGGATACGATTCCCTAAAGGGACTCTCCGAGAATCTCGAGATTCCTCTTATCTCTCTCAATCCTCCCTCATTCCCTCCCGAGTATCCATCAAGGTATGACCTACCGTATCAGTCCAATACAGTATCCAAGGATACCTTGCCAGATTGGAGGTTTCCCTCTGGCCCTCTCCTGCTGAGGTAGTGGCTGACTTCATCATCCACAAGGGATGGACTGATCTCCTCATGATGAGTGACACACATAACTGTGAGTACTGACTACGGTAGGACTATCGATTGGATTTGTCTCAGCTGGAATCTCGTTCCCCTATCTATGGTCTAAGATCCGCGAGAGGAGCAACGAGACAATCGTGGGACAGGTGATCTTCGATCTCTCTCTCCTTCCATCCCTTCTTTCAGGTGATTCAATTGCCCTTGGAAGAGGAGAAGTTCGATGACTTCCTTCGCAAGTTCAATCTCATGCGGGGAAACAAAATCAACCGGTACCTTCTTCCATCGTTTCTCCTTCTACTGATATCTGGAGGATTCTCATCGACACGACGTCGACTTCTCGTCTTCAACGACTTCTCTCGTCGATTCGAGCAGCACAGTTCAATCAAGGGAATTACCACTATGTCATCGTCAACTTCGTTAGTTGCATAGACTATGAGATAGTGAATGGTGGATGCAGGAGTTTCTCCCTTACGACGTGGCCATGTTCGAGAATGGAAACATCAACATATCCGGATTCCAGATCATAGACAGAGAACACAAACAATACTGGGATCTCAAGGTTACATTCCACCCCTTTGATACAAACATTCTCGAAAATCCGGAAGAGTCGGAAAATATTTTGTGGTTCACTTCCGACTATGACTATTGGCAGAAGCATCTGGAGGAGAAGAAGGACAACTCCGATGTCTCCCTCGACCACTACACTGACATCACTGTGAGCTATCGAGATTGCAATATCTCAATAGTCAATCGATATCAGGCTCGAGTGGCTCTCGCCCACGATACGGTAATCGCAGCGTATCATGGATTCCTTCGAGCACTTTCCCAGAATGACTCCATCTTCAGCAAGTCCTTCAGACACGGCAAACTATACAACAGAGGATACAGAGGTGAGGGAAACACCCACACTCATTATATATTGACTGAATTGGTGTAGGAATCTACTGTGATCCCTCTACGGATCGAGAGAATCCAGCCAGACCCTACTCCTCCTTCGAACACGGAGATATGATTGGAGCAGCCCTTCATGGGGTAGGTCAATCCACTCATCCACCAATCGATAATCTCTTAGATCGATATCGATTCTCGTCACGGGACTCTCACGGGCAGAATTCAATTCGATCGATTCGGCCATCGAATAAACTACCACGTGAATGTGATTGATCTAGTGTCCAACATGAGGAGTGTCTACAATCGGAAAGAGGTGCACCCCCCTCCCCCCTCCCCCCCTCACTCTTCCCTCCAGGCACTCTCGTGGGTGCAAGGGAAGGGATTCATCCTCAACCAGACAATCTCTGACCACACTCGCAAAAACCACGAAGATCTCAACAATCGCATCGTCAAAGTGGGAACAAACGATGTGAGTGATCTTTGATCTCTCTCGACCCGTCGATTCCTTTGAAGGTGAAGCCCTTCGTGATGACGAAGAAAGAATGTCTGGATGGGAACAATCGGACGGAGTGTCAGGGGAACAGTCGATACGAGGGGTGGGACTACTCCCCTCTCCTCCCTTCACTCTCTCCTCAGATACTGCATCGACCTTCTGGGTCTTCTCCAGGATAAGATAGACGGATTCAACTACGAGATCGTTATGAGAGACAAGGTGACTCCTCTCCTTCTCTCCCTACTGTCCCTGATTCAGGCAGGATCAAAACGACCGGATGGAAGTTGGGACGGACTGGTGGGAGATCTCCTCAATGGAGATATCGACGTCGCCCTCGCATCTCTCACTATCAATCAGGTACCGTAGTCTGTTATCGAATACCGCAGTCTTCCGTGCAGGACCGAGAACGAGTCGTCGACTTCTCGAAGCCATTTATGACCACTGGAATATCGATCATGATCAAGAAGCCAGATAAACAAGTGAGAAGAGGAATGAGAAGAAGGAGGACTCATCTCGTACTCATTGAGGAGTTCTCCGTCTTCTCCTTCATGCAGCCTCTCTCGACTGAGATATGGATGTACATCATCTTCGCCTACGTGGGAGTCTCCGTCGTCATCTTCCTCGTCTCTCGCTTCTCCCCCTACGAATGGAGGGTAGAGGAGACTATGAGGTGAGGGAGACCCCCTCCCCCCTCCACCCTCTCTCTCTCTCTCAGGGGAGGATTCACCATATCGAATGACTTCTCCGTCTACAACTGTCTCTGGTTCACTCTGGCTGCCTTCATGCAGCAGGGCACGGACATCCTCCCTCGGTGAGATCTCCCCTCTCTCTCTCTGATCTTTGATCTCCCTCAGTTCCATCTCTGGTCGCATCGCCTCCTCTGCCTGGTGGTTCTTCACCATGATCATTGTATCCTCGTACACTGCCAATTTGGCAGCATTCCTCACTCTAGAGAAGATGCAGGTGAACTACCTTCTCTCTAATCTAGAAGACGTGGAGAGGAGAGCATTCAGATTTTCTACCCCATTCTGCCAGTCAGTGATTCCTTTCAGGCGCCTATCGAAAGTGTGGAGGATCTGGCTAAGCAGACGAAGATCAAGTACGGAATCCAGCAGGGAGGATCGACTGCCCAATTCTTCAGAGTGAGTGAATCGAGGGAATCCCTCTGATTCCTCCCTTCCAGCATTCCTCCGTCCAGATCTACCAGAGGATGTGGAGATACATGGAGTCACAGGTACTCCTTCCCTTCCCTCTAGATTGATACTCTCCCCCCTCCAGGTCCCTTCCGTATTCGTCTCTTCCTATGCTGAGGGAATCGAGAGAGTTCGCAGTCAGGTTAACGGGATTCTCCGTCGATGGAGGGATGGGTGATCATCTTCAGAAGGGTCGCTATGCTTTCCTTCTCGAGGCGACTGCGAATGAGTACGAGAACACGAGAAAACCCTGCGATACAATGAAAGTGGGGGCGAATCTGAACTCGATCGGATACGGAGTAGCCACTCCATTCGGATCTGATCTCAAGTATGACTCCCCCCCCCCTCTCCTTCCATCTCGATCCCCTCAGGGATCCCATCAATCTGGCCATTCTCGCTCTCCAAGAGAGGGGAGAACTCAAGAAGTTGGAGAACAAATGGTGGTATGACAGGGGACAATGCGACCAGGGAATGACTGTGAGTCCCCCTCGAGATCCCCTCCCCTCACTGTGAGATTGCAGCAAGATGGGTCGTCGGCCTCTCTCAATCTATCCAAGGTCGCCGGAATATTCTACATCCTCATGGGTGGAATGATAGCTTCCATGGTGAGATAAAGGGGAAGAGCAAATCGACTTGCGTGATTCCGTGGGATTATTGTATTCGGAAGAAGCAGTAAGTTTATTTTGAGATAGCAGCTCTGGGTGAATTCCTCTATCGATCTCGCATCGAAGCACGGAAGGCCGATCCCCAGTTGTGCGGGAACTTCGCGGTAGGGAAGAGAGAGAGAGAGAGAGAGAGAGAGATGGAGATCAAAGATCACTTCAGCGTAATCTGAAGACGGCGTTGAGTAGTCAGCTGCAGTTGTCGATGAAGGGAGGGGCGACTGCCCATCCTGGGACCAACTCCCACGAGGCACTCAAGAGACAGAAGGTCAGAGGGGGAGAGGGGGGAGGAGTGGATGGGTGTTCAGGCTGCATCCTTCCTCCCTGCATCCTCTGAAGTGGACGGGAAGCCGCAGCCATTCCCATTCAACACCGCCGTCTGATCTACCCCCCCCCCCCCAATTATTACTACTGGTTACAAAGATAATCGAAATTGTTAATGCAATTGTATGTACACGATAAACGAATGATTGAATAGTTTATCTAATAGTGCGACAATATAGTATGCAATTTTGAACATATTTCAGGATGAGATTAATATCTCAGCGAGATACCAGAAGGTGGTCATTGTACACGTTAGCGAACACGAATGAGATGATACATCGGATGACATCGAATCGAATGGGATTAGTTACAGATCAGATCAATATATTGGAGGCTGATGGAGGATCAGCCACGACGACCCATCTCAATTTAAGATTTTATACTCATTCCTCTACTTTCCCCTATCATTTGAAATTTGATTGAATAGATATTGCAGTCTGGATTGAAGATGAAAGACCACTGACCATAATGAGTACTCTTCTGTATCTCCTCTCGTCTTCTTTCTTCTCCTCTTCCATTCTCTCAACTCTCCTTCTCAACTCGACCATTTTCTTGCTCATCTCTTCATTTCTCCTCTCTAACTCTTCATTCCTTCTCATCACTTCCATTCTTCTCGACCATTCCTCCATCGATGGAGGGAGGACATTCGACTGCAATCTACTGGCTAGAAAGGAGGTTCTTCTTCTTCCCACCTGGTTTCTCTCATCTCTACTCTCGTCCAATTCAGTTTCTTCTTCATCTTCCTTCACTTCTCTTTTCTTCTTTCCCACTACTTTGTTGTACTGCTTCTCAAATTATGCAGATTTTTCATGTTGCAGAGTGAATATTCGAGTCGCCACAGATTATGAGGTTTTTTTTCAGAAATAATGTCATACATTCTCAAAATAGATATACGATACTCAAATATCCAAAATATCAAGCCACTCACGAGAGAATCGGGACAATCAGTTGACATTAAAAATAAAAATATTTAATTTGACATGGTTTTAGTTTGGGCTTGGGTGGTAGAATATATTCCCACATCGATTCCAACCTATTCGCTCTTGCAGCTGCTGCAGACTGCTGCAAAGTTGAGACGAAGGTAGTTGGTTTTGGGGTTTTCCACGTATAAAAGTGGTGGTTTTTGTTTAAAAAAGTATGTTTATAATCAAATCAACCGTTTTGGCCCACTTTGTTCATTTCTCACTTTTGCGACCCTTGCAGCAGACACTTGTGCGACAGGTTTTTAATTTACCGTGGTGACATACATTTTTTGCTTCACTCCAAACTTTACCAGTTTGTAGAGCTTGAAATTCTGCACATACAATATTTTTTCAGATTTTATCACGGGGGTCCTGATAGTCTCCCAGATCGACGAAACTCTCGTAATGGGCTGCACGGTTAACCCTCGGTGAAATCAACTTCGCTAAGTCGCAGGTTCGAGTCCCGGTGAACGCAATCAAATTTTTTGCCGACATTGTAACGCTTGGAATAAGACTATGCATGATTATATCAATGAAAACCAATTTCAAAAGACAATTTTTCCCTCGCCGGGACTCGAACCTGCGACCTAGCGAGTTTGATTTCACGAAGGTTGAACCGTTCAGCCCATTACGAGAGAATCGTCGATCTGGGAGACTATCAGGACCACCGAGATAAAATCTGAAAAAATATTGTATGTGCAGAATTTCAAGCTCTACAAACTGGTAAAGTTTGGAGTGAAGCAAAAAATGTATGTCACCACGGTAAATTAAAAACCTGTCGCACAAGTGTCTGCTACAAGGGTCGCAAAAGTGAGAAATGAACAAAGTGGGCCAAAACGGTTAATTTGATCATAAACACACTTTGGTAAACAAAAACCACCACTTTTATACGTGGAAAACCCGAAAACCAACTACCTTCGTCTGAACTTTGCAGCAGTCTGCTGCAGCTGCAGCACATGATAAAAATCTAAAACTTCGGATTTTGTCTAAACTAGTGATGTTCTAAATAAAAACATGAGAAACAAGATTTTCGAAAATTTGAATGTCAACTGAAAACGCCGATTTGTCCCGATTTTCTCGTGAGAGGCCTGATATAATTATCAACATAGGATTTCAACCTTAGCTTTCTTCTCCACTTTGTCCATTGCATTGGCGAATGAACTGCAACATTTCCACTTGTGCCAACGAACGTTTTGAGGCTAAAACTCACACATCCATTCGTTCTTTCACTTTCTTCAGATTCATTCCTCTACCGACAAGAGTTCGAAGCTGAAATCATCCTCCCTATCAACAACGAATGAGTTTATCTAGACATGTATTCGTAGAGTCGGGTACGAGACCGAATGATGCTTCTCCTCCAACAGTGAAATCGTTAAATTATCTTTTTATTGTTGTGAATAAAACTCAAACAATGCGAAACAGTTGCAACATCATATCAACGACCAATACTTGAAAACAGAATAATTAAGATTGGATCTACAATTACTGCGATATTCACCCGTCCAATGTGGATGTACGAAAAGGGAGATGCTGTTAAAACAACAGGGATACATTTCGAGAGGTACATAAAGCACGAGTTATCGATTGGATAAGGGGCCCTGCATGGGGGTCTACTCGTCCCCCTCAGTATCGATTGGTTCTTGCTTGACAGTGATCTCAGCCTCGTCTCTCTTCGATCTCTTCGTCCTACTCGACGAGTGCTCCTCTTCCTTATCGTGTCGTCTGCAAGGACAACTCTAGCCTCCCTTCACCCATTCCTACTTCATTCACATCAATGGGAAATCGTCCCAAAACATATCTTCTATTAATAATTACTTAGGTCATTGTTAGAGTAACGAAAATGCCCGATTGCAGTTAACTCCCCCTCCCCTCCCTTCGTCGATGACTTCATCACCCTCTACCTCTTCTTCTTCTCACTCCTTTCCTCATCAGCTCCTCCTCTGCTTCTCTTCGATTCCTCCTTCTTCCTACTGCAATGGCAGTCTTCCTCCCCCCTCCTCCTCCTCCTCCTCCTCACCTCTCCCTCCTATCTCTACTGCTGCTTCGATGTCTTCTACTGCTTCTCTCCCTCTCCTCTCCCCTTTCCCCTCTCTCTCTTCTCTCCGATCTTTCATCACGACGGCGACTGCTTCCTCTGCAAGCACAATATATAACTGAATAGTCAAATAAATACTGTATTTCTTTCCTTCATAATAGTCTTCAAAGTCTACGTATTTTCAATCTAGCAAATGATAAACTAATCGATGGATGGCATGCATGACCAACCCCTTGGCAGGTGATCTCGACTTCTTCCTCTCGCTTCTCCTGTGTCGTCGATCTTCCTCTTCCACACTGCAATTCCATCCATTCTCACTCTGCATCTGACAGAGATGAGGCTAAGGAGTTGAAATGAAACCTCGATTCCCTTTCCCTCTCTCGATCTCTGTCTCTTCTGTCTCTCTCAAACTCGGACGAGTCCCTTCTGTGCACCTGAAAGAAACAAGTACTCAAATAGAACAATAAATAATTTCTCTAGAAATTTCAATAATTCTCTGCATACGTAGGACTAAAATTAAATAAAGAGCCAATTTCAGTAATGTTTTTTTTGCCAAAATTGAAGACCAAAAAATTCCTATTTTTGCTCGAATTGGAGACCACTTTTCAAGATTTGTATGGCCAACTCTTTCTACCACTACTCCGTGTGATCTATCACGAGGATTCTCATGGTGACTCACATCTCCGTAGTGCTCTCCCCTCATGAGAGGGGGAGGTCTCCCCATTCCTCGTCCCATTCCATGCATTCCTCCTGCATACCCAGCACGACCGAACTACAACCATACATCAAATCAAATTATAGCAACGGAAGGAGGAAAACGATGGCGTAATAAGACAGTCCTTCCTCACCATGGGTGGTCCTCCTTGTCCTCCGAAGTGCGGGGGAGGCATCATCGGGTTGAATCCTGCAACTTACTCTCATCTCGTTTCGTATCTCTTTCAAGCAGACGACATCTATGGTAGATAATTAATAATAGTGTGAAATATGTAAAGAGGGAATGCATACCGGGAGGGGGCATGGTCGTGTTGGGCATTCCTCCTCCGGGAGGACCCATGAGATGGGGAGGAGGCATCGACGGATTGAATCTAAACTAGACATTTACGGAAGTTAAAATGCCAGCAAGTATCCAATATTCTAAAGATGCAGGTTTGGATGATCTAATAATACTAGGCAACAAGTGTACCCTGGCGGCGGCATGCTCATGTCCAGTCCTCCAATGGTGGCTATCGACTGGATTGGAGCTGCTCCTCAAAGGATTTGAATGATCGCTGAAAGGTCAAAAAGGATTGTTCACTGTCTACTGTCAGTGGAAATCAGAATATCCATGACTTGTGAGAACTAAGTGATCAACTGATGAAAAAAATGGATGACGACTGCTCTGCTGTCAATTAGACTTAATCTAGAGAGAAAGAGAAAGAAAATGGAACCGGGAGGAGGCACGGAGGTGTTGACAGGGGGAATCACCGAAGTAGGAGTAGACACATCAACATCCTCGCTACCTGCCAATTAACCACATATCAAACATCACTCATTAAGAGAATCAAGAAACGTGCGATATTTCACAGTCAAAAACCATTTTCAACCATTTTAACAATGAGAGCAGCGGTCGAAAAGCAGGTCCAAAATGACATAACGTGCCCGGTTTTTGGAGTCCATCCAGTGCAAAAGTAGAAAACGTACCCATTTTTTTAGTAATTTTTTGATCAAGTTGTATAAACGTACCCATTTTTAACGATTTCATATTAAAATTTTAGAAATGTGCCTACTTTTTACAATTTTTGTGACATACTCTTTCGACCACTGAATGATAGAGGAGATATACCTGGAGGCGCGGGTTCTCCACTTCCGACAGAGGTCCCCGAGTGGTCTGCCTTCGCCCCTCCCACTGCAAGAGAACTCACTCATGGAGAGCTAATGACGCCTCATATTGATCAATCTCGTAACCCCCCACTATCAAATGGTGTTCTCAAGGAGGGGACTAACTGGTGGGGATGGTCATGATGGGTGGTGGTCGAGAGAAGTCAGGCACTGATCCCAGAGTGGGAATGGACGAGGTAGACGAGCCAAGACGAGTGATGGTGTGACCCCCTCCTGTCTGCAAGAAGAGTCCCTTCCCTTCCCTCCCTTGAGTGACTCATGGGGGATCACTCACATTCTCCTCGTTGTTCCTGTGATGGTGGAATCTCCTCGTGTTATCCACCAGCACTCGATTGTTGCCTGACATCGCCACTGTAACAGCCATTGGCAAGAGAGAGGAGAGGAGAGGACACCGATGGAAAAGTATTGCCAGGTTGACTATGAAGTTACTCCAACCATAGGATATTGGAAACCAACATCCAGATACCATGCTATTTTTAAACGGAAGTAGCGAAATCATCGTTAATAGTTCATAAATTTACTGATTTTGGTTGCTATAATATGGCATGATAGATGCATTTACACGACTATTTCAAATTTGAATGTATAGAGACAAGCGAGACGCACCAGGAGCGTTTCCGAGGGGATTCGACAGTGTGATGCCCGCCATGATGTGTCGATTCACCTCAACCATTTTATTGATTTACAAGTGCATCGTTATTGCTATTTCTGTATTTTATGCATGCTCCAACAAAGGAATGATTGAATCTCACCATCTGCTGGTTGTTGCTGAATTCGAGTCGCAGCTTCTTCTGTCGCTCGCAGTACAGATTCCATGTTTCTCAAAGATAAATCGTTGCATTACCTATGGTTGCTTAAAAAAATACGAATATTATGAAATAAATTTTCTTATCTCCGACAATACGATACCTAATAGTGGTAAGCAAACGCGAAAATATCTAACCATAAGAGAATGTGTATTCTATTAAAATAGGGGAATTTATAGATAGGGACCGCGGAGGGGTGTTTAAGAATGCACTCTATATCAATTCCGAAATTCTTATCTTATGAAATCGGGATTGCGGAATCGATTATGAACAAAAATACTCACCGAAAAAATCATAACGATAATAAAACTATTTCTAAAAAAATTACATCTTACCAGAGATCTACCGTAATTTTTGATAGAGTGGGGCGAATTTGTTACTTCTGAGACATAGTTGTTTTCAAAAATTAATTAATGCGTTATGTGAATTTTTAATTCTTAAATTTTGCTGTTTTATTTTGATAACATATGCGAACGGTGAGCTCAAGGTAAATTTATCGCACTCTACTGCTTCACAGCCCCACGCATGCTCATGACCAGTAACTAAAAGCGGCGGCCGAATAAAATAATTTTAAAACTCCCGCAATGTCCATTCCGATGGAATTATGATGAAAAAACCGTAGCTAATTTTATAATTCAAAGCGAAGAGCTATCGAGAACTGAGCGTCAGCTGAATTTCGAAATTCCTACTTTTTTTCGTTGATTTCTTATCATTGTTTTGACATTTTTACGTATTTATTGTTGTAAAAAACTGCGTATATTGCAGGGTATAATGAAGCACAACTCCGTCGTGTCCTCCGACGGGAGGATACGCGCAAGCGTCACTTCACCGCTCCTTCCCACACCAAGAGGAAGATGATGCCCGCTCACCAAGGAGTCCCGCGGAAAGCACGGGATCCGCGCGATTCCCATCAGGTTAGTAAGAGCGAGTAGTATCAACAATCGCGCTGTGGAACCGCACGCGTCCTCTATTTCGAAATGCTAACAGTTTTCGTTTTCCAATTACCGTTATTTGATGCTATTGCTGTTTAGAATGGACGATGTCGCCCGCGGACACAACAAGGGCAACTCCGGCCGCGTCATGCGCGTCTATCGCAAGAAGTTCGTCGTTCATATCGACAAGACCATCCGCGAGAAGCCCAACGGATCGGCCCCTCCGGCGTGAGTCCACTCCTCCAACTTTATTATGAAATGGAGCCTACTGATGCGATGTTAAAAATCGCTGCAAAGATCGGATCTTTGCATGTTTTCCCAGCAGAAATTTGACAAAGATCTGATCTTTGCAGCGATTTTTAACACCACATGAAAGATTTTTTGTCTAAATCAGCTTCAGTTGTTCGTCTTTATCATATCCACTTATTCAGGTCGCCATAACCAAGCTAACGCTCGACAATGGAAGCAAGAAGATCATCGAGCGCAAGGCTGCCGGAAGAGCAACAATTTTGTGTTTTTTAACGATCGAATCGATACCTTGCGATAAAGTCTTGTTCTGCATTATATCTCGTTTCAATATCATGCTCGATAGTGCACTTCTTTTGTGCGATCATGTAAAAACTATGAACAACGTTTTTGAACTTGTGAAATCCCTGGCAAGGCCCCGCACGACGGTTGGGAGGGAGTGACGCGCGCCAAGCTCTGACTCCGCCCACAAAGCAATAGGCGCATGCTTGTGGGCAGACGGCGTGCGAGGGGGCGGGGCCGCCGATTTGTGAACAAATTAGTTGTTGGTAAACGGTCGTTTTGAGCACCCGTGAGCCCGATAATCGAACAATCGCTCATTTTGACTTTCACTGCTATAAACAAGGTCTCCGAACGACGAACCGTCATTTTTTGTACATGTTTAAGACAGAGGGGAGGTTGCTGCATGTGTTTAAATGTTCAAATTAAACTGGGCACTCAGAAAAGTGGAGAAAATCAAGGTTAACCGAGAAAAATGTCAACATTGTCTCAAAAATAGGCCATAAACCATGCTTCCGAACGAAACCCGAGCATGGCCAGTGCCTCTGTAGAGTGCAGGGATGCTTAGAGCAAGCAACTGAATAGAGCACTAAAACTGGGCACTCCGATTTAAAAAGAAAAATAAAAATAATTAAAAAAATGTGAAGCGCAATTTTCTAACAATGCATTTATTTACGTTTTACAAAAACTAAATTACTTAATTCAGTTAAGAATTTGTATCTTCAGATGATGCTCTATCGATTGTACACAAAAAGTAATTAATTAAAATAAATTAAACCTGAGAAAATAAATAAATAAAATGGTGGTGTGATGGTGTGTGAGTTTTCCCAATGCAACAAATGGTGAACGGCAGAGAGGACGGAGCTCCGCGGTCCCTATTTATAGATGAACTTCTTCTTGTTAGTCTTCTATATCACGCATCTTCTGAGAGATTGCATGAAAACTGACACCCTGCGGCACCAGGAGCCCCAACTCTCAGTACAATTCTCGAGATAATTATGCTAGAGTATATTAGGGACGAGAAAACTTTTGACGTTGACCGTTTTTCTCAGAACCGGCTTTTAGGTATTTTCCGGTTCCAGGTCCGGCTCTGCCATATTTCAGCTCCCCGATGAGCTAGAATACCGGCTTTCGGCTCAAAATGTGCGGAAAATTATTTCAAGCAACTTTTGTGTTGACGTTAAGTTGCGTTGATGAGAACTTCATGTTTAAAATAATCAAAAAGTGATTTTGGAATGAGAAAATAAATTCTAGCGGCTCGGGGACCCCACCTTTCCGCGTAATCAGAGATCATTTTTAGAATCTACGTGCATTATTCTTTTAGGAAAAAAATTGAGCCGAGCCATGTAGGGGTGGGAATTGGCCTTAGTGCAGCAAAAACGCTCGCCAATTTGAATTTTTAAAATTTTCAAAATGGTTATTCTTTGCGATACACGCTCAATTATTCACTCTTTCGCTAATTTAAAACATTTACTCATAGAATGGATCAAATACCGTCGAAAAAACCTAACAAATCAGTATTTTAGAAAAATTGCATTTTTTCCCTCGAAATTGCTCAAATTTACACGTTTTAAAATCAAAATTCCGCGCCAACTCAGAGCGCTAACTATTACCGTTCAATAGAACACCTTGACATGAGTAACGTCAGTTGGAACAGGCCGTCTCCAATATTTCGATACTCCAGTTTTTCACACACGAAAATGGAAGATTCACTGTGTCGGACATATTTAAAAAAATAATTTTTGGGAATATTTGTGAGAATTATGATTAGATTTTTGCGTGGAAAATACTTTCGTAAGCTGATGAATCAGAAATTCACGCAAAGTCTACCAATCTTTTTGTTTCTAAATTAGTGAAATTTTCCAGATTCGAAAATTTCGACTTTTGAATATTCGTGAAAAGTGTCGCTTTTTCATTCGTATCTGAATCGTCAGCTCACGAAAGTATTTTCCACACATAAGTCTAATCTTAATTCTCACAAATATCCCCAAAAAATATTTTTTGATATGTCCGACACAGTGAATCTTCCATTTTCGTGCGTGAAAAAAGGAGTATCGAAATTTTGGAGACGGCCTGTTCCAACTGACGTTACTCATGTCAAGGTGTTCTATTGAACGGTAATAGTTAGCGCTCTGAGTGGGGGCGGAATGTTGATTTTACAACGTGTAAATTTGAGCAATTTCGAGGTAAAAAATAAATATATTTGTTCGGTTTTTTCAACGGTATTTGATCCATTTTATGAGTAAATATTTTAAAACAGCGAAAGAGTGAATAATTGAGCGTGTATCGTAAAGAATGACCATTTTGAAAATTTGAAAAATTCAAATTCGCGAGCATTTTTGCTGCACTAAGGCCAATTCCCACCCCTACATGGCTCGGGTCAATTTTTTTCCTGAAAGACTAATGGAAGTAGATTCTAAAAATGATCTCTGATTACGCGGAAAGGTGGGGTCCCCGAGCCGCTAGAATTTATTTTCTCATTCCAAAATCACTTTTTGATTATTTTCAACATGAAGTTCTCATCAACGCAACTTAACGTCAACACAAAAGTTGCTTGAAATAATTTTCCGCACATTTTGAGCCGAAAGCCGGTATTCTAGCTCATCGGGGAGCTGAAATATGGCAGAGCCGGACCTGGAACCGGAAAATACCTAAAAGCCGGTTCTGAGAAAAACGGTCAACGTCAAAAGTTTTCTCGTCCCTAATATACTCTAGCATAATTATCTCGAGAATTGTACTGAAAGTTGGGACTCCTGGTGCCGGGATGTCATGCGATCTCTCAGAAGATGCGTGATATATCATGTCACACCTTCGGTGAATCCGTAGTTGAAGTAGTCGGAGGGATCGGCTCCAGGCTTCCTCCATGGTTTGTCCTCCGATTGAGCCAGATCCACATCATACAGCACCTGCAGCATACCATGAGCAACCAATGGTGAAGAGAGTCGTCTCCACAGCCTCCGTCCCAAACGATCATTAGAGCGAACAGAAAAGGAAAGGGGAAACTGACGACTCCGTCAATGACGGGGACCGTATCCAGATCTATTGCTCCCTTCGTGCCAGTGGGGGCTGCACGAGTGTCTGGTTTCTGAATGGGGGGGGGCTGATCACAGTGTGATAGATATCTCAACTCACTGTAGCGAATTGGACGTTGGGTCTGATCTCTCCGATGGTCACTTGCACTCCATCCTCGTCGTCGTCCTCATCATCAGCGAAGGGATTATCTCAACGACCATCCACTCACGGCGATCTCCCTTCCAGCATCCTCACCTTCCTCTTCCTCTCCTTCATTCACGGGGTTCTCTCTCGACTCCTCTCCTCCTCCTGCACTACTCTCATCAAGGGCACCTCCTTCTTCCGTTCCTTCTCTCTCCGCTTCCTCTTTGATTACTCTCAAGTGACGTTCTTCTTCTGTTTCATCTCCGCCTGTCCACACTTCAGCCATACTACAAATAGTTCCAATATTTTTAAAAAATCGACAATTCTAAAGGTAGATGCAGGTATCGCGATGGGATGCAAACCCAAGATGGTACGGATTAGAGACGAATAGGAAACACGCTTTATGCACACTCATTATTACAAAGGAAGTATTTGAATCCCGAGTGGAAAGGCAGCAAGACCAATATTTAGCTAGGATGGGTACATTAATATACATCATTTTCTTTTCACAAGACACTGAGGAGTGGGAATCATGTGCATAGTGACTAGAGCAAGTACAATACTGAGCCTTGAAAAGAATACCTTTACAGCCTATAGCTTATCATATGAATTAGCTTCTACCTTAGATGTGCCGATGAAAAATAACAGCACCGATCTTTTAAGATCTACAAACTAAATAATAAATCTATCGTCTAAAGTAACAACCATGGATACTAAATGAGAGAATATCAAGCTAATGATCAAGGGATCAGACAGATTGGATGAATTTATTGGGGAAGAAGGCGAGTCCCTCCAGTGTGTCGTCTCTACACAGTTTCCCTGCCGATTCTGCTGCCAACAGTCTGCAAGACAACATCCATCCACTAGCCCATGCTTTAGAGTGACACACCTTTCTTTAGCCAGGACGACGGTAATCCCCTTGGCAGAGCTCAGCTGGGCTGCAGTGAGTGATCCTCGTTCCTCGACGGTAGATACCGTATCCCCGATGGAGGACTCAACCGATGCTTCACGCAGCTGCACCACCATCACACCGGAGGGGAAACGAGCCATCCTGAAGCCATTGTGAATTCATCTATCAAGCACTTCCACGTCTCCTAATGTCTCATCATCCCATAAACATCTACAGTATGGTTAAACCATAATAAATGCTAAAACTGACTCGACGGGCCCGCCAACCTTCTGTAGAGCACTACAGGCGTTGAGAACGTCTTCGGGAGAGAGTAGTTCCATACCACGAGCACGATTGATACGGCAGAACGCCTCTGGCAGAGTCATCACTCCTCCACATTCCTTTAACCAAAGACAGTTAATTTCGAACATAACTCGGCAATAATGTTCCAAAAAATCCTCAGTTTTTAAATAATTCACCAAAAGCCTATTATTATGAGTTTTCACAGATCACGATAATTGTAGTAAGAGTCGACTGATACTGTCAGGAAAATTGCAATTCGTCTAAATATACAAACGTAACCTTGAGTGCGGGTGCGAGTACATTGCTTAACTCCTCTGCTAGTTTTTCATAATAGACGGAGCCACTTCCATACGTCGACTTCGTGACGGGATCAGAAACTCCCAAGGAAAGGAGGTAAGATTTGAATGATATTGTCTAAAGAAACCCATTAAATGAAATATCATATCGATGGACGATTTAAAGCACAGTAAGGATAGCTTACCTCATCTTGAGAGATCTCTCCCTGTCTCGCTTTCAATTTCTCAGCGATGCTCTTGGAGAGAGTGACCATTTCCCTTGCTGATTCCATGAGACGACTCATGTCTTCGAATGCCTGAGAGTGCACACGTAGTAAATGAACATCTCATCTTCATAATCACTTAGTTGCAAACCATGAGCTTTTTAAAAAGTATACAATATTGCAATGAGGAACTAAATACCTGACTGATACTCTCATGAGTTTTTATGTGATTCTCTGCCAATTTCCGTTCGATTCCAGCGATTCCCACAGATCGTTGATTGGTAGCATGAGATGCACGAGACTTAAACATTTATAATTCATAAAAAGTAAGCTTCCCGATTACCAAAGATCAATCCGATTGCAATAGTACAAATATTATTTTATGGGAATTTCAGAAAATTTAATATAAAATGAGAACCTCTTAGAATTTAAAAAAATATACATACGAGCCGTTTTTTTAGATATGCTATAACGTTCACTACTTAAACTTGAATATATTTAAATAACTATTTATTTATTTAATACAAATGATATTATTACAAATGACATATTGAGAAAAGAAGTTACCCCGCTCGAACTCGATCCTGATGAGTTTCGCAGCCATATCTTCCGCTTCAGCGCCTCCTCGTATCGCTTGAAGAACTGATGTGAGAATGATAAATCAAACTCTTACTTCATTGGAGAAAATGTGCATGCTATTTAGAAACGAATCAAACCTCATCCTCTCCTCCACCCTTGAATACGAATCGGACGTGATTGTGGATCGAAGCAGATACAGGTCCCATTAAATTAGATGGAGGGTGCTCGAGAGTCACAGATATCTTAAGTTTACATTATGAAAAATATACAGGGTAATTGGGAAATCCATAGATACCTTTCCTCCCCTTGAAAATAAGTTCTTGTGGTGCTTGTCGATGTGCTTAACGAGTGAATGGTGCAGAGTCAAACGACAATCCTGTAATAAATGAAAAATCATGATCGTTCGGGCACGAAACACGATCATAAACCATTACCGCATTCGAAGAGTCAGCCCAGATTACTCGATGCAACGTCATGGAAACCGTCCCTTGCTCGAATAGTGTCTAGAAATACACAAACGTGAAGAAAACCCTATGAGTGATGCAGACCTGCTTGAGGTCGCCTTCGTAAATGCCGACATTACCGGCCTGGCAGAGAATTTCCTCCATGGATTCCCCCGGCTGATAGAAGCCAAGCCGGTTCGCCATCACCTGAACCACAAATTTGCAAATCATTAACCACAAAAAAAAAGAAATGTAACACGAATTTACTGATTTTTGAAATCGAAAAAATCGAATCGGGGGTGTGCCTTGGACCAGGGGACGTTTTCCATTCGTTCTTCTTCGCAGTTCGCGGTTTCGAAAGACATTTTTCTTTATTTTTTGCTTCACTTAGTTTTTAGGCATTTTGCTTGTATGTTTGCAATTAAATACTTCATTTTTTCGCGGTCAAGTTGTTATACATAATTCACAATACAGGACCAGTCGAAGATGATCATTTCTTCAATTGGGAGACTGTCTACAAGACCTTCTCTCTTTGCTACACTTCATCGCTCGATTTCCTCCTCTCCGATCACTCTAAAAGGCCATTCCAAGTGGCAGAACATAAAGGCTACAAAGGGCAAGAATGACCTCATTAAGTCTCAGGCAACGAATCTCCTTCTCAGGAAGGTACGTATTTGATCCGCCTAATATTAGCTAATGTACTTTCCACTCATTCTCCGAGTCTCGGTAATCCTCTTCTCTTAAAGGTCGCAGCAGCTACTCGAAAGGGAGGGTTTGATCTGAAACTGAATCGTGAACTGGCTGGTCTGGAGCAGGAGTTTAGAGCACAGGGACTTCCTCTTGATACCTTCAAGGCGTACGTGCAGAGATTGAAGGTGAGCATATATAAATTTATGTTTGATCCTTCTGGATGTTATTGATGGTCATTGGATTGTAGGACAAGCCGGAGCAGCCCTTCCGATTCGAGATCATCGGACCTTCTGGGTCCTTCTTCATCGTGGAAACCGAGGCTTCTAACAGAACTGGCATTGCGGGCACCATCCAGAAGTATATGAACAAGGTAATATAATGTGTTCGAAATATATGTATATGAAACACAATTTTGATCTATGAGAGTGACATAAGCTAATTGATGCATATCAGAAGGCGCATTGAAGTTTCATTGGATATTGCTATGGATTGTGAAAAATTTAGACAGGAGGATTCCGACTAGCGGCAGACTCTTCTGCAGTACTCTCTTGGTTCGACTCCAAGGTTCGTTCGCAGACTACTCGTGTTCTATTTCGAAGAATGCAAATATATTATTTTAGGGAGTCGTTCTTGTGGATAGTGTGAACAAGGAGGGAAAAGCGATACCATTCGAGAAAGCTGAAGAGATGGGAATTGAGCTGGACTGCGAACAGGTAGTTTTCCAAGCTCTGGTTTACATAATATAATCTTGACTTATTTTATTTTCGCATTAAGATGTCAGTGTAAATAATCGAACATTGAAATGTTTCAGTATTATTTAAGGGGGGCGAACATTTTCGCAACGGAGTACCATTCGCTTGACAGAATGAGTAGCAATATGTGAGTTGTTGCATTGTTACCAGTATGTGCTCCCCCACTGTAGAATATATAAATTTTGTTACCAGGCGACCATGAGTTTCAACGTATGGGGGTTCATGGAAATCCACAAACCAGGAACCCCGGGTCGTTGATTTAGGGTAAAACTCAATATCGCCTGGTAAAAAAATGTATATATGCTATTGTGGGGGAGCACATACTGGTAACAATGCAACAACTCCCATGTTGCTACTCCTTCTGTCAAGCGAATGGTACCCCGTTGCGGAAATGTCCGCCCCCCTTATTTAAAGCCTGCTTTCAAGTTTTCAAACTGTAATTCTTAATTTATCTTCAAACTCTTTCTTTCGGGAAGGTCACTAACCAATGGCTGCAACACTTGAGTGGATTCCAACTTTGGTTGTAGGTTGAGGCAATCGAGGGCGAGGATGGGAAGACGAAGTTCGAGATGTTGTGTGAGCCTAATCAGCTCAGTAGTGTGGAGGAAGGACTGAGCAGTCAGGGGTCAGTCTCTTTTGCTATTAACATCATTCTCATTCGCATGGCAATTTTGCTCCAAATCATCCAGGATTGATCTGAAAAAAGGAGTAAACATTTTAGTCTTGTTATCGAGAGCGCAGAGAATGAAATGAGGCCGAAGCATCCCATTTCTATTTCCGAGGCAGATCAGAAACTGGTGAGGTCTTTCTTTTTTCTTGTCAAAAATACTTCTGAATTTTATTGTTTAAATCATGATTAAAATATAGAAGTAAATTCTGTGTGGGGTTGTTTTGCCATAACTAGCAATTACTTATTACAGGTAGATAAGTTGTATGAATATCTGCAAGAGAACGAGAATGTGAAGCAGATCTTCGACAACATTCAACCAGAAGCATGAGAGGTGTCGTTCCAGCAAGGATCATTTGTCGAGGTTACTATAGTTTTCCTTTCTAGTGGCCTGACGTAATTATTCAATAGATAAAAAGATAGCTATTATGATACTCAAAACAACTTTATTCGTGAGCCAGAATTCCAACCTTGATTTGTGAATGTTCAACCAAGCGGTCGACGCTATTGTTTTGTTTCTTTGTGAGATCACTGAGATATGAAAGAGATGCATACACAGTCTCTGTGTCGGTTCTCCCTAGGTTTTCGTTATAGGTGTTATAGCTCGGTTGTTGATTTTCTATATCTTTGCAATTAAATTTGTTGAAATATAATACAAAGATGTTCCGATCACTTCAGAATTTCGCATTACCACGTATTAGAACAATTAAACGGGGAAATCAACCAACATGGGTTAATGCGATCTTTGGTTTCTTATCTACAAAGAGGTTGTGCTAGCAGTCGAATTTTTCTTCAACAAATTCCACGATGAAGTAGTCTTTGTTTGCCCTGAAGTAATGTATTGCGATGTAAAGATAGGGAAGATCTGACCAATCAGCATTGGGACTTGATTCTTGTGTGTGATCTGAATGATACAAGGGGGCTGCATCCATGGCTCCCCATCTATTTGCATAGGAAACGCCTTGTGTGTTCTGCAATGGGAACTCGATGGTGGGATGGCATTCGACTGGCGTACTGTATCACTACGGTTGAGCACTGTGAGAGTCTGCGTGCAGCTGCTCTCACTCCCGCCTTTATCTGTCCCATCTGGATGGCCGACTCCAGTCCCACCACCTACAATATCATTGAGATGAAGATTAAAATTAATTGGGATAACCTCGACTAGTTTGTCACCAATGTCCTGAACTCTCGATGATAGATGACCATTGGAAGCAGATGCGAAAGGCATCGGGAATCTACTTGCACCCGAGCTCTTTCTACTTGTTCCCCAGAGGTTAGACCCTGAAATAAGTCAGTTTGACAAAAAGTGAAGTCTCGATCTACCTCCATAAATAGAGGTTATATTGAGTAGGGCGATTCCCTCTAGTGTTGATCCTTGTCCGAGATCGATTGTTTCCCCATCGCACTGAATCACTAGATGAGGAGGGTAGATCACGAATATTGCCTACCAGTATATCGATTTGTTCATGGAGGTTCTTGCACGTGCTTGAGAGTGTCTCTGTAGTGCCCAACTCGAAGTACCACAACTTGTTTCTCATCCGACTATTGAACTTCTCTGGATACTTCTCTCTCATTACATGGAATCTATGGGCGATAGATGCATCCTAAAATCAGTTGATTTACCTTCCCTCCATTCCTTCTACTAACCACTCCGATGGAGAAGTAGTTGTTGATGATATTGTAGGGCGGTGGATCTCCCTTGTCACTTTTCTTCTTCTGCTCGATCTTGATCTGCCATCGGTCCATGTAGATCTCAAATTATTTCTTCAACTGTCATTATCTAAATTCCACTTGCCGGCATTGCCTTCTCTATGTTGTGGAGGATCTTGGTGAGGTTCTCATTCTCGTATCCTCCTCCCCATCTCAGACAACGAGCGAGATCATTACCCGTTCCCAGAGGAAGAATTGCCACTGGCGGCCTTTTGTTAGTCTCATAATCGATCTTGTCTAAATATATCTTAATTATTGGAATAAATATTTGTATTTGGAATTCTTAGTGGAAACGAAGCTAACCCATCGCGTCGAGTACCCATCCTATCGTACCGTCGCCTCCGCATACCAATACGTTGCAATTGGGAATGTTGGCAAACAGATTAAGCCTGAAGTTCGCCAATATCTTGCAGTAGTCGATGAATAAAGCTCACCCAGGTTCTGGTCCGACCTTACTCAAATCGTAGACCTGTCTCGGGTTGAGCATATACTCGAATTTCCTGAGAACTCTCACTCCTTGTCTCCCTCCACTCTTCGGATTAACGAAGACAAGTAGAGGACGAGTGTTGTTGCGAGGCTGAACTGCCTACAAATAACGGTTGCCATTCCTTACCCGCATGGTTTGGTTAACCTGTAGAAGGTTGGAAACGTGTTGCTGCTTGACATTCTTCCTCTCGAGGAAAGCTGGGAATATGTGGGTGGGCGGGAGGATGTGATACTGACAAGTTCATTTTGTGAACATTCTATGAGGTGAGGATTAGTGATGACAAAACGGAAGTCGGCACCTTGTCGGAAAGACTCGATTTATACCCCTTGCCGGCAAGACGGCCCTTTCAAGCCGGCGCGCTTGCCGGCGGCCCCTCCCTCTCCCTCCTCAATCCGGCAAGGATGACCTTTCAACGGGAGAGTTGTCGGCGTGCCGACAAGAGACGGCCAGCCGGTAGATCAAGGCCGCCAGCTAGGGAACAGAGAACCATTTCGAGCATAGTATTCAAAGTAGGGTGGTTGTTTGGTGTGAACTAATTGGACTTATGTCAATACAACCTAGTTCATCATCATTGCGTAATATTGCGTCATCCTTACGTAATATGACGTTTCCAAATAACAAACTTTACAAACTTGATGAGAATAATGGCATGAGAAGTCATTTGATGCGGGGTGATCTCGCCGTGAATCGTATATATCGATTTCGTCATCACCATGCAATAATACGTCATTCTTATGCAATTTCATCCATTTCACTCATGATTCACTTCAGTCACAACGGAAATGATCAGTAAAGGAGTCATTGGATACCACGGCGTTCTAAAGGGGGGTAGCGAGAGAAAGAGAGGACCGAGAAAGAGAGAGAACTGCAAGAGATACGGTATTTTAATTTCAGCGCCGGGCAGTTTGCCAACCCTGCATACGCGGTGCAAACGGGGCTGTTTCCCAGCAATAATGTTTCAAACGTGTTTGGCGGTAAAACGCCGTGGATACGGGGCGTTTACGCCTTCAATCATATTTATCTATTTCGTCATCACTATGTAATATTACGTCATTCTAAACTTTACTCTGTGAACTGCTCCGAACTCTATCCGAAAAATTACGGTATCCAATTTTCCTCTTTTGCTATCGATCGGAACTGCGCATGTCTAGAGAGATACGCCATGGCCTGCTGATTATCCGCCCCAAGTTATCTCAAACGGATTCACAGCCGTCCACGGAAATAGAAAACTCGAAAATTCTGAAAAAAATGTTCTACACGATGAGGTATTCCGCCAGCATCAGTAGTATGCCGATTCCCCTCTGTGCTGATGATTTTACGGAAAATAGGTAGCAGCTTGCCCAATGCAAATTTGCAATAAAAATGGTTACTATGATAGCTTTTCTGAAAAAAAGTTAAAATTCAGAAGTGCAGAACATTTTATCAGAATTGTCTAGTTTTCTATTTCCGTCGACGGCTTTGAATCCGCTTGAGATAACTTGGGGCGGATAATCAGCAGGCTATGGCGCATCTCTCTAGGCATGCGCAGTTCCGATCGATAGCGAAAGAGGAAAAATTCGATACCGGATAGAGTTCGGTGCAGTTCACAGAGTAAAGTTCGGCGCTTTAGAATGACGTAATATTACATAGTGATGACGAAATCGATAAATATGATTGAAGGCGTAAACGCCCCGTATCCAATGACTCCTTTACCGATCATTTTCGTTGTGACTGAAGTGAATCATGAGTGAAATGGATGAAATTGCATAAGAATGACGTATTATTGCATGGTGATGACGAAATCGATATATACGATTCACGGCGAGATCGCCCCGCATCAAATGACTTCTCATGCCAATATTTTCATCAAGTTTGTAAAGTTTTGTTAGCTGGAAACGTATTACGTAAGGATGACGCAATATTACGCAATGATGATGACCTAGGTTGTATTGACATAAGTCCAATTAGTTCACACCAAACAACCACCCTACTTTGAATACTATGCTCGAAATGGTTCTCTGTTCCCTAGCTGGCGGCCTTGATCTACCGGCTGGCCGTCTCTTGTCGGCATGCCGACAACTCGCCCGTTGAAAGGTCATCCTTGCCGGCAAGGGCGCTTCCCTCCCCTCCTCAAGCCGGCAAGAGCCATAAATTGCCTGTCTCGTCTGCAACTCGCCGACTTCCGCTCCGTTTTGTCATCCCTAGTGAGGATAACTAATTGGGAATTCAAAAATAAAATAAAATTTTAATTTTGCCCGATGATACTCACCTTGAGTTCGCCCATGTCACATGCATCGGAGATAGAAGGTAGACACTTGTTGTGTGCATGTCTATTGCACCATCTACATCGCTTCCCTTGGAAGACGGCGATGGACGAACCGCATTTTGCGGCGCACCTGCGAGCGAGTTGGCCCCTCGATGAGGCCTTCTCTCCGTCTCTTACTTGGAAGGGGCATTGGCATCAATCCAGTGATGACTCAGTCTCTCGCACTGTCGGGCAGAGAAGGTGCGGATGCATCGATTCGTCGCATTGCGCACGCATCTCTCGTGAGCAGTGTACTTGCACACTGAAAGGCTCTCAGTGCTCGTCCGTCTGACTCTCACTCACTTCCACAACTGAGTCCCTGCTTGCCTCCCCATCCCACTAGTGCCGAACAGCACACATTGCAGTATGTGGGCTTGGAAAAGTGGCGGAGTCTCCAGACATGTGCGCCGTCCTCCTTCAGATCATCGAGTTGCAGCTACAAAGGAGGGGAAATGAGGGAATGGTGATAGATGGAGGGACCGTATCGAAGCCAAGAAGAACGAGGAGCGGAATTGTAGTGAGTCCGCCTCTCTTCCATTCCTCAAGTGAGACGATGCCGTCGGAATCGAGGTCGATATCAGACATCATTTGACGGATTATCTATGTTATGATCTTTGTTATCAATGCCATGCCACTTCCACTTCACCGGCTCCAACTCGATTGTGTCCCAATGCTGATATCGAGCCACAGTCATCATCTGCTCGATGATTCCTTCGATTTCCGCTTTGTCGAGGAAACCATTTGCATCGGAATCGTAGACATGGAAGACCACTGAAATACGAATGTTCAATGCTACACCAGTGAAATCTATTTGTGATAATTAACCTATTCTAAACCATTGAATCAGAATCAGTCGGTCCGAAAACATCCGGTTCTTGGATGTACTGTACTGCACAGCTTTTTTTCGACTCTTTCAACTTGACCTTCTAATTTGTTTTCTGGTGAAGCAGCCTCCAGTAAAGAGAGGTAACACACGAGGGGCTTCAGCGGGATTCGAACTCCCTCGTACGATTTCTCCTACAACTTTTTATGTTTTCGAAAAAAAGAGCTCCAGAAGCACCTCATTGTTTGGTTTGAGTCGTTCGCTGATAGGATTGAGACCATTTAGCTTGTTTCGAACATTAGTGATAGCTTCTTCGAATGAAGAGAGACGCCGCTCTGCAATAAATATCCCATAATTTTGATGATCACCAGCTCATTAGTTCTCTACAGCCTATTGCACATCTAATTATTTTACGAGAAATATCGAATTAAGGCTAATAATTAATGTGTAAGGGTGTATTCCCATATCTACGCCTGCTTCTCTAAAAAGTAGATGAAGCCTTAGAGAGAAGCTGGGGGAATCGATAAGTGAAAGGGGTGTCGTAATCGGATTAAGTGTGCTTCGGACCACGACCGATGATGGAATCATGCGAGTCCGGGATGAGCAATAATTCTTGTAAGTCATATAACGTTACAAACCTTTGGATTGCTTGGAGAAGGAGAGGAATAATTGTTCTACTAGATCAGTTGGTAATTCAGCCCCGAAGTAGACGACAACGAAGTGTTGAAATCCCTCGAAGTCAATTGTCTGCAATAAAGATTGTTTTTTTGTGCAGTTTGTATATTTATAGTTTAGTCGAAAGGTCTGAATAATTTGTCAGAAATCTGCGAGAGAAGTTATTTAAATTTGAAGATGCTGGAATACTGATTCTCTTTTTCATGCACTCTTTCTCGTTCTCTAAGCATGTCGTGGAAAAGTTAGAGAAAGACTAGAGAGCGGTATTTTCGAGAATGGAAAAGGAATCAAACAAAACATGATTTCTTTCCTATCTATCGAAAATAATCCTGGCTCATCTTTTTCTGACTTTTCTCGCAACAATGCTAACCTTTATTGTAGATTTTCCACTGCGTTTCTAGAGAAAAAATGCTTTCCCCGCACCTCAAAAGTTCCCGAACTTTTCTCACATATTTCTGATTAAACGCTTCTCACATATATTCTTGATCAAATAGAAAAAAAGGAGTCTAACCTGTTGGTCTTCAGACAAATGTTTTACAAAGATTCCATCTGGTGGTTGAAATTCCCCAAGCAGATCGACAAGTTTGTGCGAGGAATCTGCAATATTCCCTAAGTGTTGTGTTCCACCATTCTTTTGCAACTCTAAAATTGGTAGGACGGTCTCGTGAAATGGGTGGGGGAGTGACTACGGGAGGGGGAGTAAATCGGATTGCCCCGTGCGTCCTCTATTCTCATATTGTTAGACCCATCCCGTATGAGTGAATTTATGCACGAATGACATCAGCTTGCATTCTGTGCAGACAGGTTTCCATTCATTCCACTTTGGACAGTTGTTTTTTTAATTATTTGCTTTGTAGAAGTGCACATACTTAGGATTACACAACCGTATATCGTCCATTGCTAGTCATTCCCAAACATTTTTTTCCTGATTTGACAGGAAGTATTTCTCGGAAGGCAAGCGAAAGAGGAATGCATTGTGACAGTGATTGTATGCGCCTTTCCAACACCCGAATGAGGTACGGAAATGGGCCAAATTAGAGAGGAATTCGAAGATGTGTCAATTGGATAGTGGAGGCAGAAGTGCTTATATTTGAATGGTACTTACAATTAGCATATTCCGTGAGACGAGAGAACTGCTCTGGAGAGAGCATGAATTTGAATGCCTGAAATTAGTCGCATTAGAAAGCGCTACTACATATATGATCTGTATCAATGCTAAATATATCTCGTATGGTTATTATTTTCTTCAAAACACTGATAAAAGTCTCGCTAGAAAGAAAATTGATCCGTAGGAGGGCGAATGAATGTGCCCACGACTGCTTTAGAGGAAAGTGAAATGGTGCTGGGGGAATTGTAGCAGTATAAGTTGTTGTTCGAGAGAGATATTGTAGCAGAGTATTGCGTGCACATTACTCAATGAGGACGGGTAGGGAATGGAAACATCGATAAATCTCTCGAACATTGTGTCAGTGGAATGTTGTGGAGAGAGACTTATGGCAATTATAGAGTGAACCATTTACTTTCTGCCAAGGTGTATTTCAAAACAGTGAACAGTGCTCGTTCGTTCACTGAAACACACAGTCTAACCTGACATAGTCAAGGAATGTAAGGATCCTATATGCGCATTCACGACCCGCTGATACTTAATATCTTTTGGGGGTCAACATTTTCGTGGCGACCAAAATTGGACCAATGTGAATCACAGTAAGAACATGGGACGAGCTAAACAAATTTTAAGCACGTGCGAAATATTACTGTATGTTGGAACACAATAGAGACTACTGGAAATGTAGGACCCCATTGTAAGAAACGATGGGTTTGTCATAGGGAGTGCAGTTATGAGAGACGAGAGAAGCTACGATTGACTACTCTCTATGCATATACACGTGAATCTAGAGGAGAGAAGAGACTCCTCCCACGGAAGGAAAGGAAGAGGAGACGCTATCCAGGGGAGGGACGAGAGGATTATGAAGATGAGAGACCGACTTCACCTGTCCCTCAAAAGGAACAGATTTCTATGAAGTATATTAAACATGACACTATAATACAATGCTGGATGAAAGAAGCGGTCGCCATAGACGGCGCTATCATCTTTGGGTTCTCTATTTCTAAATTGTCTCCTTGGTTCCAGAATGAATTACACGGGTTGTCAGGGAACAGAAAGGAAATGTAGGAGCCGGTTTTACAAGTTATGATGTCCCTAAATATTGTTATTAGCTTGTATAAAACATTCAATTATTAATATGCAAGTATGCAAGAAATTATTTTGTATAGAAAATGCAATAAAATGTAGGGACTCAAAATATACAATCAGTGATAATTATTCTTCACCCACGTAGAAAGAAGGAGAGGGGGAGCAATTGAGGAGAAGATGAATAATGAGTAGGAGATTGGGAAGAGACGTGAGATATTGATAGGATTCATTTCCCCCATATACGGAAAGGAGCCCTTGTATCCATTGATTAAAATGAGTGTGGCATCATACAGTTGAAAATGTTGAAGAACGGGCAGAATGTAATTGATTACTCGCAAAATGCGTGTTGAAATATTAGGATGCACTATTGAAATTTGAGACTGCTCGAGCACTCCAGGTAGTGAAAGATATCGCACCTTTCATGGAAGGGGGGGGGGAGAAAGAAATAGATGGGATGGAAGAGGAACATAAACATATAGGGAGACAAAACATAAGCATTGAACGTGAATCATATTAGACGAAGAATACTGCAATTGTCCGAATAAAAATTGTAGAGAAATCTGAGTATGCGTGTGTATCTATGAGATAATGATATCCGCAATGCTATTCTAGCACTTTATTCAGAATGTCTTTGACATTTGTATCTGCAGTTGTGATATTCACTTGACTGTTCGCATGGATGTGAATGACGTGATTGAATGAGCACCATAGGCATGCTTGAATCTGTGCATTCTCTCATCTTGATTGGTTGAGAACATCGGAGTAGGGAGAGATGGGTCTGACAAGTAGCCTCTTTTCTTGATTACTTCTCTCTGCCCTGCAGTCTTTCGAGAGACGTCTCTACCGCTAAATCTCAGTCGGTTTCGCGATAATCCGTATCTCTAGTTATCTCACACTCGACAGTAGCCACGCCTCTTCGACGGTTGCGTCGATATTCCACTCTCTCACTCACCTTGAAATGGGAAAATATTATGAAGATTTCCGCTCTCATCGGAGATTTGCTGGTGTCCCTCGCTTCTTCCGGTCTCTCTCACTGGTTTTCCCTCTTCTCTCTCATCGTCTCTATCTCATAAAGGCGTCTGTCTTAGTAGACTGAGTATTCTGAGCCCTTTCCTGCTACTTTCCTTCCATTTTCTTCCATTCATCCGAGAGACTCTAGGTCTCCCGATCTCGAACTAACCATTTTCCGAGTGCAGAAACGTGAAAGAATGGCTGAACGAGAGGAAAGGACATTCATCATGGTCGGTTTATTCTCGAATCCATTTATATAAATTTTTGTTTCTCAATGATTTTTCTAGCTGCTTGATATAGAACAAAATAGAACGAGTCGATGAATACTCACGATATATGGTTGCTATTAGATACCACGAAAGTAGGTATGAAAAGACGGTAAACATAATAGAAAGCGAGAGAGTAAATTTCTCTCGTAGTTTCTATAACACTAGTGTTATACTACGGAAAAATACTTAAATTTCCCAGATGCATCCACTTGATATTACAATATAGTGATATGGTGCCTTCAGGTGAAGCCTGACGGAGTCCATCGATCTCTCGTGGGAGAGATAATGGAAAGATTCGAGCAGAGAGGGTACAAACTAGTCGGGCTGAAGATGATGACTGCTCCCAAGGAACTGCTAGAGGTTTCTTCCTTTATTTTCACTTATATGAACAAATGGAAATGTGGTTGAAGATGCACTACCATGAGTTACGTGAGCGTCCCTTCTTCCCCAAACTGATGGCCTACATGGGATCGGGACCTCTCGTCGCCATGGTCTGGGAGGTCAGATAAGAAGAATGTGAAGAGAGAAGGGGAGATAGGAAATGACTAGTTCGAAATATTGGAAGGTTGAGCGTGAGGTACTCTTTAAGGCAGTAAATTCAATATTTGCACTGTAGGGGATGGATGTCGTAGCTCAAGGGAGAGCAATGCTGGGAGCTACTGACCCACTCAAGTCCGCTCCTGGAACCATTCGTGGAGACTTCTGCCAGGCAACTGGTCCGTTCCTTCCAATCATATTATCTCTTAGTGAGAGTATTCTCAGGCCGGAATGTATGCCACGGGAGCGACTCGAAGGCTGCTGCTGCCAGGGAAATTGGACTCTGGTTCAGAGTAAGATTATCACTTTCTGACGATCGCTCACCTCATTCCCTCGTTCCTCCTTACCGTACTTGTCTGCTTATATTTTTCTCGCAGGAGCAGGAGCTTTCCCACTACACGAATGATCAACACGCAAAGTGGGTGTACGAGTGAGCGACGAATTGAAAGGTCCGAAGAGGAGAACACATTGCACCATATTATCCCTCTTATATTGTAGATAGATTGGAATCTTTTCCGATAAAGTTGTATTTTACAATACTAAACTTGTTTTTGTACCTGCGTTCCCGGTCTATAAGTCCGGCGAAAGTTACCGTTGTGTCGTGCTGAATAATCAAATTTGATACGGTAGTTGATCGATCAAGATGTCGTCCCTGAATCGTGTCGTCGTCTCGGGATATGAGGCACTCAGGGCTGAGATCAACAAGTGGAATGAGGCTGGAAAGAAGGTGAGGGGACAATTGCATGTATTAGGTTGTTCGGAAAGTTTCTTTCTTTTTTCATGTATGGGCACTATTCACTTCTCCTATATTTAACCTTGACCAATCAGTTTATGGTTTTTTGTAGTTGATGTGGGCATGGATACTCTCTATGGCAACCAGTAGTACATGCCTTTTCGATCAATAGATCTTGAGCAATGGAGGTCCGATGTTAGCATAGTCGACTTTTCTCCCAGATTTTTAACGGCGCACATTTCTTTGCAGTACAGAGATAGGCATACAAATGACCGACTATTGTGAAGATCGTCAAATAAGGTTATTAGTAAACGTAAAGCTTTAAATCTAGGACGTGTCCCCCAATCTAACGAAGAGTCCATGGAGTAATCCGCACTACGATGGGTTTTTCGAGCATAATTTTGAACTTATTGTGGTTCACCCGGTCAACCTAGCGATCAAAGCGAATGTTATTTGTGAAGTACATTACATGGCCACTTGCTATCGTTAATTAGGTGGGAATCCAATTACGTATTCTTGAGCAGGATTTTTCAGAAAATTTATGCCGAAATTTGAACATCGAAATGGTGACATATTGATATCTCCCGTCTCTCTCGATGGTTGAAAGCCTGGTTTTTCTTTGTTATCATTATTATCAACTCTTGCCCTATCACATATTATCCGGCTAGTATCGGTAAGCATCTAGTTCTCGGGGAGAATGACCCAAAAAAACACTGAAATTCTGATTTTACAGGTGTTTTTGACATATGCTAACTTTTGATATTTTCTCTTGCTATACGACCGAGATGTGATTTGAACATAATTTAGTATTCCAGCGCCAATGCCCTAACGTATACCATAGACAAAATAATTGAGGTCGAATGCCACAAGAATTGGCATGAGAAAAATAAAAGAAAGAAACTTTCCGAACAACCTAATATGTAATCGGATGGAATTGTATAGGGTCGACTAGTGATGCTCTTCCTTTCGGATCACGTGGATGGAAAGGGATGGTGCCCTGATTGCGTCACCGGTAAGGGAAGAAGTTCATTCAGACACGCTTTATAGCTCATGCAAATAGTTGATGAAGTGTAATCTATTTCGCATGCTCAATCACCACCTACAATAGGACGCACATATGCACATTCCTTTACTTGGAAAGTATTGGCGATATCAATCTTGTGGACTCTCTCTTGTTGAGTGGAGCCCCTGGTGGCGGATGCCCTGGCTGACCCCACTGTGGCTGCTGCAGGAGACGTCACCTTCGTGCAGACCTTCGTAGGCCAGAAGGAAGCGTGAGTCTGTCCCAGAGAGAGGGCATTCGGCAATTCTTCCATATTTGGTCCACCTCCCCCCTCTCCCATATCATTTCTCAATTGCTCCTCATTTGAAAATCAGGGAGAGCTATCTAGAAATTAATTGGGGGAGGGGAGGAAAATAAAAGGGGGGGGGGTGTTGAGATTGGCCAAATATTGAAGAAGTGTGAGGAATAAATCTTTGATTTCCAGATGGAAGGATAAGACGAACGCCTTCCGCACGTCGGATGATCTCCTCGTCAATTCGATCCCCACTCTTCTCGAGTACGGAAAGATGGTGAGAAAGCATAGGGCTCTAGCCACTATTAACGAAACCATTATAATTCGTGTATCTCTTGGCTTCCAGATTCACTTAGATAAGTAGGTAATAGTAATTTTGTATTTTCTAATCTTTCGAGTATTGATTGTCCCCTCAGGAGCGTCGTCTGGGAGACAAGGAGTGCACTAATGCTGAGATCATCAAGAACTTCATCCTCGGAGTTTGAGAGATTACCGTACCCCCCACCAGATAGAGTTATCGTATCTTCAGTTGTTCAATACTGTATCATCTTCCCATATGTGCCTACTTATTGCATTCCAAGGTGCCCTTCTGTGATTGAGTTATGTTGAGAATGCTAATATATTTTTTATATTCATTTGGGTGCAAAGAATACAATCAACGAAATTAGAACAAAATAGGACATTACTCACGAGATGAGAGTCTTCTTTTTGGGCGCACCCCCATTCTTCGATGGCCCACAAAAACACATTCTATTCGTCTGTCTATCGGGACCTCCTCTGAATACAAAATTGACGTCTTCACGGGAGAGAATTCTGACCTGCAGTAGCATCCAATCAGTTTCCTTCCTCCATCTTCACGACAGAAAGTTTCGCAATCTCGTTGAAGGCATTTGTCCAATCGACCGAAATTACTGTAATCAGTGGATCATACGGATTATGGGAGAATTGTTTACCAATGGTGAATTTGGATAGTTTTAACTCGAGATAAGAATCATCTTATACCATGGTAAGGTCACAAATCGAGAGCAGGTGGCATGGCAAGTCGGTGTGGCATCGCAGAAATCAAGGAACAGGATGAAGAGAATGGCTACTATCGGCCGCTCCATGTGTGAAACAAGAAGAATTGAAATCACCTACTGCGGTTTTAAGATCAGAACTGGTTTGATGGCACACCCTCCCCTTTGTTCGTTACCTATATCACGATAATTGCAATTCAATGTTGATCATTTCTGTGTGGAAAGAAAAATGAATACAATTGCACATTTTTTTGCAAAAGAAATTGAAAACAGCAGTTCTCGATATTCGAGATTGAGTACAGTAGATACGAAAATTCGCCAAAATTTGCTCTCTCCATTTAGTTTTGTTTTCTTGTGCTATGTGCATTACACGGTTCAGTTTACTGTTCTATCTCGTCAAGGAACCGGTCTGGGCTCTACTCGCACACTACTCAATGAACTTGCGATTGTCGGGCGTGTCCGGAACGCGTCAAGTTGTTGATTACCTGACCACTGGTCTCCTCTCATCTTGTTTGCCCTTTCTCTCGTGACTGACTTGCTTATCATCTGGTCCTATGGCTTGCTCTTTTTCACATATTTATAATTTCTGACATTCTCGCCACTCACATTCCCAATGAGAAGAGTGAGTCATGTCACCCGTTGGTTGTGTTTGTATCCGCGTCTCTCCTTACTCATCGGCTCTCTCTCACTCTTTCTCATTCTAGAATCGACGTTAAGCTAGCGGGTTCTGGCCTACTCGATCGATGGATCGCGAGTCCTTCTTCAAGGGGCAGGTAAGATCACTTAGGAATTATTCCTTGTATAATTTAAAATTTTGGATAATCTAAGTTGTTAATTTTTCATCTGGCATTGTCATCTTTTGTGTTGGAATACTTGATTCTAGATATCGTCCAAAGATATATTTCCGGGTCTAAAGCTTCTGCTTGTTTTTTCTGATATGCTGTAAAATAATGGAAAGTTTTACAATGACTGGGGCATACCTTCTATCACCACGTATTTTATGACTTATCAACGGTAAAAGGGGAATACATACACGGCTCTCACACGAGAAAGGGCGTGTTCGGTGACACTTACGAGATAGGAAAGACCTGCGATCGAGTGTATAAGTGAACGACCTGCAGTTTACTTTAGGGATTGCAATCATGGAGTTTAATTGTGAAATATCTCGCCTTTTTAGCTGGAATCGGTGCAAAAGGCTCTGACGAAGCAAGAAGTTCCTCTCAAGCCGAAGCATGCCAGAAGACTCATTCTGGGCACACACCATGAAAAGTGGGCAGACATTGTTAAACTAATTAAAAATACAATGGAGTCGACGCTGAAATCGATTATAGCAAATGGGATTTAAAAAGGGATTGCCAATCAGGGTGCTTTTAGGTCATGCTCCATTTTCTGGAACAACGTTACTCGGATCCAATTGGAGAAGAATCCAGTGCTCACATGGAAGTTCTGCCATCTCCTTCACAAACTGATCAGGGATGGACACAAGAGTGTCCCTGTTGAGAGCCATCGGTGAACTATTGACTTTATCTAAGACTTATCGTCATTTTTTTATATATTTAATCGATGATTTCTCATGAAGTATTTATAATTTTTCAGTGATCTCTATTTGCAATTCAGTGTATTCGTTGATCTAGCAGCAGTGGTTGAATCCCTCCCTGCAGTCCCTCCTTCAATCCCTCCTTGCAGTCACCTCCGTCGCATCACCGTCTTGGGCGACTTCTGGAAGCATCTGCACTCTTCTGGATACGGAGCAGGCAACGACCAGTACTGCAAGATGCTCTGCGAGAGATTGGAGTTCCACAGAAAGGTCCCCCTCGATATGGCCCCCTCAGAGATCTCAACCTTCATTTCAGTATCCCCAGATTCCGGGTAATCTCGTAGTGGCAGAGAAGGTCTTTCGTGCCATCCAGAGTGATCTCGATGGGGCATTCGAGGCGTCGATTGATATGCTCGATCAGATGGAGAGTCTTCTCCTGCTGCAGAAGAAGGGTGAGGATGCTCTTGCTGAGTAGGCGACCTCGTTCCTCTCAGTCTTCGACTCTCTGGAGATGCTCTCGTGGTCCTCCCTTGTTCCCCAGGGACAGACTCTTCTCGCACCACTCATTCTGGTCAGTCAACCACCATTCTCTTCCCGTTAGTATTATACATTACCTCGTTAATTATTATTTGTTTTAAATTTAGTATAGATGTGGCTATTTTGGAGGTGATAATGGACACGTCTAAACTGTACGATCTGCTGGTCAAGCTGGTCTTCCATCTCCACTCAGTCTGTCCTCCCGATGCATTGGCTGGTCATCGGGATCGATTCCAGGTGGGACCATCCATTACCGTACTCTCACTCACGATCGAGTTGAGGTGATCTTCCGACAGACGAAGTCATTCTACGAGGACGCCAGCAAGCTGCAGTACTTCAAGTACCTCGTCTCCGTCCCTACTCTTCCCGCCGTGAGAGAGAGACCCTCTCTGTCAACTTCAATTTGCTCTTGCAGGTTGCTCCGAACTTCCTGCAGGCCTCTGACCTGGAGTGCTATCGGGCTCCCCAAGCCAGAGAGATCGGGGATGATTCTGATGTACTCACTATTTTTTAATGGAATTTTCTTATGAAACATTTGAGAAATTCTTGATGTGGATCGCGGATGTTTACTGAGTAAGCGTGTTGAGGACGGTCGTTCTGTGTCTGGAGACGGGGCGCTGCTCGATCTGGACGATTCAGTGGCTGCACGGACTCAGCTGCAGCAGCTGCAGCACTCTCCTGCCAGTCTGCCAGACCAACGGTGAGAGGAGAGAGGGGGGGGGGGAGGAGGAGGAGAGATTGCAGAGACGAGCAGATCACGGCACTCTCTCGCCAAGTGGAGGACGAGAAGTTCGCCAAGGAGAGACTCATTGCTGAGGCCAGGTGAGAGAGGGGAGAACCACCCCTTACCACACATTTATGCACTTATGCCGTCTTAAAGAGGTTTACATTTCCTTTAGCATCCCTACAATTTATTTACGACCAACCATGTGTTTCTTGCTTTTCCTGAATATTGTGTTATGTAGAGCAAACTAGAAAGAGGAATGGGACTCTCATCTTTGAATACTTTGTTTGAGATCTCGCATCGAACAGTATGAGAATCGACTGGTGCAGATGCAGAATGAGATCGACCACGTGAGGAGAGAAGCTGACGAACACAAGGAGGAGGCTGATAGAGCCAGAGGTACTCAGGGAAACAACGAAGGGATGGTCTATGGGCATATTGTATTGCAGCGGCGCTGGCGACGCGTAATCTCACGCAGTCTGAACAGGCGGATGCACGTATAGTGGAAGCAGATGCGAGGACGAAGGCCAGCGAGGAGAAGTTCGCCAAACTGAAGGGAGTCTACGAGAAGTTCAGAGGAGAGCATCTGGCGGTGAGGAGAGAAGAGAGAAGAGGAAGAATTGATGACCACCCTTGATCATGGACTGAAGGAATGAATTGCAGGCACTGCAGAAGTTGGGAGATTTGCAGAAGAGAATGGAAGAAGTGGAGAGGGAGAGGATGGATAGAGAGGAAGAGAAGAGAGGAGTGCAGAGGAGACTGGAGGAGGCGGAGAGACAGAGGAGTGAGTACAGAGAGAAGGTCAGTACACTCCTACAATGAAGTGGAGGGATTGATGTGATTGCAGCTGGACTCGTCTGCAGCAGGGGAGGACGAGCTGCGGTCGCAGTTGGCACGGGCAGATGCAGCTGCTGACGAGATGAGGAGGGTGAGAGAGAGGCAAGAGAGCGACACTGAGAGTCTCTGCAGGAACTGGAGACACTTCGGGCGATGGCAGCGAGAGGAGCAGAGGAGGAGAAGAGTGCACGGAGTGCCACTCTCGCCATGATTGAGAGGGCATTCGAGGAACTGAACAATGCCAGCAGTGTCCAATATCCTACTCGTGAGACCATCCTATTATACCATCTTACCATTTATATTCTTGCTCAGATCTGGCGATAGCTGGTGTAACGTGGGCTCAGGAAGTGATGGGACAAGATTCAACGAATGGATCGCCGAAGAAGGAGGTGAGGGAGAGAGATGAAGGTCACAGAGAGAAGGAGTGGATACACATGATGGTTCTCGTTTAGTCCTCATCCGACTCTTCTCCCCTCTCCTCTTCCCTTGCCCTCTCTGGCCATTCCCTCTCTGTCGTCGTAGTCGCGTGTGCTGCAGCTGCATACACGGCCAGCATCCAGCACTATGATGGTACGCCCCTTCCGATTGGGATGAACACTGTGGAAGGGAAGAGTGGCTAATAAGAGTACGCGCAGAAGTGAATGAGGAGTGTCGTTCTCTGCTGGGACGAGCGAAGGAAGCGATGGAGAAGGGAGAGAAGGAAGGGGGGAAGACAACTTTCCCCTCCCTCACCAGACTGCACGACCTAATGGTGGCACTCCCCGTACACTCTGATGTAGACAAGGTGAGAGAGGGGGAGGGGATGGTAGTGAAGGGACTGATTCAGGAAGTGGTGGGGAACGAGTTGGAGGAGGAGATGAGGAGAATGGATGCAGCCATCAGACAGGCAGTCGAGAAGATAGAGGAGATACAGAGGAAGGCAAGGGAGAACAACGATGGCTTGAGGTGAGGGGGGAAGGATATTACTATTGCTCAAAGCTTGGTATGCGACTCGCCGAATAGAATTGACAAGTTTTTCCAGTGATAGAGTTAATTGAGACTGGAAGTGAACGAGCGAATCCTGGGTACGTGCCAAGCTCTGATGGCAGCCATTGCCATCCTAGTGCAGAGGTCGAGGGAATTGCAGGTGAGGAGGGGGGAGTCACTCATGGTACCAACAAGTCTCTCAGGCAGAGATCGTGGCAGCTGGTCGAGGACAGGGTCCCCCGCAGGAGTTCTACAAGAGGAACCACCAGTGGACGGAGGGACTTCTCTCTGCAGCCAAGGCTGTCGGAGTGGCTGCACGAGTCCTCGTCGCTGCTGCAGATGGAGTAGTCACTGGATCGGGCAAGGTGAGGGGGGAGAGGGGGAGGAGGGGAGTGCATCTCTTCCCTCCGCAGTTCGAGCAGCTCATCGTGGCAGCTCAAGAGATCGCAGCCAGCACTGCCCAGCTGTTCGTGAGCAGTCGAGTCAAGGCAGACAGGGACAGTGAGAAGTGAGCAGTTGCCTCTGGGAGAGGGAGTACGGTAGACATGGCTATCACGGAATGATTGAAGGATGGCTGCTCTATCTGTGGCGTCCAAGTCAGTGAATCAAGCGACCGCCCAAGTGGTGGCCAGTGTGAAGAGTGGACAGACGACGCTCAATGAGCAAGGTATCCTCCCTCTCTCAATTTCTCGTTCGTCGAGGATGAGGGGAATGAATGGGGGTATCTGGTGGATGAATGGGTGATTGAGATGCACTCGACTTCTCCCATCTCTCTCTGCACGAAGCGAAGAAGGAGGAGATGGAGAGTCAGGTGAGAGAGAGAGAGAGGGAGGGAAGGAGGGGGGTGAGGGTGGTAGGGAGAGCGGATTGATGTGCAGGTGCGATGTCTGGAACTGGAGTCTTCTCTGACTCGAGAGAGGGCTAAACTGGCTCAGCTGAGGAAGCAGCACTACCACATGGCCAGTCTCGTATCCGAGCAGAATGGAGGAGCATCCAAGGTGTGAAGAGTGACCATGGAGTAGACCAATAGTCCGTCCTGTGGATGCAGCCAGTCAGCATGTACCTTCCCTTCTCCGTCCCTTCTCATTATTCACCCCGAATAGAATACTTTTGTGCATGAACATGTTCATAATTGTAGATCGCTAGTTGATTATGCAACCCGTTGTACTGTAGCATCCCCTTCAGTTCGATATTAGTTTGATTGGGAGTGCATCTGTGTCCACTGCACTCGTATTCCGTGCTCGTCCACTCCTGCGCACTGCATTGCTCACCTCACACCTACAGTAACCCATAACTCCTCCCCTCGCCAACTCGAACCTCTCCTCATTTCAGGACGCAGACACGTCGTTCGAGCTGATTGGCTGAGAGCTCGATCGATTGATCTCGTCTACCGTAACCCCCTGTGAGACTGTTTCTCCATAGTCTCCTATCTCGTGATTCTGCTTGCACAGTCCCTCCCTTCCCTATCACGATTCCCTCTAGTCTCCTCCAGTCCCTTCAACTCCTTATCAGCAAATCACTATCCTCTGTTTCTATCTTCCCTCTACATGCTTACTCTGCAATTCCTTCCCAATAATAGATAGAAGTCTTACCAAATATCCTTGCTTTATTGTCTTCAAAGTGCTACCGCCCTCCACCCCACTCTGTCCTATTTTACCATACCCCATTCCCTTCCCATTGGACAGATCGTAGGAACCATGAACCTTAATATTAGGGTGAACTGAAACTCATTTGGTCTACCCCCCCCCCCCCCCCATTTGGACACACTAGTTCTGGTTGTGGATGGACATGGGAAAGTGAGTAGAGAAGGAGGAGATCAGGAGAACGGAGAAAGAAGGGATCGCGTCTTTCTCTCCACGCTAAATGCGCTTAGTTTTGCTCTATTATTTCTCGCCCAAGCTTTCGATTATTCCTTCTTTTCTTTCCTTTAGTTGAGCTATGAGGCTTGCTGAATTATATACAACCCATCAACTTTGTCATAGACTATTTTAGCATAGTTGGTTTTATTAACGGTGGAAGTTGGACGATGACGATTGATTGTTTACCAACTACTCCCTCTCTCCTGCATTGGTGAGTGGGGAGTAGATGAGAGGGTAGATCAAGATGGACATCTGTTTTGTACTTTCCGTGGGATGAGTAAGAGCCTAGTCAGTACTAGTCACTGATACGAGGGGTAGGTCGTTGTTGTTTGGAACTGCATGGGCATTATACTGTGGGTAGAGTAGGATAGGCTCGCTTATCCGTATTTCCATCCCTTCGCCCCTCTCCTTCCTCTCCTCGTGTATGCCTTCTCCCCTCCATTGATCTGCATGCAATGAATCACTCACTTTTGTTGTTGTATTTCAATCAGACCTGGATCAATATTGCCATGTCCCATCTGCTGATCACCTTTCGATTAATATTTGTGCACGCACCCTTTGTAATGTACCATACTATTCTCCATGTATACTTGTACAAGTTAATATGTTATGCCAATTTATTCCTCTTCTCCAATCAATAGCTCCGTATATCGATCTGACCATGTTCGTGAACCTCTGCCCCCCCCCTCCCCCTCCTTGAAAGAACTATTGTATATTATTATCGTATTATATTTGTAAGATTACATATTTATGGAGAGTTAAAAAGCATATTAGATTAGCCGCTCATTTTCATTCGTTCTTGGTGTTCATCTCGTTCACTTTATTCACTTTCATTCGTCTCTCGTCATTATTAGTCATTCTCCTCTTGTAACATGTGCAGTTCCTCTTTTGCTGTTTCACGTCTGAATGTGAATTCTCTTCTTCAATGCCATCTTCTGATCGCGTGAATCGGAGATGATTTTCACAATCAAATTATTGAATCGCTTTCATTGCCGAGTGTTCGCCATAAAGACTTTGATAACTACTTATCCGATTGATAATGGAAGCTTCCAGTGGTTGCCTCTTCCACAGTTCGATATCTCTCGTGCGTGTCTCGAGAAGGGATACTGTAGAGTGGAGTGGAATCGATTTGAGAGTGGACTAGAGAGAGAGGGAGGGAAGAGTCTTGATCTACCCTCTCGTCTCCTCCGCTCCGTACATTCAATCGATCAATGCTCACTCCCAACTCGTATAGAGGTCTGTTTTCACTCGATTCTTCTGTATTATTCGTACACTCTTCTCTTTCTTTGATTATTTTACGCACTATTTTTTCTTAATTTCATTTTACTTTCTGAACGCCCAAATGATGAGAGCTTTCGTTGTCGATAAGCATAAGTGAGTGCGTAAGATAAGCGCGCGCTCTCCACTATCACTGGATTTGTGCTGATGGAGTGGAATGGAGGACGATAGGGATCGATTGAGTAAGAGGGAAGGAGATCGAGATCTTCTGGATTCTGTTGCACTTAATGGTATCTCTCTTGTAGTGCGCCTTTCTTTTTTGTGAGTTCTCTCTTCTAGTTTGAGGGAGGAAGGAACAGCGGATCTTTCTCTCTCTTCCCATCTCTCCTGACCTACAGGGTCCCTCACTTCCCTCTCCCTCTCTCTTTTCCCTCTCGTACTCAAATTCATTCCCTGCTCCTTCTCTTTTCATCTGACCTCACGTGTCATAGTTACTGTTTCCTCTCTCTCACTGATATCGTCAATTCCCAGTTGGATCTAATTCGGTTAATGTGTGCGGTCTTCTCGCAATCGTTATTAAATGGATGCTCTTAATGCACACTCCTAGGGGCCTTGATATCTTCCGGGGAAGTCATGTGGTTGTGTAGGAATGAATCACACCAGTTGGTCAGATGGAGAGAGTGTATGTGGAGAGGGAGAGAGTCTTGTAGATGAAGAACTGAACTGTAGACAGGGGAGAGAGTCTATTGATTAGGAAGAAAGATAGGGGAAGAAGGAATGGTGGAATCAATGATGATTCCTGCTTTTCCTTGTGCACACTTCTCTACTTTCTCTGTCCCTCCTCACACTTTATCATACAATTCCTTGTCGAGTGACTGAGCTGGTTGTGCAACTTCCCTTTCATTGATTTTCATTTCGTGACTCATTTCGATGAACATAAACAATTCACTTGCATTAAACACGCGCTTTATTCGCATTATTTATTCATTATATCATTGTTGATTAATCATGATCAAGTGGTGCTCGCAAACTTATTTCGAAACTTTCGATATTGTTCACTGCGCATCGCTATTGATTTTAATCACAGAACTCATTTGTTATTATTGTCCACGAACATTCCATGTCCCTTCTGTACTTTTAGGATTACTGCCACGCGCAATTTAAATTAAGCAAGAGCGCAAATGCTGTTTAAAAAATGTATACGAGGTGGAACCGTTGTCCAATGCGATCGTGAATCTCATTTCCAATAGAACTGTACACGCACATTCCTGAATGCCCCGATCTTGATCTTTCTCTTCTCCGAATCGCCTGTACATTGTGTCGAACATGAGACCGATCTTGTCGTTATATACAAAATGTTCTTTGATCTCAGATAAGTTGGTATTATCTATGTTGACATTACATCATATTTAATTTAAAGTTACTCTAATATATTTCCTCTCATTATATCCGGTCTTGTAATTTCTGCATCCCCATTTCCTTGATCTCTTTCGTACTACGTGGTTCTCACTGGAGGTGTGAATAGTGAGATTCCATGATCGGACACGTTCCTCTTATCGGTTTCTCACTATTGACACGTATTGCGAATGCTTTCGAAATACGAACGGCTTCACATCCTGATTGGATCAGTGCGAATATCGATAATTCCAATGCAAGGGCACTCTTGAGTATCGATAGATGGTTTTGATTCTTCCCTGAAGTCCCTTGTACGTGTGCATCGTTCCTCCTCTGCCTCCACTCCTCTCCTCTCCTCCTCTCCCCCTCGTCTTCCTCCTATTTCATCTTCTCTCCCATTCACTCTCGTTGTCTCTACTCTCTCCTATTTCCATAGTATTCTCTCCTCCCAGGACTGGCCCCTCCCCTCTCCTTTCTTTAGACGAAATCATAGTGCTTCTCCATTCTATCTACTGGCTGATACCCTCTCTCCTCTCCATGATGGGTTCATATATCTCTACTCATCGTCCCCTCACTAGCCCCCATCTCTTCTCCGTCCTTCCTTCAACTCCACCCCTTCTTCATCTGCTCATCATCATCGAAGACCTCATTCGATGCTCGTCTCCTCATCCTCCTTTCGTCACTCAAGTCGACCACTGCTACGAGCCAACTCCCCCCATGCCCATCCCCTCCCGAAGGGTTCTTCCTCTTTCTGATCTTCCCCTCTACCTCGGTGCTCCCCTGACTGACGAGGGAAGAGTCATGGTGGATGAGATTGAGAGGAGACAGGGATTGGAAGAGGAGTGGGCGAGGGGGAGATTCACATGGGACAGCGATGGATACTGCGAGAGACTGCTCGTGGGGACTGCATCCACTCCCTCCAGTGAATCCACTCGGATGTCTCTTCCTCCTCTCTTGCCTCTCATCGATGGCGACAACGAAGAAGTATTCCAGATGGACGACGTCTGAATGATAGATTAGATTACTTTACTGTTGTTAACCCTGGCGGTTTGTTAATTTTTTGTTGTTAGTATTTCCCCTCTGCTGCACTAGTCGATCCTCATTTCGCCATGACTAATATTACTTCTATGCATGGATTCTCCTTGTCTTCGACTAATATGTGAAGTATGAATGTTGTTTAATGAAGAGTTTTGACGTGTTCTTTCTCATGGACTGCAGTATTAATCGGGAGTACGTGGCTAACGAGTGAGTGGATTCAAAATGACAGAATGAACTCAACTCTGCGCCTCTTCTTCTAGTGGTCAATTCGTATCGTCCTCCTATTGATTATTTTCCGGGCGGATTCTGGCCTGCTATCAGTTGCTCTCTATTGATTGATTCTTCTCGCGAACGATTCCTTATGAAATGAGTCTCCTCCTCGATCTGTTCCTGTCCACTTTCCTTGCTCCTCGAATGAATGGCTTGAATTTTCCTGGGCTATTATCCGTGAGTGGGCAGTCTTGGTAATGGAGTCGTATCTCTTGTGATGTTCCTTCTCTTGCAGACGAGCCCTTCTCGTTCACTACTCGTGGAGGGAGCATTCAGGGAACGAGAAGACCGAGAGGGAGAAGACTCACTAAGGTAGTATCACCTTCTATCTTCCATTGCATCTCTAGGAAGAAGCAGTATTGAAATCACTCTGTAGCTTGGTACATGAGGAGAAGAACTATGACCAGGACTTTAGAGCAAAACAAACGGAAAAGGGATTTAAATTGTAATTATCATTCGTTAAGAGGCATCAACGAAGAAGCAATGGCTGATCACAGTGAGGAGAATGTGCCCCTTCTGTCGGCGAATGGTTAGTAACGGAGGAGGATAGAGGGGAAGGAGTGGAGTACGGTAGGATGAGGAGAAAGGGAGATCAGTTACTGTAGATGATGATGAAGACGTGATGCAATAAAGGCGTTTAATTGAATCCAGGTATTGGACCCAGGTATTGGTGAGATGAGGAGGAAGGGTAGGAATGCGGGAATGAGAAAGGTTGATGAGTAATAGGAAGAATAGGGCAAGATGGACAGGAAGGATGAATAGTGGAGTGATAGGGGAGGGGGGTGGGGGAGGAGGACGAAGTAGAGGTTGAAGATTAGAAGAGCGATGTAAGGTCCGTTGCTTCTTACTTATGAACGGAATGAAATGGATTGTTTTCATTTCTTTTCGATGACTCACTTTCTCGATTGGTAGACTACTGTATGAATATTAATGAGTGAAGTTTGTGCGGGAGGAGTAAAATGATAATTTGTAGTGAGATCTGATAAGGAAGAAGGGGAAGGGTAGATGGAGCAACTGATTGAGAGATGACATTTAGACGAGAGGATGGAAATTCTCCAAAGTGGGATGGTGACGAAATGAGGGAAAGTGGTTGGAGAGGAGAATAATGACCGAATTGACTGACTTCAGCTTCTGCGGTGGTCGATCATCCGAATGAAGATGATCTGGATGAGAATGGAGAACAGTACGAAGAGGAAGAAGAAGAGAGCAGCCATAGATCCATCTCTGGTGAGGGCGATCAACTAGGTACGGTACTTGTCTCCCCTTCCTCTCCACTCTCTCATTGAAAGTGGTGGGGAAGTAGATGGGAGTGTTCCCCTCACCCTTCTCTCTCTCTTGCAGGGACGACAGTGAACTGTCGAGTGTGCGATGCAGTCATTCAGTTGGAGGGTCGCAGCATGCAGCACGTGGTCAAGTGTGGAGCATGCCAGGAGGCCACGCCCATCCGACCCGCTCCCCCCGGAAAGAAGTGAGTGAGGGAAGGGGAAGGAAGGGAGAGAAGGAACTATGCAGGTACGTTCGATGCCCCTGCAACTGCCTCCTCATCTGCAAGGTGAGAATGGGAGAGGGGGAGGGGGGGGGGGATCAATCGGGAGAGAGGGGGCTCGATTGCAGGCGTCGTCCACTCGAATCGCGTGCCCCCGTCAGAACTGCCGACGGGTGATCACTCTCGGACAGGTAGGGGGAGGGGGGAGGAGAGGGGAGGAGAGATGCATTGCAGCAGCAGTCGTCGCCCGGAACTGCGATGCAGGCACCCACTGGTGAGATTCCCCCCCCCCCCCCCCCCCCTAGTACTGATGAGAATGAGTTAGACAGTGGAGCAGATTGACTAGTGTGCACGATTGGAGATGGGGATGACTTCTTGTGTTGCAGGAACGTGTCGAGTGGCGTGTGCCTACTGCGAGGATATCTTCATGTTCAACACCCTCTCCAATACTCTGGCCGTCTGTCCCCATTGCAGAAAGAGGTGAGTGCCCCTCCCTCCTCCCCTCTCCTCTCCTCATCAGATCGGCAGTGGGAGCATCGTACCGTCGTTCTCGCATCATCTACTTCTCTCTGGGTGCAATTCTCTCGATGATCTTCGCCCTTGTCTTCACTGGATTCGCATTCTTCACATCAGTCGGGTACGAGTTGTCCTCAACTAGTCAAGGTAGTGAAGGTGTCCGGGGAGGGGTCTTCCATTCGTCTCTCAATTGACACGTAGACGAATGGCACCTCAATCTGTCTTTGATTCATAAAGTAGATAGGCAGTTGTAGTGAACCCCCTTCCTCCTCTCCCTCCCTCCCTCACTCTCCTCTCTCTTCAGTACTCTGACTACTGCTCTCTTCGTGGTTCTCCTCATCGCCTGCTATTCTTCCACTGTCGTCTGCTCCTTCAAGGCACTCAAATTCTACTCGGCAAGGATCTCTACCATAGTGGCACCCGTATGAGGAGGGAGTACGGTAGGAGTCGGGTGGAGTGACCTCCCCCTTCCCCCTCTCCATTCACATCCTCACCTGAGAACTATTCCGAGTTATTGTGATGGGTCATCAAACAATTATTTATTTGTATCTTTCCTCTGATTTCTCGGTTTTCAAGTACTTTCGTTTCTCATCATTTCACTATTGTTGAGTCCAAATAGAATCAATCGATCCACAGTAATCCTCAGATCTTCCCATTGACTTCTCTGATTGTGATGATTCTCCCCTTCTTCTTGACTGACCCTTCTCGTCCTCATAATTTATGATTGTTCCCTTCCTCCTCCTCCTTCCATTAGGGTAGTCTCGAATCATCTTTATGCGATAGTCTGCAACACAATATTTTATTTAATTTTCTTGCATGAC